>JAPMOQ010035884.1:586144-601958 GCA_026543055.1 Argiope trifasciata
ACGAATAAGAAATTTTATCTTTCAAGATCCTTTTTACATTTAAAAAAACTGAAGAGCCTAATAAAATCTCTACGTAAAATAAAACGCATTTTTAACCCATAAAAACATTCCCCAATATTTTGCAATAGGATTGACCTTATGGGATTTGTTGCGTTGAGTGCATATCTATCCTCAGAAATACAGAAGTTTTCGCTCTAGAAGATCAAATGAAGCCCCCCTCAACGATAAAATATTAATAATAAAAAAAAGGTACGCCACCCCTCCATATATCGTTCTTTATTTAATAAAGAACAACGCATATCGCATCCTCAAACAATAAATCCAGACGTCAGGATAGAACCACCGAATGAATATTTTAGCGGTGGAAGAAATCTAATTGAAAGACGGTAGGGGAAGAATAAAACAAAAAGCTTCGCGAGCTTACTTGGGGTTGAACACACTTGAAAGACCTATCACGGTATGATCGCTTCCATTATTTATCGTCACCCTAGGATTTTTCTTTTTTTTCTTTTTTTTCTCCCCCCCCACACCTCCTTTTCTTTTTTGCTTTTCTTTCATCCTCTCTACTTGTCACCAGAAAGATTGATCTGACAGCGAAACAAATAAAAAAAGATGATAATGTCGCTCATCAACGTATTGAAAAGAAGAAGAAAAAGAAAAAAAAAGAAAAGAAAGAAGAAGAGTTGAAGCGAAAAGGGTAGCGTTATGAAACCGCAAAATAAATAAAGACTTCAGCAGTGGTTGTGTGGGGTAGGGTGGAGTTTTATTCTTTATGGTCGGTTTCGAAATTCGCTATTTTTCTACTTAATTAAGTTGCAAAAATTCACGCAACTCTGTATTTGGATTTATAAACAAAATTTTTATTTTAACCCTTTATGCGGGATGATTCCCAGGGATTGATAAATACAAATTTTTAGCGTTATATCGTGATAAATTGATGATGTAAATACTAAAACATCGAAAGTCTATTAATTTGTCATTTATTTTAGGAAATAAGGGGTGTTAAATGTACTTTTTGCTGAGCTTGATGGTTAAAAAATATCTTCGAATGGTCAATGGTAAATAGATGATTTAAAACAACTTGCATAGTTTTTAGTTTCTAATTGTTAGCTCTTAGCCGGCGCGTTGCTGCAAGTACAATCAGTGAATAATTTGACAATGTTTTATCGGATGAATGGTATGACAGAAACACAAAATACGAATAAACAAACATTCATATCAGAGACTTATAAAGGGTTACAGAAAGTAAATTAACAGTTTGTTCTACAAATTTATAAATTGGCAAATAAATTTTCATTTGTAGCAAGAGTCAATTCTAAATTCTAATATATATTCATGTATTATTATTTTTGTTAACTCTTCGCACTTGTAAATTAAGTCTAACACGCCTTCCTGATTTTTTTTAGCATTTTTGTTATATTATTATTAGAGTCACAAAATAGCAAAATCAAACATAGCAAAAGTTGCGAAATTAATTTTAAGGTATTCAAACAGATAAATCACTATTTACCTCAGTTTAATATACATATTAATAAATCCACTGCACACACAGTTTGTATTTTGCTGTTGAAAATATATCGAGAAGACTACACAGTGAAAATGTCTGACAAACACGATATAAAATACTGACGATTTTTCGGAAAGAAAGGATGATAGCACAGAAAACAGAATATTGTCAATTAGTATACAAAAAAACAAAGCAGCTCTGAGTAACAGCAAGTATTGAACGCTCAGATTGAACTTGCTGAAAGAGATCAACACTTCAATAATTATTTCACTTCTCTTTGCTCTATTATTCTTTCTCCACTCTACTGACATCGCTCGCCTGTGCAACTTTGCCATGATAATTCTTGTGGCAAAGCATGGAATGTTCCATAAAAAAATAATGTTACTAGAATACTAGTGCAGATATCGCTAAGAACAAATTTATGGAATTCATTTTTGTCGCCAAGTTACTAAATTCATCGTCAGCACCATGTTTCATTGACTGGCTATCTATTGAGTAACCGTTGGAGCTTTACGTAATACTTTCTACCTAAGTACAACACTAATTATGTAGGGAAGCAGGGGATGTTTTATAAAAAATTCTGAACTAAAATACTCGTGGAGATATCTCTAAGCATTTCGAATTTACGGAACTCTTCATTTTTGTAGCCAAGTCATTAAATTCCTCGTCAACACCAGGCGTCACCGCTATCCATTCAGTGCCATTTAGAACTTTCCCCCTTACTACAATACCAATTATTCAGGGAAGCATGCAATGTTCCATAAAAAAATAATGTTACTAGACTACTAGTGCAGATATCGGTAAGAACGAATTTACGGAATTCTCCATTTTTGTCGCCAAGTCACTAAATTCATCGTCAGCACCATGCTTCATTGACTGACTATCTATTGAGTATTCGTTGAGGCTTTCCGTAATACTTTCTACCTAAGTACAATACTAATTATGTAGGGAAGTAGAGAATGTTTTATAAAAAATTCTGAACTAAAATACGAGTGGAGATACTCTAAGTATTTCGAATTTACGGAACTCTTCATTTTTGTAGCCAAATCATTAAATTCCTCGTCAACACCAGGCGTCACCGCTATCCATTCAGTGCCCGTTAGAACTTTCCCCCTTAGTACAATACTAATTATTCAGTGAAGCAGGGAATGTTCAATAAAAAAATACTGTAACTAGAATAGTAGTTTTTTTAACATAATTTAACATTTAACACCACACCACACCTCCGTTTCTAGAGCTCATGTGGTCCCTTTCCGGTTTGGTATAGATGTAGGTGGACTTTATTAACAAAAAAAAAGTACACAGCAATGAATTTGAAAGATACAGAGAAATGACTAAATACATGAAAATACAACATAACAAGTGATGATGCTAGACTGAACTTCTTGAGCACAAGAAACTGGATGAATGAGCACAGTAATATACAGTATGAATGCACAAAAGAGTTTAAAATATTGAGAGGGGGAGGGTGAAAAACAAGTTATGGATAAAGTACGAGCTGTATTAAATGGTGCCCTAAGAGATAGTAGAGTTACTCTAATTGAAGCAGCACTCCCAGATCTATTAGGAATCTAATCATGTTTATGATTCTACTTTTGGAAAAAGGATTATTAAGGAACTAGAATAGTAGTGGAAATATCGCTAAAAACGAATTTTCGGAACTCCTCATTTTTGTCGAAAAGTCACTAAACCCTCATCAACACTAGGCGTCATTGACCCGATATGCATCCAACACCCGTTACAGCTTTTTCGTAAGACTTTCTCCCTTAATACAATACTAATTATACATTGAAACGAGGAATGTTCTATAAAAAATACTGTAACTAGAGTACTAGGGGAGATATCGCCAAAAACGATTTTTCGGAATTCTTCATTTTTGTCACCAAGTCACTAAATTCAGGCGTCACTGATCTGCTATCCATTCAGTTCCCGTTAGAGCTTTTAGTAAAACTTTTTCCCTTAGTACAATACTAATTATGCAAGGAAGCATGGAAAGCATAGAATGTTCCATAAAACATACTGTAACTAGAGTACTAGTGGAGATATCGCCAAAAATGAATTTTCAGAATTTTTTTTTTCTTGTCGCCAAGTCACTAAAATCCTCGTCAACACGAGGCGTCATTGACCACGACACGCTATCCATTCAGTACCCGTTAGGGCTTTTTGTAAAACTTTCATCCTTAGTACAATACTAATTATGCACAGAAGAAATTTTATGGATTTGCAGAAACATTATACCGTTATTCTACTCTGGGGTTACATTTAATTTATTGAGAAGAAGCCTATGTAATATTCTACATTGATGAGTAATACTTTCCCTAAAGCTAATAAGAATATTGAAATATATGCAAGCAATGGGAGTTATTTCCCTAACACTTTTTTTCTTACTCTGTTATAACGAGGTTAGCTCCCTTACTCCCCGGCTTTAAAATTCGAAACTTTTGGAGAGATCATGAATATCACAATTGCTGAAACGTTTATTTCCTTTATATGAAGTTTCACTTCGTAGCTTATTGAAAAATATGCCATGAACTTTCGATTGCATTTTTTTTATCAATTGATGCCATTGTGATGATGTCATCAAATGCTAAAACGCAATGATTGATACCGAAAAATGAGAAAAAAAAAGGCGAATGCATTTTTAGTAAGATGATCACATAACAAATTCCATTTATCTAAGTCGTTTCGCTTTTGAGTTATAACGTTTACTTGCAAGTGGATTACAAACTTTTAAATGGTCAACTCTGACAAATTTGACCCAAAATTTATTTTTTTAGTTAAATTTTATCCAGTATCTATTTTTATAGTTATTATGTTCATTTGTATTCGTACAGTCTGATAGACAGTCTTCTTCCTTAACGGATTTCATTCGAAGTTTGAAAGAAATAAAGTGTTCGACTCCAGGGCCATACACTCAAGTTCATCCGTCGAGCTCCAAAATTTTTTAATCATCGTATTCATAAACAGATGCATATGATTTCAAAAATATGTTTATGAATATCTCAAAGGTAGAAATCTAATGAGATTTAAATGTAGAGTGAATAATTTTAAAAAATTCGCTTTGTATGCCCTGATTGAGAGATAGATAAGATTATCACAAACTATTCTGGAATTATTTATATAAATAAAAATGAATGTTTATCTGTATGTCTCTACTGCCGTACCGTTCATCAGATTCCGATAAACGTCGACTACTTATTACTTGCATTTACTCGAAGGTTATAGGCATAAGACAATAATCTAAAGTATAAAAAATATTTTCAGATATGGTTACCACATGTATTAACCATGGATCAACCCCCAAATAACTGGTCAAGAAGACAAAAAGATTCATTATTGATGTTAAATTCAAGCTAGAAGTTAATATTCCAAATTTTTGTACGTAAATGCAATGTGAGTTTTTCTCTGAGGTAATAATTTTATTAGAAAGTGTGTAAGAAAGTTTTAGGGTAACCAATCCTTGAAATTTCAACTAAACATTTAATAAAAGTTTCACGTTTTTGGCAGTAATTTCCTAAAATATACAGCACGAATAATTTTGCACCAGCTTAGTTTTCATAAAATTATCTTTTCAACTATATTAAAGATTTTATGGTATAATGGTTTTTACGGTATTCTATGTTTAATAAATTAAAAAAAAATACTTTTATCACATTTTCTAATATTAAACTTGATAAAACTGAACAAATATGACACGAATCACGAGATACAATAAATAGTTTCTTTCATTAGTATTCTGGAATGAAAGAAACTAAGAAATATTGAAGAACCCCAGCTTTATGATTCTAAAATAACACACATATCTAATACATAAAAATAAATATTTGTTTGTAGAATAGAATAATAAAAATGGAATAAATACTGTTTATGATTCTCCTTTATATGTCCATCGATTTCAATGAATGTACTCATTGCCGTTCATTCTAGAAAATAACTATAGTTCTTCCTGTCATTCTTAATTAAACAAGATAACAATTTCAATTCCAAACGATATTTCCAGGATTATTTCTTCCGCGGCAGCAACGCTCCGGGTACTAGCTAGTAGAGAATAAATATCATAGTAGCGGTTTAAAACTTCTTCATTTGCCTTCATCTGCCTACTTGCATTTAAATATTTTGAATATTCATAATATTCAAAAAATTCCACTATTTCATTGCCCAGCCCAAATTTAATTTTACAAGATATTTTCGCAATTTATTAATAGGTATTTAATGCCTTAATTAATGGAATATAAGTATCATACTCTAAATGAATTATGTAGCGGGTCAATCATAAGTCACTCTGAGTACCTATTTTTATATCAGTTTTTAATTCTTTCTGTCGAAATAAAAGTCTTCTAGCAAAAGAAGTATCTTTTTGTATAGCTTGATTTATCTCTGCTGGACTGAATTAATGCAGTACTGATCTGAAAATAAATAACATTTATTTACGCAACTGAAACAATAATTTTAGCTATAGAAGAACATTAGCCATTGGACCAACAAGTTCACTGTCTATAATGCTGACGAAGTGACTAGGGCGATCAAGAAATAACAAAAGATGTTCGGAGCTCTGTAGCGTGTTATGTACTGGACGAATTATAACAAAATTTGGCCCCTATACACATTAAATAATGCGGTTTCTATTTATGAAGAAAAAAGTATCAACAGTACCAAAACACGACGATAAGGAAAATCTGGCATTGCGATCGAAAACTTCATTATGTAATTTGCTTATACGGGTACTTAGCGAGACGACATAGAAGATAAAAGGTATAATTGTGGGAATTTAAGTCATTATGCAAGAATTTACTCATTGACAGCGTTATCCCTACTTTAATGCTCCTTATGAGTCAAGCTGTTTTATCAGCGAGAAGAAAATGTCAGTGATGATCTTTCTGAATACAGTTGCGAAGAGAAAAAAAAAATGCGCAAGTAGTTAAAACAGTTACGTAGAGGAACCATAGCTAACTTACAAAGGATGGTGAAAAAATTTGAAACAGTAGAGTCTTGATGTGCAACCAGGTCGAGGGCGTAAATATAACAAGCAGGGACAAGTTGAAGAAGTTGCAACAGCCGCTATGGATCAGGCAATAGCTAATATGCAGGTTATCAGTGGTGATTTTCATGAATACCGGTGGTTGAAATATTTAGATAGAGGATCGACCACCATAACTAACTTACGAAGGATGGTTGAAAGATTTGAAACAACAGAGAATCTATGGTGTGCAACTAGGCAGCGGGCGTAAATATATCAAGGAGCAACAAGTTGAAGAAGTTGCCATTATGGATGAGGCAATAGCTAATAATCAAGTTATCAGCAGTATACTTTCAATATCACGACAAACAGATATCCCGTTCTCGAAGATGCTAAAGATATTGGGTAAGATCCTGAAATTTTATAATTGTATCCGTATAAGGTAACACCCCTTAATCGATGACCCTCATCTGAATCCCTACAAAATCTGGTTATGAGGCGTTTCTGGTTCCCACGAAAGACATTGTGTATCAAGGACATGTTCGTGACATTCCTGCTTTAAAAGATCAAATAAACATGCAAGGCGAATAAATGCCGATATTCTGCGAACCACAAACAAAAAAACCCCTTGTACCACATGCAATTATTAGAATGTCAGGCTGGTAGTCACTTGGAGTCAAATTTGTAAGTGGCTATAATAAATGTTTTGCATTGATATTTGGTGTACTGCTATTCACTGTTTCCATTGTCAGTTATGTATTCTTTTTCCGCCTATTTTGAGCTCGCAGAGATTGGATTTCCGCTATCGACGTTTTTTGGTATTAATTTTTTCTTGATAAATTGGAGCTTCACACTTTGATGTGTATGGTGGCCAAACTCTGTAATATTTCATCTAGTATATAACCCTAAACAGGACTCCAAACACCACTTGTTATTTCTTGACTACTCTGCATTTTTAATTTTATTGATTTATGGTGTGTTTAACCAAATATAATATTTGTTTCTAAAGCAAAAATGGATTTCTTGGCTTTGTTAGTCATTAAATTATTATTGGTTCAGACTAAAACTATTATTTTGCCATCCAAATTATAGACTCTTAGAATTCTTATATTACTTCATTTCAGCAAACATATTCAAGTTAATGGATTATGCTTATACTTTCGTATATCACTAGATAAATTCCCTCGACGCTCCACATTACGTATTATAAATCAAAACAGAACTCTCAAGTTTTAGTTGTTTGTGTAATATATATGCTCTAGACAATCTATCATGGACAGCAACTAAAAAAAACGGTAAATGCAATTCTTCCTTACTCTGAATTCTGATATTGGTATCTCAGTTGTTATCAGCAGATTTCATCTTTGTTGTAAAGTTGACTTATTTACATTAATTTAAGAAATAATATTCAAAAAGTGATGGAAGTATTGAACTCTTGTTCTGAACTTATGTTCTTTATATTGCCTTTAAAGACTGTTTATTTAATTGTCATTATAGCTTGTTTCTAAACAACAGTTTCTGGTTCTCAATTTAATTAATAAATTGCTGTTTAATCAGTTTATATAATCATTCACTGCCATTTGTAACGCTGGGGAAAGGGAGTTGATAATATCTCTCCAGGTTTGATCTGCATCAATATCGGATGCGAAATGCCAATTTTCGTTGTGGTTTCTAGTATCTGAAACAGTTTTTTTGTTTTGTTTCATTGTACTGTTTTATCGGTGTACGATACTGATTCATTATATTCCTTCTTAATGAACCAAACTGAAGATTATTATTAGCATTTTCTTTCTGTACTCGGTATTAAGGTGGGATTACACTCGGATATGAAGACGAAACATGCGCAGAAAGGGGCTGGTATATGGTATTTGTCCAAAAAGGAAGAGTAACTTTCGACTTTATTCGCAATCCGGAAATTAAAATAAGAAGATAACGTCCACTTATAATCCAAATAATACCTGGACATGGGAGATTTCTAGTTTAGTTTAGTTTAGTTATATTAACGTCCCGTTTAAAGCATCACGAGGGCTATTTAGGGATGGACCTCGTAATTTTGAATCACGGTCAGATGACGAGGACGACACCTGAAGTGGCACCCCTCTCTCCACACCACACCAGCGGGAGGACGTTTGGCCTGACAGATTTAACGTGCTAGAGACCCCCTCATACGACGGATCTTCCGTGGAATCGAGTCTCGGACCTGATACCCTCCGGTTCTGAAGCCGAGACCTTACCACCAGGCCACCATGGCCCTATGGGAGATTTCTAAAGATTCGGAAGAAAGCAGGAAAATAAATGCATTTGTGGAGAAATGGGTACGATTTACCACTATTTAATGGAATGTGTGGAGATCTCAGAGTTAAGGAAGGACTTGAAGATTGTCAATAAGGATTTAAGTGCAGTACTGCTGGTACCAGGTCATCTCAAAACCCTGAAGGATATGATGTTAAAGATTGATAATTTCATTCCAATTGTTTGAGAGTGTGCAGATGGAGAGAGAGACAGCCATTTACTACCCCGAAAGGACTGTTAATTTGGCTGATCGGTCAATGTAAGGTTGGACAAAACTTATTCAGCTGTCGACCACAATAAATTCTGTCGATGTTGCTTCGTTTAGTGGTGGTGGGGTGGTCGGCTTTATGCAAGAAGAAGAAGGGGCTGAGATATGTTTGCCACAATTTCATAAGAAAGATCCCTGTATTCCATGCTTGACTATAAATTGCCATTTTGGTTACCCATAATTTTTATTTTTTACTAGGTACCGTGTTAAATGATAGATATTTACAAGGATCATGATAAAATAAAAAAAAGGGTTAACATACCTCAGTTTGAAAAACTATCGGGAAAAAATGACGAATAAAATAAATAAAACCGCAATATCACTTCAGAAAGAATAAAAAGAAAAAAATGTCAGAATTATTCTAATGATATGTGATCAGTTTTTTTTTTTTTTTTTTTTTTTTTTTTCATTTTAAGAAAATCACCAAATTTGATCATCGCCAAGCAAAGTAAGAAGAAAATAAAATACTGCTGCGTATTGCTGTCCTTTGGAGACAAATACTTGCGGAAGCCCAAAAAGCATTTTTCAGCGTTCTACGCATGCTCTGTCTTCTGGCCTTCTTATAACTGATCGAGTTTAAACCCACCTTTATGTTTTTCACTATTAATATATCACTATTTATTTCAATCTAGGATTGATTTAGGATTTTAGAAACACAGCAGATAAAGAAAATCCCTTTTCTAAGGAAAAAATTTAGCGTTTGCTACATATTTGTACCTAAAGCGTGCTGCAATATTGCTATTTTTTCTTATTTTTTAAGTACTCTGTCAATGCGCATGAAAAATTTTATAACAACCTTTAATCTGTGATACTTCTAACGGGATAATAGCCAGTCTAGACGGGTAAATCTTCTAGTTAAAATCAAAATATTTTCGATTGAAGATGATTTTATGCAGTTGGATGTTTTCCGGAAAATTGAACTTTATGGACAAAATAAAAGTTAAGGATATGAGTAATCATATGTAGTAAAGGAAGCAGTGGAGCGATTTTAGATAGCTGTAAATAGAAGTACTGTTGTGGGCGTGCTGGCGTAGAGGTTTCGGGTCGTCCTCGTGATCTGGGCGTCCGGGTTCGTGTACCAGTTCGGACATGATTGTTCTTCTGTGTTCTATCTGTGTAGTTATATGAATGTGCCCCTATGTAAAAAGAGGTTGTGCAAGTGAATGTCAAGCATGAAATAGTCAAGTCGTCTGGCACTAGTTGAACAAGTAAATGACGCTCATTTCAGCTTAAATCGCCTACAGCTTTCTATTAGCGGGCTTGTAAAGTGCCATAAGTAACAACTTATATATTGTTTTAAGGGTTAAAAATATTTGAAATAGAGCCATTTGCAAAAGTACCAGTAATAGCTTTGATAATTCAAATTCCCAGTAAACTTGGATTTTCGGTTTGGTTTGGTTTTATTTATATTAATGTCCAGTTTCAAAGCAACATTTAAGCTATTTTGGGATCTGACCTCGAGACTGTGAGATGACAAGGATGACACCTGAGCTGATATGCCAGCCAAATTTCCTCTCGGCACCAAGGCAATTTCCTTAAAAGTTGCCAAATTAAGACTGCCGGATTCAAGGTAAAATTGTCTTGAATTTCTATCGATTCAAGCTTACAAACTTTCTTCATGAATATCATATAAATATTTTTTTAAAAAAGACGATTTTAAGATATATAAAAATGTTGTTGCACTGAAATTTACCGTACATTATTTTCTATCCCAATATGAAGCGTCATTATGATTTCAGAATAGTAAAAGTATTCAAATATTTTTGGAATTAAAAAAAAGTAATCTGATTATTTACCACCAATAAGAATTTTCTACACTTAATGCAAACAGAAATATTCATTTTAAAACAAATATCTTTAAAAAGAAACACAATACATATTTTATATTTTAGTTACAAGCTCATGAATGTATGTTAGAAGATTAGAATTAAAGAATAGATTGATGACATCTAACAAATTAGTTTATGTCTAGACTTCGATAAACAACTTTGGATATCCTCAATGATTGAATTTCTGTGGTGTAGGACGTCACATAAATTGAATGTGGGCACAGAATTCATTAGTTTATTTATTTGGCAAATATATAATTATTATAAAATAATTAGTATGTTTTAAAATGATTAAAACATGCTAATAAACAATTAGATCCGGAAATAATATTATTTTTTAATTGTGAATTTAGAATACTAATTTGTAGTTGAAGTTTCTTAAAAGTTGAGTTTAATTCCGAAATATTTAATGAGTTGAAGGAAATTGTACATTCCCTTTTACCCCAAATTTCATCAACATCATTTACAATTTAACACCCAGTCGAGTCATTGAACATCATTAATCTTGGAAGTGCTCCTTCTTTATTTTACCATCCTTCTTCAATTATGTAGGTTTTTTAGCAGTTTGGAAAATATAAATGAGAGTTAACACTTGATGAAAATCATTATTCTCCAGGTGCTTCATCATTGCAATATTGTCAGTCATTGAAAATCATTAATCTTGGAAGTGCTTCTTTATTTTTTTTTACCAACATCCTTCAATTATGTAGAGTTTTTATCTGTTTTTAAAATATAAATCAAAGTTAAACACTTAAAAAAAACCATTATTCTCCAGGTGCTTCAGCATAGAAATATTGTAAAAAGAGTTCAGAATACATTTAAGCATAGTATGTTGATGATGTCACCTTCTTCTAAGCTGAGCATATTTAAAATTTGAAACCAATGGGTCAAATGAAAGAGTTTCAAAATGTATAATTGATTCTTTCTATTTGTATGAAGATGAAAAGGTTATAAAACGAAGTGTTCAAATATTCGAGAAAAGTATGAAAAATTTAAAGTGTGCAATGATTACCATTTTTTTACCATTTTTCTTCGATGATGTCGAGCTTTCAGCTGTTTGGAAACTATAAATAAGAGTTAACACTTAAAGAAAATCACTATTCTCCAAGTGCTTCATCATAGCAATATTGTAAAATGTGTTCAGAATATCTTTAAGCATAGTCTGTTTGTGATATCACCTTTTTCTAAATTGATCATATTTAAAATTTGAAAACAATGGGTCAAATGAAAGAGTTTCAAAATGTATAATTGATCTTCTCTATTTGTATGAAGAAGATAAAATTATAAAATGCAGTGCTCAAATATTGGAGAAACGTTTGAGAAAGTTAAAATATGCAATAATTGTTCCTCTTTTTGAGCATTACTCCTTATCAAAGTACAATAGTTAAAAAATGACAGTCTTGAGATCCTAAAACGAGCAGTAAAACAATAGATTTACGATGATGATTCTATGACTTATGTAAGGAGGTTTGAACATCTTGTATACATTGAGAGAAGTCATTCATTGACTCTCTGAACTGCCCAAGGATACACGAATAAATCTAAATGACAGAGCCGCTACTACAGCAACACTGGTGAGAACTGTGGTTTATTCCTTAAGGGCTATTACCGGCCACGGTACAGCCCTTTTCGAAAGTAATACGTCCTGTCTTCATGATTCTATTTACAAACTAACGAACTTAAGCACAAAATTCACCATATCCATTTCATTTATCACTAGAAATGCTGATCTGATATTTTGGAAGCAAATCTATCAAATGGAAGAGTTTAACCATAACCGACTTCTTCTATTCGTCATTAAGGCACACGGAAAAAAATTGAATGACTATCGCAACAGCAACACCTTTGGGAAGTAAGATTGTCAATCTAAGAACACCACAGCCCACGGTACAACCTTCCCGTTCCGTCATCGATGGGAGGAGCAAGATTCCCACCAACCCGTGGCGAGAACCAATCATCGCCCTGGAAATTTCTCATCATCTTTGAAGTGCCCTGGTGAGATAATGGGACACGTTAAGTCATATCACTGACTCTCCGACCGTTAAAAGGCACATAAACAATAAATATAGAATCATTGGACAGCCAATACAGCAACACTGGCTGGAACTGTCTTTGAATCCTAAGGGCCTTCACCGGCTAAGGTACAACCTTTCCCAAAGGAAATGTGTTCCGTCATCGATGGGAGACAGCCGACCCCCACATTTTCATGTAGCTACAGGAGTGGCAAAAACCAACACCTATACCGGAAGCTTTTCATCCTTAATTACAAATGATCCCCACCCAATGAATATATGTTTAAAAAAAGAAGACCATGATTGGAAGACAATGGAATATCTATCTTGGATATGCAAAATAAATAGAAATCCAATGGAATTGCACAACAAGGAAGCAATCTACAAAGGAAATATAAGCGGAAAAGCTGTATTTCTATATTAGGAAACTACTTTGAAAATAATAATGTGCTCATGTAGAAAGCAAAGCATTTCTTCATACTGAGGACTAAATTGAAGACATTTTGATATCCATTCTCACTATTTTGAATTGAAAATAAATAGTTTTCTAATAAAATTTCACGGCGGAATTATTGGAAAAACGGTCACATGTTTGATAAAACATAAGGTCCTTATTTGAATAATGATTTAATTTGATTATATCTGAATGATATACTGAGAAGGCTTAGAACAAATTATTCTCAAATCTTTTGCGATTAGTTTTTAAGACGAAACTATTACATGTATGTTCTTTATCAGCTGTCTATAATCTATATAGACACCTAATATCCATCAAATATTCTTAAAAATCTATGTATAATATAAATATATCAAATAAAATTATAATCAATATCAAATAACATAATAGTATGAAATGTTTTATATCAATTAACATTATCATCTGCAATATTCATATTTTTGAGAAGGATAGAAATTTAAATATATATTAATAATTTTATTAATTTCAGTTTTATTGAATATAAGACTTAACAGTGTCATAAAATGGCGAATTTTCAAAACAATTTATTAATTATCCACATAATAGTGAACAATTCTAGAGAAATGGGGCATATTCATTTTAGTCTGGCAGTTACTAAAACATAGAAATTGGAGGATAAAATTTAAAAATTTATAAATGTAAGTGAAAAAATTGAACTTTTATTTTCAGAATAATCTCAGATTTCCTTACAAAATCCTTTAAATACTATTACATTCATAATTATTTTGACAAATTAGCAAACTTTTTCTACCTATTAAGGATTTACAAATTAATTAAATTATCTCTGTCTGTTAAATATTTGAATTATAGTATATGATTCTCTTATTTGAGTACATCCACATTTATACAATGATTTGATGTATATACATTGTTATGGTATTTAATATGATGGTATTTTTTGTAAATCAAATTCCCATATAAAAATGTTGTTCTCTAAAGACTGTTTTGAATTGGTTGAATGTATAATTACATTTATAACTGAGGTATGCCTTTTCTGCACATCGTAAATGGAGTAATCTTAAGGTATCCGACTACGTTGAACTGGCGATTTTTTTCTTGTTTTTTCTTATCGTTCAGGCTTTTTTCTTTCCGAAACAGTTTATCTTTTCATGCAAAAAGGGAGGCCTGACCTATCATTCAAGGTCGAATATTTTTTCTGCTAAAATTTCTCTTTAATTTCAACTTTCTCAAAACTTTAATTTTCATTAAAATATTCCACCGTTAACCTGATATCTCAAAAACTTATAGAGTGAATTACATAAAAATATGAACGCGTGTTTTAAATTATATGGGTCATGAAATGAACCAAAAGTTTGATTGTTGGTGAAATACTTTTTCATTTGTTGGTGTTTTTAGAAAAATTAAGTTGTGAATTTATTGAAAAAATGCATATATACGTATATTTTTGCCTATAACTTCTTCGCAACTCAAAAAATTTCTTAGGTATTGGTTCATTTCATTCATCATTATATTCTATAGCTTGTGTACAAAGTAAAATAGAATTGCTACATAACAATTTTGAATAGAGAACCGTTTTGGTTAAATTTTATTAAAATTTACTACACATTTTCCTATTTTTCAAAATATATTATATTTTTATTAATAATTTTGTTGTATTTACAGTATTTTGTATTATAATTGTCAATGCATCTAAATCCATGGTTTTAAATAGTTCTTGAAAAATCATTTTTTTTTTTTTTTTTCAAAAAAATTTCCTTCGAACATGGTTACCTTAAGGTATCCGTCTGCTTTCAAAGAAAAGTTTTTGAAAAATTGGCTTTTTAAAAAATTATTTATGATTTTTCGATGTATTATCAATCATAAACACTATAAATACTAAAAATTATTTGAAAATATAATATATTTTAAGAAATAGGAAAATGGTTAGAAAATTTTAATGCAATTTAACCAAAACGGTTAGAACTCTACACAAAATGGTAATACAGCAATCCTATTTTTCTTTGTACGCAAGTTATAGAATATAATGATGAATGGAATGAACCAAAATTTAAGAAACATTTTGAGATGAAGAGAAGTTATGGGTAAAAAATATACGTGCATATCCATTTTTTTTCCACAAATTCGCAATGTAATTTTTTTTAAAGTACTATAAATGAAAAAATCATTCCACCAACAATAAAACTTGTCGTTCATTTCATTGCCCATATTATTTAAAACACACGTTGATATGCTTATGTATAAATCTCAGTTAGTTTTTGAGATATCGTGATGACGGTGGAGAATTTTTATGAAAATTAAAATTGAAGTTGAAAACAAATTTTGGCTGAAAAATAGGTTTTGATTATAATTCTACTGGATGATAAATCTAGCCTTCATTTTCCTAGTAAAAATAAACTGGTTTTTAAAGAGAAAAGTCTGAACTACATAACATAACAACAAAACAAAAATACGTCAATGTGTTCCATAACGACTGTTTTCAACGTTGTCGGATACCTTAATCATTTATTTAG
>JAPMOQ010035884.1:620698-644777 GCA_026543055.1 Argiope trifasciata
ATGTCAACATTCACGTAGTCGCTTGGTGTATGTCCGAAATATTTGCTAGATATCCTCATTTCTCACTTACACCGGCAAATGTCGACATCCACAATGCACTAATGGTGAATCTTGAATATGCGTTTCATCTCTCCGTATCCGGAGAGGAGAAATGCAGATTTGCAATTTCGCCTCTCTGTTGACCTTGTGTTCCAGCAAAACACAACGTGCTCTAGGCCGCACCTCTTTGTTGACGTTGCCTTCTGTTATCTCCTTTTCGAGCTCTTTAATCATCTTTTCAAATTCCACCAAAGCTTGTCTGTGATTGTCGACATATACCGGCGATGATCCGAAAATGCAAGAAATGTAATCAATTGTACGGTCTTTCACCAGTTTTACGGTCTTTGGTATGTGTTGACATTCACCAGCGAATGTCGACATTCTCCAATTTCGGTCTCTCACTGTAACATAGTCATAAAATGAAATGGTGATTAAATGGTTTCTAAATATATCATAAGAGGGGGAAATGAGTGCGTTCAATGCAGGTTAATCTCATTCATAAAATTGCAAATGTTGGACTTCAAAGTGGGAAACTTGCTATTTACATTAATATTTTTATAAATAAAAATAAGGGATATTTTAAATAGTACATGCTAGCATAAGTTAGTTAAATTTAGTAATATTTCTGTAAAATATTGATCCAAGATGGGTAATTATAAACCTTATTTTTGTGCATACTTTTCGTCGTTTCGAGTAAATATTTTGTTATTTTATACAATCAGCGGATAAAATGTATCTGTCTAAATTCAAAACTCTCAATTTTTCTTTGAAATTTTCTCAATTATACGACTTGTCCTATTTGTTGAGTAATGCAATTTTGCTTTTTTATTTTGTGCATTCCAGTTGTTAAGCAGTATATTTTAAGTTTCATTATAACATTTTAGCTTTTTGCTCTACGATATATTTTATTACAAATGTTAAAAATTGAATTTTTCAATAAATTTTAAAGAAATAACTCCTAGATTTCTTTAATTATAGAAAATACTGAATTTCAAGTATATTTTATGCTTTTCTTTCAAAATACTTTCATTATAGACCAGTTGATTAGTAGGGCATTTTGAGTACAATCATAGGATGTTAACAATTTACACTGTGGTATATTTTGTGAACAAATATGATTTACGTTAGAAAATTTAATTTTTCAACGACATTTATGAAATAATCCGAAGTTTAATTCATTCATAAGAAATACAAAATTTCTTTTGTCTCAAGTGCTTACTTTTTTAATATATTCCTATGGAACAGAAAATATCGGCCATTAAATTCCATATATTCAGTTAAATATTCTATCTATCTTAATGTAGAATATATATTAGAAAAACATTGTAGGAACGAAATATTGAAAATCATTTAAAAATAAAAACAGATAATTATACATTCCAAAGAGAAACTGCCAGAATTAAAAAGTCACAGCTAGAATTAATTAGATTGTAAATATTTTTGGCTGTAATAAGGCTGAAAATATTTTAAAATTATTTTTATTGGAGATAATTTATTTTAATAATAAACATATCTTATAAATAGTTGCTTGCGCTTGAAAATCTGTCAAATTTTGTAATTTAGTTGTTGTAAATATGTTACAATTTATTCATTTGCTCGATGGTCTATTTTCTATTCAACATCATTGCTCGATGGTTTATAAATGGGACACATTTCTCAAAGAGATAAAAGTACAAAGCATTTAATGTTCATATTAATGTATTTCACAAATATGAAGTACTTAAAAAACTTAAGAAATTTCTTCTAGAATAATCTTTCAGGCTTTTGTACCGTTTTTCTTCAAATATTGATGATGGCCTGATTTTGATTAATCAGTAGTAGTGTTTGATTCACATAATCGTAAACTCTGGCACACATGTGCACGTAATCCTCCCTCTCCATTTAAACGATTGCCAAAGATAGTTCTGTAATAATGCTTGGTACTGGCTTAACAAGACTGTAAATTACCATCGCTTCCAGAACAACTTTGTATTACGAATTATTGGTCTAGAGTCTATGGAATAGTTGATACTATAGGTCAATAGATTGATCATGGAAACCGTTGATTCATCTGTGTATAATAAAACACGAGGAAATGTCACATAATTTCAACTCATTCATCTAACTGTGCAATAATTCGATACTGTGTATTATTTTTAAATGCAGAAATATCCTTAAAAAATAATGTTTAATGCAAATATGAAAATCGCATCGTTTTAATTATTTGAAACTAGCTGGTATCCGGCACATTCCTGCCACAGAAGAAATGATATTGGGAATACCGTTTACAATTTGAAATAGTTATATTGTTTAATTAATAAGGATATACACTGAAGTGACAAAAGTCATGGGATAGCAATATGCAAATATACAGATGGCAGTAGTATCGCAGCGAAAAAGTATAAATACGTAATTCGTTTTCCAGAGCTTTCATTTGTGTTCAAGTTATTCATGTGAACAGGTTTTTCGTGATTTATGGCGGCACGACGAGAATTAACAGACTTTGAACGTGGAATATTAGTTGGAGCTAGACGCAGGGGTCATTCCATTGAGGATATCGTTAGTGAATTCAACATTCCGAGATCCACAGTGTCAAGAGTGTGCCGAGAGTATGAAATTTCAGGCATCCCATCCCATCATGGGCAGCGCAGTGGGCGACCACCTGCACTTAACGACCGAGACCGCCGACGTCTGTGTAGAATGGTCAATGTTAATAAACACGCAACACTTCGTCAAATAACTGTAGGAATCAATGTGGGACGTACGAGGGACGTGTCCGATAGGACTGTGCGGCGAAATTTGTCTTCCTTGGGCTATGACAGCAGAAGACCGACTCGAGTGCCTTTACTGACAGCACGACATCGTCTGCAGCGACTCTCCTGGGCTCGTGAGTATATCGACTGGTCCCTAGACCAATGGAAAACCGTGGCGTGGTCAGATGAGTCATGATTTCAGTTGTTACGAGCTGATGGTAGAGTTCGAGTGTGGCGCAGACCCCACGAAGTCATGGACCCAAACTGTCAGCAAGGCACTGTTCAAGCTGGTGGTGGCTACATAATGGTGTGGGCTGTTTCTACATGGCATGGACTTGATCCTCTGGTGCAACTGAACCGATCATTGACTGGAAATGGTTATGTTCAGCTGCTTGCAGATCACTTGCAGCCATTCATGGACTTCACGTACCCACACAACGATGGGATTTTTATGGATGACAATGCGCCATGTCACTTTGCCAGAACTGTTCGCGATTGGTTTGAAGAACATTCTGGACAATTCCAGCGCATGATCTGGCCACCGAGATCGCCCGATCGCCCCCATCGAGCATTTATGGGACATCATCGAAAGGTCCGTTCGTGCCCAAACTCCTACACCATCCACACTTTCACAATTATGGACGTCTATACAGACAGCATGGCTCATTATTCCTGCAGAGGACTTCCAACGACTTGTGGACTCCATGACATGTCGAGTTGTTGCACTTCGCCGGGCAAAAGGAGGACCGACACGATATTAACAGTCATCCCATGACCTTTGTCACTTCAGTTTATATTTTCTTGTCGACAGTGAATACACTCATTGAAATTTAAGGATATATAAAGAAGAAGCACAAATAGTATTTATGCTACTCTACAAACAATTCATTTTTATATATTAGATTTGTGTGTTCTTTTACAATTGTAAAGTTTGGTGCTCTTTCAGAATGATAATGAAGGAAACTGTTTGTGATTCCTTTAATATTCGTTCAGAATTCTTGAGAATTAATGCTAGAAAATATGATTAAAATATTTTTTCAATTGATTAAATATAGAAAATATATTTATACCATAAAATCTTTGATATAGTTGAAAAGTTAATTTTTTGAAAACTAAGCTGGTGCAAAATTATTTGCACTATAAAATTCTCGGAAGTTACTGCAAAAAACGCAAATGTTTTTTAAATGCTTGGTTAAAATTTCAAACCTATACAATTCGTTTCCCTAAAACTGTCTCGTATACTCTCTAATCTAATTATTACCTCAGAGAAAGACTTGCATTGCATTTACGTACATTAGCTCCGAAATATTAACATCTAGCTTGAATTTAGCATCAATACTGAATCTGCTATGTCTCCTTGGCGAGTTATTTGGCGATTAATAGATCTGAAAATATTTTTTATGCTTTAGATGATTGTATTATTCCTATAACATTCGAGTAACTGCAAGTAATAAATAGTCTAAGTTTTATCGGAATCGGATGAGCGGTAAGGCAGCGCATAAGAGACATACAGAGAAACATTCATTATCATTCATATAGATGTGTGGGAATTAGATGTTGGCTCAGAATAGAACCTGGGACCTTTGGATTATAAGGCCGATAACATAACCACTGGACAAAAGCATGCTCTTCTCCCGTAGATGTTATCTGTCTTATTAAGATATCACCACATATGTCTTTGTAGTGTTATTTTGTTATAAGTCATTATCAAAACAATGCTTATGAATATTTGTGAGATCCATTTATGTTTGCTACTTTTTATGCTTATTCCAGCTAAAATCATCATTCCTCTTACGAGTACTATTGTTTATTTTATCAAGAATTTACTTTCTTTAGTACGAAGTATCTCTCTAGACATATATCGCTAACGTACATAGTACAGAAATAGCTCTAATTTCTTATTATAGGATGGTAAAAATATCATCCAAATTTTTAACTGCGTCATAGAGCATTTTTATAGCTGGGATGAATGAGCATTTGTCTTACCTTTCTGGAACTGCAAAGTGTTCTGGAGATTGCTCGCCGTTTGACCAAAATGTCCATTCAGTCATAGGAAAAAAGATCTTAAAATAGTCAAGAAATAGGCTTAAAAAATAGTTTAATACAGCGAAAAATTTGGATTAACCATCACCAAAGCGGTGATTGTTATGTCCCGTCTACAAAAGCTGTTGTTTATATTTTCCAAAATAATTATCTTACGAAAATTTGTGATCGATCTAATAAAATTTCCTCTTAAAACGCTTTAGAATTATATTTTAATGATATCCATTACATTTCTGTACAATTTTTTTCTTAGTTTTAATAATAATATCCAATTCGCCACATTACTGAATCTTAAAATGTTTTGTTATATAAAAGAAAAAAATCACAGAACTTCAGTGATGTATTTTTAGCTCCAAATTATTATTTTTATCTCGTAATCGAACTTTTTGATTTGAAGTAACCTGATATAATTAACATCTTATAGTCAGATGAAATTTTGAAAAATACATTCCATAATAATCTTATAAGAGCCTAAAAAGTTAAAAAGTTTGTTAACAAGCTGATTTACTGGTATAAAAGTTTTATAATAGTAAAAGACAAGGAAAATGAAATTATAAACTTACAATAATTGAAATGTAAGAAGGTAATACTTGGGTCAACCAACATTGGCAAAGGGGTGCAAGCCAATTTTTCCTTCGTCATCTTATTTATAAGAATGATCTGAAAGAAGTTTTTGTTTCTAAATTGGAAATTTACCATCCCGGACAAAGAGAGGATGCATTATTTCAAAAATCATTACCATAGATTAATCATTCAACAATATTCCCTCTCCTAACTTTGTAACTTCTGGCTTTTAATATGCCTTTGAATAATTTATGCATGCGTGGTAATTAAAACTATCTTAATCTTCTGTAATAAAGGATTTGCAACAAGGTGCTGCCTACAACCACGGACAGATCGATTAAAAATGCTATTAACCTACTTATCAAGTTGTAAAATTTACCTGAATACAAATTTTCTGAATTATAAAATGTCAGGATTGACAATTAAGACTAACTTTATCTTCTGTAGTGAAGGATTTCCAAAAAGGTGAATTATTGAGAGGCTTAAGAGTATAGGCAGATATGTTAAAAATGTTGTGAACTTACTTAACAAACAAATAAATTCGCAAAAATATAAATTCTCTGAATTGCAAAATATTAGAATAATGTAATTGTAATATTGCGGGCAATTATTGATGATGATAGTCCGCTTTACTATGAAAATGGGTTGAAGTAGCTTCTGACAGTAATGAGCCTTGAGCACCAAAGGGCAGAAATATGACACCTAAATTAAAATGAAAATGTAGGACATATTCGCTTCCACAACCTCACACACCTCACAAATAGAACACGAGGGGAAAGCAACCATACTCAAATGAGGACTCTAACCAGGGCACCCAAGTCACGGGATAGCCGTGCTTTCACTAAGCCAGGACGTCAACCACACGGCCATTGATATTTCAATATGAATAACAATCAATAGTAACATGAATATTTTCACAAAGGTATTATAATAAGAATTAAGTAAAGATAAAAGTCTAATGAAATGCAAATCTAGGACAGAAAAATGCCTTTATCCACCAGTAGTCCATCCTATATTAAATAAAAGAGATTAATATCAATAGGATATCGGTATTAAACAGAAAAATAGCAAATACAATATTCTTAAAATGACATTTCACTCTTTTTCTAATTCCTTTTGCTATCAACAATAATTAAACGAGGGAACCTTGAAAAAATTAGTGTAAAATAATTCTCTATTGGGATTTAACAGTATATAGTGTTTCAGCAAATATTGATGGCTAAAAACCATTTCGAAACTAGGGTCTGAAAATGACTATTACTTGCTAAAAAAATATCAGGTTAAGTATTTAACCATGGGAACGTAACTAATGAAACAATTCGGTGATTCTCCAATTCTTAGTGAATTAGTCAGTTTGCAGCGTCACGGAAGTTGTGTAGAATTATTAGTACTTAATCTTGTGCAATTTGAAATTTCGCAAATAACTGAAAAACTTTGACAGTAGGAAGAATATAAAAAAAATTAAAAAAAATATCTTGTGCCATTCAGCATTATATGATCCAAGAATATTCTTCGCGTTTTGCAGTTGCAGTTACTTTCTTTTATCCACCGTGAAAAAAAAAAAACTAAATCCATCGAATCCGATTTCTTTTTTGTCTATGACTGACTATGACTATGACTTGCTAAACAAATATCAGGTTATTTAACCATGGAAAACGTAACTAATGAAACAATTCGGTGATTCTCCATTACTTAATGAATTAGTCAGTTTGTACCCTCACGGAAGTTCTTTAGAACTATTTTTTTGTTTTAAAAATAAGTGCATCACCTTGTAATCGGAATGAAACTTTGAAAATAACTGAAAAAATTCGACAGTGGGAGGTATGTAAAAAAACAAAAAAGGAAAAAAATCTCTTGTGGCATTTAGCATTATATGATCTAGAATATTCCCCTTTTTTGCAGTTGCAGTTACTTTCTTTTATCCACCGTGAAAAAAAAACTAAATCCATCGAATCCAATTTCCTTTTTTGTCTATTCACAAGAAAACTTCTCTAAGGGAATTCGTCGAAGCGTGAGTTCAACAGAATCCAATTATTTAGCCGGGATTTCTAAATGATAGTTCACGAGAGCCATTATAATTTAAATCTGGCAGCTAAAAATCCCGCCAAGCACGGCCCGAAAGAACAAAATCAAAATCACGAGGGAAAAAAAGGGGGAAAATAGCAAAGAAGAAGGGAAAATCAGGGGCTGAAAATAATAAAAAAGCGCTTTTCAGCCTGGTGAGAATTACCTGAATGGGTGTTGGAGTAGTAATTTCGATAAAAGGGTAGTATTTGTAAAGTGAGGAGCATCTCATCATCCCAGGAGGTTGAGGCAGGGTCACATGATCTCATCAATAGTTGTTCCATTGTACTTCTTCCCATATCACTGATTCTTATTAAAACATAACTATTATGTGATGTTTTTCACGCAGTATGAAGTATTAAAAACTTTTATATCTCCAGAGCTTAAAATAAAAAAAAAATACTAATAATAACGCCTTACTGTCAAAAAAGTGTTTCGTTGAAATTTTTTTAAATCTCTAATCTTTAAAGAATACCAGTTGTAAAACTTCGAATGTAGAGGAAAAAAAATAGAACAAAAAATAATAGAAGATATTTTTACTGTCAGTGATAGAAGATATCAATTACTTTTATAAATGAAAGATGCCTTTTTTTCTTTTTAAAATTGTTGTCGATGAGGAATATTAATAAGCTAAAATAAACAAAAATCTTAAGCTATTTGTGTTTATTTTGACCTTAGAATTTGTTGCTAAGTCACAGGATTCCAAAACTGTTGAGAAAAAACCACCCCCTTTCCGTTACTTTTACATCCGAGATGACGTCACCTCGAAGGAAAGGAAAGGAAAAGTTAGCGAAGTAACCACAAACTGGCTATTGCACCCTCTACCGGAAGTCACACAAATAAATTTGAATGACGAGACCATTGCTAAAGCAACACTGTCCGGAACAGTGGTTGAATCCTAAGGGCTGTCCCCTGCCTTGATACAATACTTCCTTAAGGAAGTACGTCCCTTCATTAATGAAAAGAGTCAAACCACCGAATTTTCGTGTATTCACAAAGAACCGGCCGCCATACCGAACGTTTTTCATCCTAAATTACAAAGTGCCCACTCTCCACAAGCGACAAGATAACTAAATAACTCATATAACTAACCTCCGAACCCCCCCCCCCCGAAGGCACACAGATACATCACGTAGAACTAAATGACCAGACCACCGCTACAACAACACTGACTGGAACTGTGGTTAAGTCCTAATGTCCATCACCGGCCACGGTACAACCCTCTCCCTAGGAAGTACCTTCTGTCATCGATGCTAGGGTCAAACCCTCCCTTTATTATTGTATCCACAGGGGTGGCGAGATCCAACCACAAAACCAAAAGCATCTCATCCTCAATTACGAGGTGCCCCTTCAAGGCGGGAAGGTAACTAAGTAAATATGAACCCCAAATATCATTTGCAAACTTTAAGGATGTGTCAAGCGATTAGATGCAAATAATTTTTGCAATAAAAGATGGAATCGTAAATAAAAAGAGGGGTTGCAGCAAGTGTTTCTTTATCAGAGAATTAAGTGGAAGGGAAGGATGTAAAAAGTAATATTTGTAAGCCAGGCATAACCGAATACACATTTATAATATTAGAACAAATCATTCATCCTTAATTTAACAGTAAATGCGTGTTTAATTGTTTTAATTCGGCTGAATGAGGCTTGCACAACGATGCATTTTTATGCCTATTCATTACAATCGTATAAGATGCATGGAAAAAAACAGAATTATAACATCGATTTATTTTGGCCTTGATGATATATACCCGAAGTAAGTTTGTTTAAAAAATTGTCTATTTGTTTATGAATGCAATTGATTGGTTCAAAGGATAATACATTCACCCGGTACAAGTCTACATGAAAAATTGGAATTGTTGCATAATGTTTAACTATAGCAAAATGTTTGATCATCAAAACTATAAATCCGTATCAAAGTTCAGTAGAAATCCACTAATGGATTGGAAATCTGTAGGTTTATCTTTTCATATGAAAGACGGTCCACAGAAAAATGCGCAGATACAAAAGTTCCCAGTCCAGGCAATTGCTCATCAACCTGTGATAAGCATGTTCCGACTTACACATAAGCGTAGAGCAAAAATGAATGATCAGGACTCTATCAAAGTTTTGTCGAAATCCGTTAATGGATTGAAAGTCTGTAATTTTATCTTTTCATATAAAAGCAGGTCCATCGAAAATGTGCAGATACAAAAGTTTTTAGCCCAGGTAATTGTTCATCAACCTGTGATAAACAGAGTTGAGTTACTCCAACCTACACACAGGCATAAAGCAAAACTGAATGATTAGGACTCTGCTGCAACAATATCTAGGAGCTATGGATAAGTAATAAGGGTCATATTGCAACATTTCCCATAGGAAGCCTGTTTGGTCATCTTCAGGAGCTAACTCAACTTCCAATTTAATTATATTAACCAGGTAAGGGAGAAATAACTGCAATACCTGAAACTTCCCATTTACTTTTTAGAGTTGCTTTACAGATACCCACTCGACCAATTCTAGCTAGCGGTCAACAGCCTATCTGATTTGCTTCGAAGGCTTATGGAAAAATCTAAATGACTGATGTTATAGCGTTGATGGAAATTGAGGTTGAATCCAGGGGCCATCACCGATAACGGTACAAGTCCTCCTATGGGAGGCAAGTCTTATCACCTGTAGTAGGTAGCCATGATGGCAGTATGTATATACTTACCAGAGAACCAAGAATCAGCCAACATATTTGAAGCTACTCATCTTTGTATTTGAGGTAACTCATGGTAAAGGATGAGCCTTTATGAGCACATTCGTGGATATCGTAGTACCTTACATGATACGGTCTTTTTATATAAAAGACAGGGTAATAATTCCAATATAGCAACTAAGGTGAATTTCAGTATGAGATACCTACACGAAAATTATAGATCGGTATCAATTTTGATCTGTCCAATCAATGAAACAGGATCTCTTGTATATCTGTCCAATAAATGGATAGATTATCTCTATATGTATGCGAAGACATTAACTTAAAAATACTAAATAAATGAAACATGATCTCTAGTCTTATCATTGAAATTACAGTTCTGCATATTTGGTACTCACTCGATTCGTGGAAAGGGCATTTTTGTATCGTTTTATCATAGCAAGAAAATGGAACAAAACTCATCAATGTGGGACTAAGTGCAAGAGAGAACGTTTCCGGTGATTTAAGCTTTATAACTTATTATTAAGAAATATTAATTTTTTTATTTAATACTCTAAGTGTTTATAAAATTTTCTTTGTAAAAACCTTTTGAATTTTGATTCAATCCTTTTTTGGGGGAGATTAAATAGATTTTTATACTGTATACGTTTTAACGCCATTTTGCATCTTTAAAAGCTATTCTTCGACGTTCTAATCATTGGTAGAAGTTTTTTACAAAAGACTAATAAATTAAATTCCAATGCATATTTATTGTGCAAATTTCATGTAATAGCTTTTTAATATTTATAATAATCATAGTATAATAATTTGTTAATAGATTCTTGAACTAGAGAGTAAAGAATATAATCCTTTATAAATATGTAATATAAGCTATTTTAATATTTCACAACATGATATTTATCAGTCCTGAGATTTAAAATATTTATAACTCCTGATATTTAAGGAGTATACAAAACTCAATTCATTTTTTTTTAATTTTAGGAAATAGGGAATGTATTTCTTGTATAACTTTAAGTAAACTTTCTCTCTTTTGTAAAATTTCTTGTATAATTTTAAGCAAATTATTTGATAAATTTATAAACTAAAAAGTATTAAATTTATACTTTTTTCTGCTAAAAAACATTTTCCCAATTAAAAAAACATTGGTCCTTTAACTGACAAATATAGGATTCATAGATGTTTTGCTAATCTATTTTTATGTAAAAATTAAAAACCATGGCTATTTTTGAGGGGGTTTTCAAAAACCAATCCAAAAATAATCGCATACCTTAAACAGTTTCTTTTGTGTAAGTTCAAATATAAATTTATGAACCGGAAAAAATAAAAATTAGCTTATAAAGTTTTTCAAATAATTATTTGAAGACAAACTAATATCTTTATCACATTACAAGAAATAAATGTGTAAATAAAAAATGAGAAAAAAAATCATTTCTCTTTCCATACTTTTTTAATAAAAAAAAATAATAAAACCCTCCAAAAAACACATTATATTTCACATATCGCGTGACAGTTAACAAAATAGAAACAAAATCCTTCTATTCAATGAAAACCCACCCAATTTCCCGTTAAGAAAGGGCGTCGAATAAATTCACCAGTTCAAAACATTTCCATAAAACCTCTAGATTTGTATCGAAGCCTGATTAAGACATTAACTCCAAAATTTATAGCCTCACACATTACTCAAGCAGTTCTTAATTAATTTTTTAAATCGTCCCCTTCTCATCGTGCTGATTATTTCCATCGAGGGGGATAAAAGGGGGGAAAATTAGAGGGGGGAGAGAGAAATTTCTCAGAAATTATATCTAGCAGCAATAATTAGAATTTCCGCTCCTTTTCAAAAACGTGATCTGCACGCAAAAAATTATAACGGATATTGCGAGTTTTCTTTATGGTTTCTTTTTCCTACTTTTTTTATTTCTGTTTTGAAATTGGCAATGGCTAGTTAAAGCGGAAGTTATTAAAAGTAGTTGAATCGAGAGAAGTTTGAAGTCGAGTTGGATATCTATTCATTGGAAAGGGTCAGAAGGAAATGTTAAGTTTCGTATAAATCACGGAAAAGGGAAAAGTCGTTAACTGTGAGATTTGAGAAGAAATTTTCAAGGTTGAGTGGCTCGATGTGCTGCTGAAAGATTAGATTTAACGAGTAATAAGTTTATATTTCTGGCTCTGATTGCCGTTATAAAAATTGAAACAAAATATCATTTGCCGAATTGAAACACATTATCATGTTTGTTTTAGTTTCAGAGTAAAACATGATGTTTATTTATGACAGGACTGAAACTAGAGACGTTCTTGTTGGTCATTAAATATGATGTTTCCAGGGACAACCAAATTAGAGACGGTAATTCCTGGAAAGCAAATGATAATGAATAACAGATAATAAAGCTGATGGTTTATTCCAACTTTACTCACTTTCTGTTTCTAATTATAAGATATCATTTTCTTCATAATTATAATAATTTTGTATACTCAAATATTATGATTAACTCTCAGCTTTTAACATTTAACACTACATAGTGAAAGCAAATGATAACTAATAACAGATAATAAAAATGATAGTTTTTTCCAATTTTACTCACATTTTGTTTCTAATTATAAGATATCATTTTCTTCCTAATTAAAATAATTTTATAAATTCAAATATTATGATTAAAATTTTTAACATTTAACACTACATAGAGTTTCTAGAGCTCATGTGGCCCCTTTCAGCTTTGGTATAGATTTAGGTGGATTTTATTAACAAAAAAAAAGTACACAACAATTCATGGGAAACATATAGACAAATGATAAAATACACATAAACATTATGATAAACTCTCAATTATTAACCTTTAACACTACACCACATCTCCATTTCTAGAGTTCATGTGGCCTCTTTCCGGTTTTGTGTAGATGTAGGTGGATTTAAGTAAGCAAAAATAAGTACACACAAACAATAATGCAGACAAATGATAAAATACACATAAATACAACATAACAAGAAATGAAAAATATCTTGAGTACAATAAAACTGGATGAATAAACATTGTAATGTACAGTATGAATGCAAAAATAAAGGATTATTAATATTAATTACTTGCTGGGAGGAAGTAAACGATAAATTATGAGTAAAGCGCAAGGTGTATTAAATGGTATCCTAAGCAAATAATAGAGTTTATCTAATTGAAGCAGCTCTACTTGAATCCAATCATGTTTATAATTCTATTTTTGAAAGATGGATTATGAAGGACCTATTTATACCATAGACTTTCTAGCGATTATGAGGGTTTTCTGAGGAGCAAAAGGGCAAGGTGTCGCAATGTGAATGGAATCTCCGACTTCTCCACAAAAGCAGTAGTCATCTTCTAATAAATCGAAAACGCGAAGAATAGAAGAGAATGGATTATGTCCTGTGACAAATCGGATTTCTTCAGGAGTCCAGGACAGTCGTTACTTTCTTACTGTTTTGATGACTTGAAAAACAAACGGACTCGTATTTCCATTATCCCAAGGATTTTAACATTTTCTTACAAATATTTTCTGTAGATGCTGTTTAAGATGACACCGAGGTTTTGGAACTTCTATTAGAGCGCCTTCAATAATGGCTGCTTAGTCTCTTTATTATATGTTGGTACGCTATTTCTTATTTCTGTTTAATCATATTTAGTTAAATCATTGACTGATTAATCTGACTCTCTCGAAGGCACATAGTAAATCCTGAATGGCCAAACCACCTCAACAGCAAAAATGATGGGAGCTGTATTTGAGTCTAAGAACCATCACCGAAAACGTTACAACCCTCTCCTAAGGAAGTATGTCCCGTCATCTATGAGTGGTAGCCACCCTCCTTCCTTTTCGTATAAACACAAGAATGGTGAGAAACAAACACAATGTCGGAAGTCTTAGTTACGAGATGTCGCTAAGTGGGGCTCATTTTAAGTTAAGGAAAACATGATATCCAAAGTTAAAAGTAGTTTTCAGGATGTAATATGAGGTCTACGCGATTTAATTTATTTACGTGCAAACTATTTAATCTGTATTCAACTAATATTCTCAAAATTCTGTTCCGAACGTTTATCAAACAAATTAAATTATTATTTACTTAGATTAATATTTTAAGCTTAATTCTATAGATATTTTTATTTAATCAGATAAAAGTTTAATTTTGATCCGAAAACAAATTTCCTGAAAATTCGTGAAAATACGCATATTGTTATGAAAGTTTAGTTTATTAATTTAAAAAAAATAATAAACTAAAAATAATTCATACAACATATATAACAGGCATATAACATATTGTAATAAATGCCTTCTAACCACAAATGCAATTCGAATTCTAATTTTATTCAAACTTAAAATCTCAACAGCAACAATTCCAAACTTAAAACTCAAGAGTTGAGTTATTTCCGCTATGCAAAGAGAGTTGAGTTGATACAAAATGTGATGTGAATACCTCGTGTATAAGCAATAATTGTTTAACACCACAACTGAATAATATTTTATAATAGAATAGAAATGAAATGAAATAGAAGATTAATTCCATGTAGAATAATACATAAGAATTTTGTTGATGTACAAATAAGACATTATTATAAACATCAATATACACAGAATGAAAATGAAAGTAAAGAACTAAATCGAAACATAATTTATTTTTCATTAGTGGAATAATATTAATAATATTTACTACAATTTTTCCGTAACATCTGTCTTAGACATAATAAGAAATCCTCATTGTTCCGAAGATAGAAAAGTCTAGGATCTTAGAATTCCAAGTTCGAAACCGGACTCCATTAGAAAAAGCCATTTTGTTTATTATCCTTACACTTCTCACGAATGTTTGGAAAAATACCAAATCTGGTCATGTCTTTGTCATCTGCCGTGTAACGAATTTCGTTCTGAAAATAGAGTTTAGTTGCTTCGGAACTGGATATAACTAAGTTCGAATGAACCCATCATTAAAAAGATTTCTAAGTGATTTTTTCACTTTTATATTTGATTAATTTTTATAAATAGGACTAGAATTTTGTAGAGTTGGGTTAGTTTAGTTTAGTTATTTTCACGTCCCATTATAAAGCAACTCTAGGGCTATTTTGGAACGACCGTCGTAATTTTGAACCACGGTCAGATGACGAGGACGACATCTGAGCTGTCAACTCCCTCTCCACACCACACCAGCGGGAGGATGTTTGGCCTGACGGATTTAACGTGCAAGAGACCCCTTATATAATTGTTCTTCGATGGAATCGAGTCTCGAACTTGAAACTTTCCGGTTCCGAAGCCGAGACTTTACCACCAGGCATGTAGAATTGGGATAATCAGTAATTGAAAAAAAAAGCAATTGCAGAATGCGAGTCGAAGTTTGAGACCTGATTGTCAAAAGAAGGCACTTTCATTCCTCAAATACAAGCAACTGAGAAATGAAATGACGACTCAGGTGTTGGGTTTAGATATGTAATCTTCAGATACAAGAAAAAAGCTTGGGATTTTTAACTTTCATCGGCAAAATGAGTAATCTTAGTTGCTCTTCATTGAAATAAATTTACTTCCCTATTACATGAATAATTTAAATTTTTAATACTGTAAATTGTACCTACTTTTTATTAATGATTATGATGAATGATCATACCAGACTAATGAACTTTCATCATAACTAATTTGCTCATTTATTGATTTCTTTTTTTTCTTCTAAACTATGCATCATATCGAAATTATATAAATTCATTAAACAATACAGCTGAAGAGAAGACCAGAAGAGTGTCCTCCCAAAACTCGTTAATAAACTTATTTATGTATCATTTATTTTTAGTTATTAACGAATAATAGTGTATTAGATCACATTCTAAAGAAACCATTAGAGTGCGATCTAATACATGGGTACCAGAAAATGGAACGCATTTCTAAAGGTCATTTCTATGATCGAATAAAATTAAAATTTAACACAGAGCCATAAATGTAATTAAAAAACTGTTTAAAAATTTGTATATATTTATTTAAATCATTCCATTTTAGAATTATTGAGTTTGCATGCTTGTGTCTGAGAGATGACTTGTTTTGTTCCAAATTTAATAGAAATCTTTACTTTGGATGCTAACTATTAGCATAAAATATTCATTGATGTAACTCCCTTTATATCGTAGCCGCCATGTTAACTTATATTCGGACAGTCGGACAGACAGAATTACTCTGCTTGGACTTTAATTAAAAATTTAACAGAAGCCCGTAATTTTGAAATAGAAGCCATATAAAAGAATTCAATCATCTGACTCAAAGTGTGTTTGAGCTATCCCGTTTATAAACAGGTATTCCAAAAAAACATCGACATAAAGAGTTCTGGAACGTGAAGATTCGGCAAGATCTCGAGTTATAAATGACGTTTATCTACATTTTTACTTATTCTTTACGAAGAGTAAGTAGAAATGTAGAAACTCTGTTCAAGACCATTTTATGCATTTTAAAACTTCGCATATTACAGTATTTAGTTATCAGACACATTTAAAGTAAAAAAAGTACTCGATGAAACAATGAGAAATGATGGAACACATGTTACAGAACATAATGTCATTAAATTTGTCTAGCGTATGAAATTTGACAAATTCAATGTAGCTCCTCCTTGCAACAATGTTTAAATAATGTAACAAAATATAAAGCTGACTTTATTATAGGCAACTTCCTGAATAATCACAATAATTCAGGACGCCTTTGAAAGGCAAATCATTTCTTGACAGAAACCGGCAGGAATGTCAAATGAGCGAATTAGTTTATCAACATCTTTTCAAAATTAAAGCAGCGGGAAATTTTCACTGATAAAATATTCAAGCGTGTGTTGCCTTTGGAAATTTATGAGGATGTCAATTAATGTGCAAGTTATGAAATTGAATATAGTTGCAAGGAAGTCATATGCGGGCATATGCAACTTTAAGACAAACGTATGTTAGAATGAGGGGAATAAAAAATACCCATGTTAATGCAATGATATATTAATTTCAAATAGTCTATTTTAAATAGTTTGAAGTGGTTATTCTCGCAATATATTTTCTCTCAAACAGAAAGTTTAGAAACAGAAAGTATTGTAATTATCAAAAAATTCGAACTCGAGATTTTGATGAATCTTCGTTTCAAATAAGTGAAAACGCATATTTAGAATCACGTCTGCCTATCTGTCTGTTTATTTGTAAATATGATAACTCAGAATTACTTTAAACCTTTCACTTACTACCTTATTCCATAAATATGAAGTTTGTATAAATATCTAATTTGCTAATGCATTAATGATGTTAATATCCTGGGTATAATTTTGTGATATTCAGGAGAGAGTATGAGGGTTTAAATTTAAAAATTTGTCTCATGGATGTCTTAGTAAACAATAATCTAAGTAATTAGTAATCATAATAAATTGCACATTTTTTAAATTTAAGTATTATGTAAAACTTTATAAATATTACTGAAATTAAAATGGCAAAAATCAAACAATTAAAAAAGTAAATTTTAATCAAATTTAATTAAAAGATTTAATTCAAATGTTTGCCGGTGCCCTGGTTTAAGGGTAGCGTGTCTTCCTAATGTTCTGGGCGTCCCGAGTTCGAGTCCGGTATCGTTGTTATTTTATGCTCTATCTGTGAGTAGTGTGAATGTGACCCCCCCCCCCGTGTAAAAAGTTCAAGCGAATGTGAAGCATGATGTAGCTAAGTCGTACTCTTGGCCCTAGTTGACGCTGCTGAAAAAAGCTAATTTAGGCTTAATATCGCTGAAAGCGGGCTTGTCAATGACAAGTGCCATTGAAAACAACAGCAAGTCGAGGTTTAATTCGGTAAAAGTTCATTTTTATTTCAGTTGGGGAAATTTTCTGTTGTTTCTCTTTCCTTCGGGGTGTCAAACACGAAGTATTTGTTGTAGTACCGCCCATAAAACGAGCAAAGTTTATATAACGGTGTTATTAAATTCTACTGTGAGTGTGAAGTGACGCGTAAATCATCTGTTAGATCTTTTTAGAATCTCAAATGATAACATTACTTATATTTTTTATGATTACATCAATGCTTATTATGTTTAAACTTTCATTCTGAGATTCTTTCATAAAAATGGTCACCTGTTGTGGCTGTTTATATAAAAGAAACCTCGTGAATTTATATGCATTTGTAGCACAATACATTATGCTATCTATGTATAATGCATTCTGTAAAGTAATTATTAGTTAAAAATTCTACATGTTGAAATTTACCTATTTGATATTTTTGTCTTTTACTACATCATTAATAATTTAATTCTGAATTATTAAGATAATGTAATGTTATCAAGTACTCTTAAGTATGTAAAATTTAAAAATACAATCGATAAAGAAGGGAATGAAAACCACATTTGTTATTCTACTTTTGCAAATGTGAAACAAAGCAGGTTAAGGAAAAGTGTATTAAAGTGCAGGAAATCACGGAGGATGAATTTCTTCTTAAAAACTTAACGGAAAAATCTGCACTTTTTTTTTGTTGTTGTTGATTTCTCGCTTTGATAGGGTGGTAAAAGCACAATAAATTTTAAAAATTGGAATTATAAAATAATCAATTCAAAAGAATTCCTAAATTTAAGGAAGGAATATTTATTGCTTTGAGGAAGGAGGAATTTATTACTTAAATATATACCAAATTTAAAGGAAATGAACTTTAAAAGAAAGCGGAATTTTCGAAAGGGAATCTATGTATGGTATATTTTGAAACAAAATCAACAAAAAAGAGATACTTCTTTTACCAACTTTTTTGGAAAAAAGGAAAGGAAATTAACTTTAAAACAAAGCGGAATTTTCGAAAAGGAATGCATGTATGGTATATTTTGAAACAAAATCAACAAGAGAGAGATATTTCTTTTACCAACTTTTTTGTAAAATATTCTGTACCTGAAAATTCAAAATATATTTTATCGCTTTATAAACTTTTTGTCTGCTACTGGATTCAGAACAAAGCAAAGTACCAAAAATTGAGAATAAATATCTATCGCCAATTTCTAATGTCATCAGCTCAGGTTAGAATACCGGTGTGTCTCATAAATGTGAAGTGGGTAACAAGAGGTCTAATTTGTCAGGTAAAGCATTTCGAAGTTTAAGACGCTTGAAAGTTTCAAAAGGCAGATGTCAATTTAAGTGTCGTCTTTTGTCTTCCAACCGAAGTTCAGATTCGAGGCCGGTCCCAAAAATGGTGTTGTTTACCTGGGAAACAAAAGCGTTAATTTGAATAAACTGACAGGAGTGAGCTGAAAGTTTTTTAACGAAAAGGCGTCTTGTTTGCAAATATTATTATTTTCTTTAGTAAATGAGTTTTTCTTTCCATTCATAAGAAATAAAAAAACACTTTTTAAAAAAACACAAAAAGTTCGTTTGCTCTCCAATAGTTAAAAATTCATAAATGTACTCAGAAATTTTGATGATGGCAATAGTGACTACTATAATTTCGTAAAGTTATTGTGATTGCAGCTTGTGTATTGGGTTTTATAAATTTATGAAGCATTCATTTTGAGTTTATTCTTTTATTTTATTATTTATATTATTATTTTATATAAGTCTATAACCATAATTATTTATAAGTTTATTTTTATTACTGAAATAATTGGAAATAATTTTTTTTCATTCATTCTTTATACTTATTTGTGTATTAGTAGTAAAAAATGAGGTATAATAAATAGTTTCTTAAATATGAAATTTCTTTCAACTTCCCACAAATTAACATTTTGTAAGATCCTGTTTTGCTTATTTTGGCTGTTATCTTATCCTAAATTATTGAATCTAGGATTTTTTCGCAAACTGCTGGTTTGTTAGTTGAGTTTTCTGGGTTAAAAGCCATATCTGGCCCTGCTTCACCAATCAAATGGTAGAAAGCATTTCGGCTATATCAAAAAGTTATTCTGATTTAAAATCAGGCAAGATTAAATAACACCTGTGAAAAAAACAAAAGTTTATTAAGTACTGACACTCGAAAAAAATATAACAAGCTGACTACAATCTAAATAAAATGCAACAAACCAATGGACTGTAAGAATTTTAAAATATTAGAGTGAGATCTCTCACCCAGTAATTCCCTCAAGTCTATAGAAATTGCATTAGAAACAGATTTATTAACCGTTGATTAGTAAAAACAGGACAATCGATTAAAACATGATGAACACTTAAAGCTGTATGGCATGTCTCACGTGTTGGACATGGTTCACCAAATAAAAGGTGTTTGTGGCTGAAACGTGTATGACCGATGCGGAGCCGAGTCAATTCGAAAACTGCAGTAATTAGTCACTTATGGTAACTTAATCTTAAGTTAATAACTGTCACTTAACATTTAGCACAATGCCCTAGCTCCGTTTCTAGAGCATATGTGGCCCTTTTCCATTTGGTATAGAAGTAAATGGAGTTTATTTAAAAAATTACACAATAACCAGTTGCAAAAATGGTTATTATATATATATTTATAATATTATTATATATTTTATTAACATATGATATTAATAAAAATGGTAAAAACTAGAATGAAAAATATCTGAAGTACAAGAGAAATCGGATGAATGAATATGATAATGTACAGTATAAGTGAAAAAATAATGCAATCATTTAAAAAAAATGAGTTACTAGAGGATGATTAAAGATATACTGTGAATGAGATTCTCGAAAAAATAAAATGGGTGAACCCTCACATGAGTTATGTAATTATTCATCAAATTCAGCTAACCGTCTGATATTTTCATTTAAGGATGGCGATAAAAAAAGTGTTGTGTTTGAAGTTTGACGGAAAAATATATGCTTATTTAACTATAGCCAGATTGTTGTGGCTATTTAGATATTTTTTTCTCCCCATAAGCTGTAATATGCAGTTGATCAGTCAATGGTAATGGATAAACGAATGCAGAAAAATCCATCCTCATTAAAAATTCTCCCCAGGGGGGGGCATCTCGAAATGAGGATGAGATGCTTCCGGTATGGTGTTTGGATCTCCCTATTCCGGTGGGTATAATAATAGGTGAGTGCCCTCACTGACCCACCCATCCATGACTGGATATTCTCCCTACAGGGTGGGTTGTACCGTGGCCGGTGATGGCCATTAGGACTAAATCACAATTCTCGTCAATGTTGCTGTAGTAGCGGTGGTTCGGTCATTCAGTTTTTCGTGTGTCTTCGGGCGTGTCGGAGGATAGTTATATGACTTCACACTACACATCATGTTTTTGCAGTTGATATGAGTAACTTTATCTGACCTCTCAAGCGTTCTGAAAATGCTTTCTTTCAATTATATTTTGATCACTGAACTAGAATTATGTAATCCTTTAAAGTGGCTATATTATCAACATTCTCTTTGAAAATCAAATTTTACAGAATATTTTAACGCTAATAATCACAGAATTTGGCGATTTTCTCAGAAATGCAAGGATAGTTTTCTACTAATCCGTAAATTGTTGCTATAAAACTTTAACACATGATGCTACGGAAATCTACTGGTGGGAATGCTGTGAAAGAATTCTAATACTCTGGAGACCAAGAAACTCGCATTATTACTCAAGAAAATAAGAAACACTGATTGCAAAATATATCTAACAACCCGCTTTCTAAAATCAGTAACATAACAGGCTAATATGAAATCATTATTAAACAACAGAAATTTCAGTTCAGAGTTTAGAACATAATTAAGAAATTTGTTTCGTTAAAATCATTTCAAAAAGAAAATTCCCATCTTTTGTGAATGCCTTTATAAGCCAATATGAAACATTCTAAATGCTTTTGAGTGTATCGAAGTTTAGAAATACCAACACAGTTCAAATATTTATCAGAATCTTTACTTTATTTATACTAATTTTGTGCTCTAAATGCTGAATCTCAGTTTAGGATTTATAGCGTAATTCAGAAAATTGTTTCGTCAACAACATTCCAAAAAGAGAATTTCTTCCTTGAGTTAATACCTTTAGAAAGTCCCCTAACAGAATATGAAGCACTTTTGAGTGTATGGGAGCTGAGAGATATTATAATTCTTATATTTATCAGAAACTTTATTTTGTAGCAAATTTTATCACAAAATCTGTTTAAGTCACTCAGTAAGATTTTCGCCAAGATCTGGACATATGGATTGGGTATCCATTCATTATCCGTTAAAAATAGTTTTAAATCTTTGTTTTCAGCTATGACAACAGCATTGCAGAAGAGTTGTAATTGCAGGTAGCTACAAAAAAGCTACTCATAATGAAGTAATCCAACGAGTGTAGGTACTCTACCATGCACGAAAATGGTGGATTATACCTCCGATTTATCATTCTAAACCAGTATTAAAACTCCTTAAACAGCGTGACTAAAAAATTTATTAAGAAAATTGTATTTTTTGACAATTTTCTACAATTTAAATCTTTTTGTTAAACATTATAAAGAAGCTAAAGAATTGGGATTAATATTTTTTTTTCATAAATGGAAATCTCCAATTATGGTCAAATTAACATGTACGCTAAATTTTCCTAAGCATTTGAATGAACAATTTTTTTAACAACCGATCTCCGATAACTGTGGAGTACTTATAATTACCCTGGACATTGCAATGTAAAATCTTCTATCCTTTCCAAATTTCTCAGCCAAGCAAATTTTTACTCAAACAAATTTCTAGTGACTTGTCTTTTTAAGCATATCATCTTCTTAAATGTTAAAAATAAATTTTTAACATTTGTTTTTATTACTTCGCTTGATTTCCCGATTAAAAATAAATTTTTATATAAATAAATATATTTAGGGCAAACAGAGTTTCTTAAAAGAAAATATTTCGTATGTTTTAATAATAATGCTTACAATGGCCATTAGAATTTTTGAATGAGTCTGAAACCAGTTTTAAGAAAAGCTAGCTATGTGATAAGAAATTAAGAAACGTGAAAAAAAGAGTGAATTTGTTTTTGAATAATTAAAGTAAAATCTGAAATTAACTCTTTAGAAATACATTAGTCATACATTCATTGGGCCACTGTGGCCTGGAGGTAAGGTCTCGGCTTCGGAACTGGTGGGTTTCTGGTTCGGAACTCAGAACCGTCGTGTATGGGAAGGGGTCTCACGTACGTTAAATCCATCTGGCCAAACGTCCTTCCACTGGTATGATATGGTGATTAGAAGTCGTGCCAGCTCATGTTTCGTCCTCGTTATCTGACCGTGGTTAAAAGGACGAGGTCAGTCCCAAAATAGACCTAATGTTGCTTTAGAACAGGACATTAAAATAACTAAACTAAACTTATATATTCCTTTAAATATCTACGCTCCAGGTATATTGATGCTTTATTGTCAAGAAAATTTTACAGTTTTTCTTTCATTTTCCACACTTTCTTGTAGACGCCACCATACTTTTATATTATTATTATTGAGGTAAATAATGTATACATCTTTCAGAGAGAAAAAATAAAATCAAAATGGATCAAAATTCAAATAAAAATTCCCAAAAATTCAATTAAAATCAAACTGAAATTGCTTGAATTGTTTTGGAGACATTTAAATATACAATAATGAATCGATGTCTTCAAAAGGCAATACATGTTCAATTTTTGTTATGGACTTAGAAATAAATTCGTAAAATGATCCAAAAAATGCTCGTTCCCACGAAAATAACAATTTCAGTGATACCAACTTTTCCTACGGCTTAGTATAAATATTCTATTTCTTGTATTACTGATATTTGAATTCTATTTATTGTTTTGAATTCAACTTAGGAATATCTTTAGAACGGTATGTAAATATTTGAGTAGAATTGAATAAAAGCCATTCTATAAATAAGGGAATATACAATAGGGAATTTCAAAATGTCTACAAACTTCCCAACATTGCTTGTATAAAAGATAAAACAGCGCGGTCAGAATTAGAGCATTTTTCTGTCAGAATACCGTAGGGCTGGAACAATACATATAAAAATGTGAAATCTAAGGAATTGTGTTTCAAAACGAGAGGAACATGAATTATATGAAAATATTAAGTTAAAAGAAGATATATGGTAAAAAT
>JAPMOQ010035888.1:0-18266 GCA_026543055.1 Argiope trifasciata
TTTTTTTTTTTTACCATTCTATAGCTATTTTTAACAATCATCATTGAAAAATAAATAAAGTGTCAAAATGATGTACCGTCTTGAATAGTACCTTAGAGGAGTCATCAGAATGCAAAGGGTTAATATCTGTTATTGTGACAAAGTGATTGACTAAATAAATAAACAAAATGGCAGCTAGCTTTAAAAATCATATATTTTATCTAAGAGCATGAACATTTAGTTACAATTTAATATTAATTACACAAAACAATAACACTATAAAACAGGCAGTGAAAATTATAACATGCTAGATTGTTGATGGCTGGAAGTTGACTGCCCGAGTTTTAGTTGGTGCCGCTAGGGGGCATGTCTAGATATTACATAATGCAGTTACTCTTTTTCTTTTATTACAGATTTGCAGATTCAACTAGTAGCATAAGCCTTCACTGGAATCTTTGAAGTGCATTGTTTTTAAAGATCAATTTCTGTAGGTTAATTTTTTTCAACGGTTTAAACTAGAGAAAACAACTTATCAAACGATATATTCACTCGAAATATGAAACAAACGTGAATAAAAAGCGAATTAAAATACTTAATTTTTATGCTGCATAGTAATGTGAATTAAAAAAATATCTAAAATATTACTTTTAAATTAAATAAAGATTATGAGATTACAATTCTACCTTTTGGGGGAGATAAAACAAAGAATTTGAAATTAAACATCAGTACATGAACATATTTCGAATTTTTTATGAAATGTTTATCCATCCTTGAATTCTTCAAGTCTATGTATTATAGAAAAGTCATTCTGTTAATTATTCGATTCCAATTATTCTGCAGTAATTAAATGATTATTGATTTCTAAACTGAAATTGAACCAGACTGAGGAGGCTGCGATCACAGCTTTGGATTAATTTTCAAGACCTGAGAAAAAAAAAATACCCTTTGAATTCTTTTGATTCGAACAAATTAAATTCATTTCATCAGCAAAAAGCAGCAAAAGTATATGATTAATAGTTTGTTAATCTATCTAAACCAAATTTCATCACGTCCAAGGATTTTTTTTTGCTCCTGTTTTCTTATATTTTTATTTTTAGCATTTTTATTATTAATCGAATTTATTCCTGATAATATTTCGCAATTCCAAACAATCTGTTTACGATTTTCAAAATACTAATTAGGTTTTCTTCGCTGCTGATGAAAATATTTGAAGTTTAGAATTATACATTTATTTATCATGTCCTATTTCACATTGAATCTAACCTCATCAAATATTACCTGAATGGTTTGTTAATATTACATCAATATATCTATCTTTATTTATTAGACAAAAAAGTCTTTTCAAACGCTCATGATTCAATTCAACGGGACAGATACGATTTTTGCTTACGGAATTCAAATTGTGATTCGAATTCGGGAATTTTCAAGATAACTTTATTACTCGAAGTACTAAAAAGAGGAGGAAAAAACTATCGTTTTACTTTAACCACCCAGCGGGGGCGCGTATGTGAGAGATACACTAGAGATGAATTTCATTTTATAACTTTAGATCTGGTGGCACTGGGAACGCCTGCCCTTGGCTATTTGTCCCCCTCCTTTTGACTTACTTTCAGTTGTCGTAAGTTTGTGGCGTTAATAGGTCTCTGTCGATCAGATATTTGTATTTTAGAGATACGTGCGACCGTTCATGTAAGTTTTTGTTACATCTGATTTTGTATAATTTTACAAATAAATCCGTATTGTTTTAGACTGGCGACAACTGGAAAATGCACTTACGAAGGAAAATATTGAAAAAAAAAAGCATCCACATCTCTAAAAAGTGAGCTAAAATTAAAGGTGCTAAAGAGAAAAGCCGAACTATAACTTGAAGTGGAAGATGCAACGTCAGGAAAAAAACTCTGCCAAAAAGAAAAGTGGACTAGAATCAAGAGGTTCAGTAATGAGATTTGATAGAAATTTATGTGTTTGGAACACACTAAACCAATTTACTCAAATTGCTACGCCGCAATGAAATAACAATGAAACCCTTTTCTTCCTTTTCATATTTAATTTTCAATTACTTTTTCTTTTTTATCGATAAATTCTGTATTTTTGCACTTCTATATTTTATATGCAAATTGTTCTGACAAAATATCGACAATTTCATTTATATTATTTTTTAATCAATTCAGTTAACCTGTGGTCATTTTATATTGTTATTGCAATCTATGTTTATATTGCTTCTTCTCCCTTTTAAGTAAAAAAATGTTTAAAATAATTGTAGTTATTAAAATCCTAAGCTATTTACAATACAATTTTAATAGTTACGCTTTGGAAAATTTACAATTTACTATAGCGTATGTGGGAAATACGCGCGACCTTTCGTGTTGGTATGACAGCCGCGGTCCCTGGAAGGTTAAGGAAATTTTATTTTGGTTTCAAGGAATAAGAATTGAAGAAAAGTAATTTTTTCACATTTCTAATGCTTCCGACGAGTTATGTTGTCTTTCGGTTACTTCCAATTATAGGTTTCTCTGGGTTAAAATTTCTCTCTTATGCCAGTTTAGATGGGTTGAACTTTCTAATACACATCAGAAAAATACCTTTACTTTTTTCATTTTATTATGTTTTTTGTATAAAAAATGCTAACAGCCAGAAAAATTGATATTTCGTCGGTAGAGTTGAAAGTGTTATAAGAAACTAATTTATTCCACGTCTTTGCAACCCCTGATAATGGTTTTCAGGACACTTGCTCAACCTTCCCATCATTGTCTAAGAAAAACAATTCAATGTATCAATCTACTCAGAAATGGCACCTTATGCAACCATATAAAACGCAGAAAACTGAAGATCTTTCTATTTAAAACACCTTTTCCAGCTCGAATGAAAGAACATCCGATGAAAATAAAGTTAATCCGGTTTATATAGGAAAAGTAATCCAGTTCACTTATAAGTCCAAAATCCAACACCTTGGGAAATCGTAATATACATGTAAGTCAAGATTTCCTTTTAAAAGGTCTTTTCCTGCACGGTTGAGAGAGCATGAGAAGAAAGAAAAAAACTTTAAAGGCAAAGGAAAACAGGTTTGCTAAAAGTCTGTTTTACATAGTAGCGAACCCAACCCTTTGATGTACTCGCCGAGAAAAGTGAATTAACGGGTTCTGTGCAAACTTCCGAAATTGCAAAGCGGCTGTGCGCAATGATGCGAAAAATGCTGTAATGGTCCATAACTTATGGGCAAGGTCGAGCCGCTGAAAACTGCATGCTTTCTTCCTTTCCATTGTTCTTTCGGTAACTGTTACAGAAGCGCACGCCGGTGCTATATGGTTTATCTCCTCTAGAATAAAAGACCTTGGCTCTTCCTCCGCGTGGGACCTTTTTTTCTGTTCATTCAACTCTTTTCACATGGTTTTCTGTTGCGAAATAACTGTTTTGTCTTTGTTTTGAAACCGCATTAGCATACTGGAAAAGAAATAATAAAAATGAATGTTGGAAAAATAGCGCATTGCTGTTATTCTTGCAAGTAGAAATACATTTGAGCAATTGTTGAAACGTACGGATCCTTATCCTTTTGTGAATTGCTCAATTTCCTGCCTGGTTAAATCTCTAATAACATTAAAAATAAAATTCTATCGCAAACCCTTACATTTTGAACGATAATGTGCTTTATTTGCAGATTTATGGAATATGAAATATGCTTGATTAAACCTTTGGCAGAAATGTAGCGATTTTAGCTATGAGACTTGATTTTGTGATACAATAAATGTCACTTGTAGCAGTCAGTGTACATAAAATGATTTAAAATTGTATATCTTTATAAGAATATAACGAAAGTAATAAAAATAGATGACATAGTATAACCCATATTATTCATTCATTTTGATTTTAAAAAAATCTAATACAGTATATAATACTTTAATCGCCTTTAAGTTTTTCGGTCTTTTGATAAAACAATGATTGACTGACACGTCCGCCCTTTTCTACATACATTGTTAAGTCTCTTTCAATAAAACTCTGCCAACGCGTGCTGAATATCTCATTCTTCCAACATCGCTTTCGCTCCGGTATCAAATTGCCATTCTTCAGGACCACAGGTTCATCATCACTCCAACATTAAGTTCAAGAAAGGGTTAGGAGGTTTCCAATACATCCGTAGCCTCTAGCTGACTGAATGGGGAATTTTCCTCACCTTTTTCTGATTATCGCATTTTTCTTTCATATTAAACATGTGACATTTGTTCATTGTGAAGAGGACAAAGTTCTTTGATCATAGCCATTAGCGTAAGAAAAGACGGTGGTAGAACTCTGCAGATGATAGAGTAAGAGGATTTTTTCCGACTTTTTTTCCTTTGACCTAATTACCAGTCAAACCTCCTGCTTGACTATAGAAATTGATCACTATAAGTGAAATGTTGATCACTTGAACCAATGGATTTTTTATATATTCAAATATGGAAGAGACATTCTATTCTATTTTGATCAGTATAACTGATTGATCATTACATCTGTGATCACCAAATACAACAGTTATTTGTATACAAAGAGAAAATATTTTAATCGTCAAAAAGTATTTGTTCTCTAGATTTTAATAGATTTTTCAAGTTTCAAGCAACTCAGAATTCCAAAAATACCTTTTTGATATTATATCAGCTTGTCAACATGACAATAAAACTACATTGAGCAAGATGAACTGAATTTAAAACGTCACGTTAATACTAAATTTGTAGATTTCTACTAAATATTGAATAAAATCCATTTACATGAATTTTGCCTATTCGAGTGCAGCAAGATATCTTGAAAACGTACAAAGCTAGATTGATAAAGGCCTCTGTACACATATGTGGTAAATTAACTTCACGAGAGGACGCTCTGGACGCTCTGCATTCTTCCGGTGAAAGCAGTGGTCGAAGGACAGAGTTCAAAGTTCACTAGACCAGGAGGATAGACGAACGTCCACCGAGAAGGGTGCGACCAGTAACCGATAAAACAAGATCCTCTGATAACAGCATTCTTGGAATTTTTGCGTAGACGAATTCGCCTGCAAATGGCCAAGGTACCACGTATTGGTGGGAAAGATCCATTGAACAACATAGACTGACCACTTTCATATTATATAAATTTCCTCGTCTTCATTGAATTTTCGTATGTAAAAATCATCATAATCAACCTGTGCTAATCAAGAATAAAAAGATTAAGTTAATCCAAGTAGAATGGTGCGTTAAATTCCATCATACCCACACATATTTAGCATGCGCAGGATAGATTATAATCACTTTTTGAACTAAATCATTCGAGGGGTTGACTTTTGTAGAGTTGTTGATTCTCTCACAAGAAAATACGACAACCACAACAAAACCCCCCGCAAAAACATGTTAGACAGATGAAATTTGATAAGAAATCTTTTGGTGAAAATTGGAGTTTTGTGTGAAATTTTATTTTATCGAAGAATATGTCGAAAAAAAAAGACCCTTCAAGATGCATACCGGTTTCTTTACTATATTACACAAATCAAAAGCACTTATATACGAGACAGCACTCGTGGTGTTCAATATCTTAACCAAGATTCATGCAAGGAGAGGGGTGAGAATAACATTTTTATTAGGACGCTTGTGAGAGCGTTTCAAGGAAACCAATTCTGCAGCAGTTTTTTACTTACTAACGTACATTTGTATTAATGAAAACTTTTCCTTGATATTTAAATCAGTTCTTTACGGAAAGTCACTTGGCAATCTTTGTCAAAAAGAGACTTTGCTATTAAGTAGCAAGCAAGAAATAAGTTTAGGTGGAAATAACTAAACTATGAAAAAACTTACTATTTAAGTAAGGATAATAGCAAAACTTCCCCTGTTTCAAGAATGTATCTTAAAATGTTTTATTATTTATTTCTAATAAAAGAATAATAATATGGAACTCCAGAATGACTTTTCGTTCTGCATCATAGAAATTCGAAAACGCTACACTCATATTACAAGTACTCATAATTCAGAAACGCAATAAAGTAGACGGATAAAATTTAGTAATACATATTTTATATAATAAAATTGCTCATTAGTATCAAGATCTGGTAAATAAAGGAGGTGATTTAATAAAATGCATACCAGCATTTAAAACTTAAAATAATAAATTATAGTTAAACTGACTATAATTTTCGTCTATATAAAATAATAATACCAAGGAGTATATTTAGGCAGTTTTTTCAACATACAAATTTCCATTAGTTGTAAATGAAATTTTACAGTTGTCTCAAACGTAGTTATTATTCATTCAGTCAAAATTAGTTGCAAATTTTGGTACTTTGCGTTTCTGAGTAGTGTTCTTAATTATCCAATACATCTTTCAATAAATTGGATAATTTTGTTTGATAGTTGAATAAACTTTCAACATGTTGTTTATTTTAGGGTAATTTTTTTTAGTTTAGTAATTTTACGAAAATGTAATGATCTTTATTATCTCCATGACTTCAGACATTTATGTTTCTTCATAATATTATTGATGCAAATGTTTGTTATTTATAAATATTTTGATAACAAAGTAAACAAATGAAACATAAACGAATTTGTTTATAACTAAAAGGTTACTTTTATACTATATTTCATCAATCATATAAGTTTTTTTTTGCAAAACTATATAGCTGGCACAAATTAAAATTAATTTTTTTAATTGATACATTGGCTTTCTTTCTAATTAGCGACGTCCTAGACGTCTGCCTACTTGGAAATCCACCATTGGTGAAAATATCAGTTTAATCATTGCTCAAAGATATCAAAGAAATTTATAACCATTCGTCTTCAATAATTACCAAGGCTAGCTTTTAACATACTTATTGGTAGACTTCACTAAACATAAACATATATACGAACAGTTACATAACAAAAAGGGACAACACTTACACGACTAACTTAACGAAACAATTAAGACATTTACGACGAACAAAGACATTTACGAAATATAAAAAGATAGTCCTCGACCGAGATGTTTTCTCTACGATGGCTGGAGGTCGATTAACGTATTATCTAGGTGGCGCTGACGTTTCATCTAGGTGACGTTGCACACAGTTCCGTTATAAATTTAAATACTAAATTCAAATAATTAGAGTTCTATAATAGAATGTACTTGCTTTTTTAATAAAAAATCAGAGATTTTAAACAATTTTTTTTGTTATAAGCCCACCATATTTGTAATGTTGCTTGGTATAAGTATTTTAGTTCATTTCTGTAATAATTATGATATTTCAGTGAAAAAATTATTCAGTTTTCATTTGTTATAAATCTTTATACATATAGTAGTATTCTTCGCTATTTTGCTTTTAATGCATGTCATATCATTACATGAGAGTACATAATAAAATAGAAGCATAAAAGCCCTGATTTTTTAAAACTTTTAGTTACACAATTTTATTTAATTAGTCTTGTTTCAAGTTTGTAAAATTAGAATTTCATAGTATATTTTAGCTTATTTCTTCATAAATTAGAGTTTCGAAATCTTAACAATTAATGCCTTAACGTAATAGAATTTCGATTAATTATGAATAGCATTACTTAGAAACGAAAAATGACAGAAAAAAGTGATTCTAAAGTTTTATAATATTTATAATTAAGAATTATAAACTGAAGACTAAAAATAATAGAAATAAAAAGTTTCTATCATCACACTAATAAAGCTATGTTTTAAAAACCATTTTTATTAATTTTAAAAATGTAACTGTTACTTAAATCATATTAAAGATTATTAAAAATAATTTTTTATATTCATAGTAAAAACTAAATCCCTCAGATGATGATTATTACAGTCAAATTTCACTGGATTAAAATAATTTTAATTGATTATGGACCTTTTAAGTTTTAATGTTATTTTCGGTCCTTTACTGAATACTAGTTTTAGTTTGTTAACTTGGTTGGCTAGTCTTGTGTGACCATTTGAACGAATGGTTTATTGAAGTTAGAAGCCATTTCCTTTAATTTTGTGTCATAAATTTAGTGACAAATTTGTTTACTAAAGAACTTTTTCAACAGATTGTCACCATCGCTTTCCTTTTATCTGAATCCATTTATCATGAAGCAAATTTGTTTCAGATAATGCTTTAAGGAGACAGTCGTTATTTTTTTTTTTGTTTGGTCATTCATCTTAAAGGAAATTACCATGCTGTAAAATATTCCATAATTTAAATTTACATAGAGAAGTTATAATCTTCTTTTGAACTAAAATTCATGATTCGAAATATGAATTTATGAGCGAGAAATGATTTCACCGATAAATGCATTTCACGTCATCTGAAAAAATAGTATTAGTATAATAGTATTATTGCTAAAATAGTAATAGTTTAACCATTCGTCTTCAATAATTACCACGGCTAGCTTTTAACATATTTATTGGTAGACTTCACTAAACATAAACATATATACGAACAGTTATATAACAAAAGGGAACAACACTTACACGACTAATTTAACGAAACAATTAAGACATTTACGACGAACAAAGACATTTACGAAATACAAAAGACAATCCTCAACCGAGACGCTCTCTCTACGATGGCTGGTGGTCGACTGACTTATTATCTAGGTGACGTTGCAAACAGTTCCGTTATAATAGTTATTAATAGTATTAGTATTAAATAGTACAGTATTAAGGTATCCGACTACGCTAAAAACACTGATTATCGAGAACATTGGCGAATTATTATTTTTTAATTGTTATTTCTTGTGGATCAGACTTTCCTCTATCCAAATCAATCTATCTTTTTTAGGAAAAGAAATGCCCAAGCTATTATCCAGAGTCACCTATTTTTCAGCTAAAGTTTTTCTTTAGCTTCAATTTTCTTAAAGCTTTAATTTTCATAAAAATTCTCCACCGTTAGCATGATATTTGAAAAACTAATAGAGGTATTTTCATACAGATTTCAGCGTTGGTGTTAAATGATATGGGCAATGAAATGGACCAAAAGTGTTATTGTTGGCAAAATACTTTTCCATTTATTGGTGTGTTTAGAAAAATCAAGGTGTGAATTTATAGAAAAAATTGTATATATACCTGCATTTTTACCTATAACTTCTTTGCATCTCAACAGTTTTCTTAGATTTTGGCTCATTTCATTCATCAAAATATTTTATAACTTGTGTTCATAGAAAAATAGGATTGCTGTATTTCAATTTTGTGTAGAGTGGTAATCGTTTTGGTCAAATTTCACCAAAATTTACTGCAAATTTTTCTATATCTCAAAATATATCATATTTTCAAATAATTTAGTTGTATTTATAGTATTTTGTATTACAATTGACGATACATTTAAAAACCGTAGTTTTTTCAAAATCCAATTTTAAAAAAAATATTCCTTTGAACGTGGTAGGTTACCTTGAGCAGGTCCAAAATCTTCTGAAGTATGAATTGTTTTTATTACATGTGTTTTATTTAAGAATTTTTAAAAATTTTTTTGGAACGATGAATATTATATCATAAACATTTTTTGTCAAAGTATTTTGATCATAACATTAACTTTTTTTCTTCTGTAATAATTGCAGTTTCCAAAGTTATTGTTCTGTAAATATTGTAATGGCACTGTCTTTTATTTTCATAGAACGTTTCTTTTCTTTTGATTTCCTTCTAAGTTTTTGCTTCCAAATATACGAAGTAAGTATACATGTTTATTTATTCTCTTAATAGGGTCGTGGTGGCCTGGTGGTAAGGTATCGGCTTCGGAACCGGAGGGTTTCAGGTTCGAGACTTGATTCCACCGAAGAACCGTTGAGTGAGGGGTCTCTTGCACGTTAAATCTGTCAGGCCAAAGGTCCTCCTGCTGGTGTGGCGTAGAGAGGCAGGGGGAATGCCAGTTCAGGTGTCGTCCTATTCATCTGACCGTGGTTCAAAATGACGAGGTCCGTCCCAAAATAGACCTAGTGTTGCTTTACTACGGGACGTTAACATAACTAAACTAAACTGTAAATATACACGTTTATTTATTCACTTAATTGGGCCACGGTGGCCTAGTGGTAAGGTTTCGGTTATCGAATTGGAGGGTTTCAGGTTCGAGACACGATTTCATTTAAGAACCGTCATGTGAATAGGTCCGGTGTACGTTAAATCAGACGGGGGCAAATGACCTCTCACTGGTGTGGTGTGAAGGTTTGTGAGAGGGTGCCAGCACAGGTTTCATCCTCGTCATCTGACAGCGATTCAAAATTACTAGGCCCGTATCAAAATAGGATTAGTGTTGCTTTAAAATGGCACGTTAATATAACTAAACTAAACTTAGCCATTCGGTCGTAGTGCCTGTATGTCAAATGAGATCAAATCATCCCTTCTCGAACTTAAGATTTGAAATTATATCATTCCAAGCGCTTAAAGAAGTTTTAAATAACGCACAAACACCCCAAGTATTCAACAGAATCTTAATTGAATGAATAGCACAGCACATTTCCCAGAAACTTGAAGGAGTTTTCTAATTACATAATATAACACTCGAAACAGATAAGGATTTAAATTGACTTTTTTCCTGTTTACAAAGATGAGATTTTGTAATCAATATTTTGCTTGTTTATCTGATATGTTAAAATTATGCTCCGTGTGTATTCTCGATCGTAAAACTCTGAAAATAATATTATTTTAATATTTCCAGAATTCAGCTATAAGTTAATTGATAAATTAAAATAAATTTTGAATCAGATAATATTGCGCTATACGACAGTGAGTTTGAGTAAAATTGGTTAAATGTTGCGAATTAACAGATCTAAAGAAATAACTTCGTAAATTTTGATAATAACTAAACTCAGGATAAAGCAATATTATCCTTGTATTCAATTCCATCTTCCTATTCTCAAAAATTGCTCTTAATTCAAATAGCTGATATCCATACAGATAAATTGTGTCAAAAACATTTATTGAAGTTATATATCTATGAGTATAAAAATGAAAAAAAAAGTCATAGCTTCTCAAATTTTAAATAGCAAGAAAGAGAAATAAAAATATCCCTATTAGTAGTGATTAGACCTTGAAATAACTAACGTAATTTAAAAATTTCCTGAGCGGCACGTTCTATTAATCTTGTTTTTATCTTACGTTTAGTTTGCAATACGTGACAAAAACAGATTATAAATTTCAAAACCGAAATTTCCCATTATATAACTTATTACGTAAAAGCAAATAAATTGCACAATTTAATCGAATGATTTCTAAAATCTATCTATACTTATAATAAAGCTCAATGTGAGTGTGTGTGTTGGCGCTCTACAGGCCAGACCGTTGGACCTACAGCTACCAAATTTGGTACATGTATACCTTGGAGGTCCGGAATGTGCACCTCGGAGCCCTTTTTTCGAATTTTTAATTAGAATTTGAATTAATTAAAATTTAAGCAAAATTTCGAAGTTTTTCCGATATAACTTCCGAAAATATGATCGCATAAACATGATTTTTACATCAATTTAAAGATTAAAAAATTAGCTTTCTAATGGTATCAGAGTTTTAATGTATAACTTAAGCCTCTATTTTTAACGAATTTTTAAAGAAATATTTTAAATATGTTTTTTAGCACGCGACTGGATAAAATAAAAGAAAACAATGACAATATTAAAAAAAAAACTATCATCGCAAAATAAATCTAAAGAAATGCAACTTTCAGCACGTGACTGGATAAAATAAAAGAAATATAAAATGTGATATTTTTTTAAAAAAATAAATGAAAAGCAAAGGTTTCTACAATCGTTTGCAATATCTAAATCATTAATTCAATAAATCTTCTTTATTTACGGTAAACCTGATTGAATTTAGACAGGGTGTGCATTGAAATCCCGACTTAATGGCATATTTATGTAATCGTTTGCAATATATTAATTCAATACTTTTTTCCCTTCCTCGCTTTTTAAAAAAAACATATTTAATATTTTGGCAACATCACCGAAAAAAACATTTTTGATATTTTGGAAGCATAACCGATAACTAAAACTGACTGATTTATAAAATTATAGAATATTATTAGGAAAAGGTGTACTTTTAGAACTTTCCATCCATCATATTAAAGAAAATATCAATTTCAGGTCAATCAATGCCTAGAATTACTTCAAGGCTAATGAATATCTGAATTAATTGAAAATTTTAGAACGCTTTACTCATGGCGAGCCAGCTGGTCGCCAAAGGCGGCTAGTAATCAATAAACACATCAACTACAATTTTAATATATCAAGCAATACAAATACGTGTATTGAACATCAGTTTTTGTTTTAATTAAGTAAGAGTATATTTCAAATGATAAGAAAAACTAAACCCTTAAAGACTAAGTTAAAGTATTTAATTAAATGTTCGCATTATTCAAATCACCGAAGTCATACTTTCAATTTAAAAATAATTAACCATTATACTACATCATGTTCATCATAATTAAAAAACAGTATTTGATACTTCTAAAATTTTTTTTAAAACATGAAACATATAAATATAATATGGCACAGAAAGAAACGTATGTAATATATGTTCTACTAGCCGCCTTTGGCGACCAGCTGGTTCGCCAAGAGTAATACGTTCTAAAATTTTCAATTAAATACTTATGTGTCTTGCTCTCTTTATAATTTCTCCGCCAGATATACTTAAACATCGAAAGTCACGTAACTCATATTATTATAGACTAGCCGCCTTTGGCGACCAGCTGGTTCGCCATGAGTAATGCGTTCTAAAATTTTCAATTAAGTCACATATTCATTAGCCTTGAAGCAATTCCGGGCATTGATTGGCCTGAAATTAAAAATGTTTTTTTCCGTGATGCTGCCAAAATATTAAATATGTTTTTTTAAAGAAAGCGAAAAAGAAAAAAAAATTATTAAATTAATGATACAGATATTGTTAATGATTATAGAAATATGCCATTAAGTTGGGATTTCAATGCATATCCTGTCTAAATTCAATCAGGTTTACCATAAATAAAGAAGATTTGTTGAATAAAATGATTTAGATATTGCAAACGATAATAGAAACCTTTGCTTTGCATTTATTTTTTTCGAAAATATCACATTTTTTGTTTCTTTTATTTTATCCAGTCACGTGCTAAAAGTATTGTTTCTTTAGATTTATTTTGCGATGATAGTTTTTTTTATTTGAACTTCCGGCATTCTTTTATTTTATCCAGTCACGTGCTAAAAGCATGGTTAAAATATTTCTTTAAAAATTCGTTAAAAATAGAAGCTTACGTTATAAATTAAAAAATCTGATACCGTTAGAAAGCTAATTTTTCTTATCTTTAAATGCATATAAAAATCATGTTTGTGCAATAATATTTTCGGAAGTTATAGCGGAAAGACGTCGAAATTTCACTTAAATTTTAATTAATTCAAATTCTAATTAAAAATTCAAAAAAAGGGCTCCGAGATGCACATTCTCAACCTCCAAGGTATACATGTACCAAATTTGGTAGCTGTAGGTCCAACGGTCGGACCTGTAGAGCGCCAACACACACACACACACACATTGAGCTTTATTATAAGTATAGATTTTAATTAATTCAAATTCTAATTAAAAATTCGAAAAAGGGCTCCGAAGTGCACATTCCCAACCTCCAAGGTATACATGTACCAAATTTGGTAGCTGTAGGTCCAACGGTCTGACCTATAGAGCGCCAACACACACACACATTGAGCTTTATTATCAGTATAGAAGACTTACGATTATTTGTTCATTGCACTATTAAGTCGGGATTTGAATGCATATCCAGTCTAAATTCAATCAGGTTTACCGTAAATAAAGATTTGTTGAAATAATTATTTAGATATTGCAAACGATTATAGAAACCTTTTCTTTGCATTTATTTTTTTAGAAAATATCACATTTTATATATATATATTTTATTTTATCCAGTCACGTGCTAAAAGTTGCATTTCTTTAGATTTAATTTGCGATGATAGTTTTTTTTTTTTTAATATTGTCATTGTTTTCTTTTATTTTATCCCATCGCGTGCTAAAAAACATAATTAAAATATTTCTTTAAAAATTCGTCAAAAATAGAAATTTAAGTTATAGATTAAAAGACTGTCACTAATAGAAAGCTAATTTTTTAATCCTTAAATTGATGTAAAAATCATGTTTGTGTGATAATATTTTCGGAAGTCATAGCGGGAAAACGTCGAAATTTCGCTTAAATTTTAATTAATTCGAATTCTAATCAAAAATTCGAAAAAAAAGGCTCCGAGGTGCACATTCCCGACTTCCAAGGTATACATGTACCAAATTTGGTAGCTGTAGGTCCAACGGTGTGGCCTATAGAGCGCTAACCCACACACACACACACATTGAGCTTTATTATAAGTATAGATATAGATGATATCAGTAGAGCAAGAAGACCAATTTATTTTTACATGGAAGGGCGTGATTTATTAGTGAGGATAAAAAGAAAAAGTAAGTGAAAGCATACACACACACCTCTGAATTTTTTTATGCGAGATTATTTTGGGGATTTTTTTTTAACAAATGCCGAAATGAATATTTGAACCCATACATGTTTTTCTAATTTAATTAGAAAAATATATGAATGTATCATTCAACAAGTAATGTGAGGTACATTCCTCCGATAAATCAATGTTTAAAAATTACATTTTTAAAGCATTATTTTGTCATAATATTTTCCACAAAACCTATAATAAAGAATGATAGATAAAAAAAAACTTGAAATAATCTAAGTAAAAAGATCTACTTTTTGATAAAGATATGTGTGCTCTTAAAAATTATTTTTTATAAAACTTATTTCTTTTCCAAGAAAACTACGGGGAATTATTTTCTTATTTACTGTCTACTTTGTCCAAAGATAATTATCTAGTTTGATGGATTAGAATTGGATTTTTATTTGATGCAAAAGTTTGTCATATTTTCGGTATGAAATTTTTGTTTCATACATAAAATGTAAATAGAAAAAGTAACATAATTCCCAAAACCTTTGATATCCTAGGTTGTGATGCATTTTAATGTTTTAGATTGTTTTCAACATTTGAAGTAGTGATTTTAAGATGAAGTTTGATGACAGATAAAATTTATGATATGATCCTTATGCCAGATTATATGTATTCCCCGAATTTCCGTCATATTCCTTTAAAGAAAAATAAATACCTTTCAAAAACACATATTCGGTTTTATTTATTAAATCTTAACATTATGAAAAAAAGACCCATATTTGTAAGCAATTTTTATTATACACATTACTATTTACAAGGAATAAATCAAACGCAAGAAGACAATTTTCTAAAAATTTAGTTACCTGATGCATCTTAGAATAGTAGAATCAAATTCAGTTTTGAATTAAACCCAAAAAGGAGTTAATCATCTATAGATATTTACATTTTCATTCATGTAAACACGATAATTCGAAAATGTAGCAGCCAAGACAAATGAAGTTTGGCTTACATTTTTAACAACCAAAGAGCAGAATCTTTTTTTGAAATTTAAAGCAAAACTGTCAAATATTTGACTGTATATTCATTTTTTTATTTTCACATGTATATAAATGACACTGAATTTTGAGTATTCGGTAAACAGACAGATGAAATTTGGTCTGTGGTTTTCACAGCACCTTTGTAAATTTCCATCAAATGTCAACGAAATCCGTTCAGAAGAGGTCTCTCTATCCGACTGTTTAAGTGCTAGTGAAAATGATCAATACAGAACATAAAGAGCTGGATGGATAAAGTTGGTTACATAAGCTTACAGTCTAAAATTTAGATCTGTATCAAATTCTGAACCAAATCTCTCAAAAGGTCAACAACCGTATGTCAATGTGCACTTTTACATGTATGTAAGCATAATTCAAAAACGCAATGATTTAAATTAACAGAATTAGTTATGTGATCCCCTACTAAAAATATAGTGTTATGCCGAATTTTAGTTTCTTTCGTTTGGGAAATAGGTGTCCAAAATACACATTTTATATTTCCAGTTGTATATACATGCAAAGAATTAACCACCAAAGATCGCTTGGTAGATCCAGTAAAAATTTTAGATATATATTTTTTGGCTTCTTTTTGCTAAAGCTACACAAGGTATTCAAGGCTTATCCTACCATCTCCATTTTATGCCGGAGAAGAAGGCTGACACATTTATTACAGAATAAGTGAGAAAGTTTATAGAAAACCACTCCCACTAATTTTCTCTATAAAAAATATTTTAAAAAAAACCCATCTTACTGGTGAAATTATAAGGTTAAATCTACCTCTTTATATAATCTGTTGAAAGAGTTCGAATTTCAAACATTTTTTCTATCTACTTTCCTTACCATCCAGAAAAAGAGTTAGTAGCCCATGTATACTCATGTCCATAAATTAAGGATAATCCAGAGTCACGCGGAAATCGTACTCTAAAATACATATATCACCCGTAAAATGACTACACACATCTTCAAAAATCATATGCAAATTGCGGGAAGCCACCAGATGACACCGATAGTTCGTCACAACAACGAGGGTATAAGAAAGTGATGTATAAGGAATACTGGCAAAGAAGTAAAATTGTTCACAAGCATTTCATAAGCCATTTAGTGCAATAACCTCATAGTTATGATACAAAGGACGCATTTGGAGGATTTTTACGTGGTAGAATTATCGACCGTCTGGAATGTGTACGTACCCAACTGGAGGTATCCGATGAACTTGGAATTCCTTTCCTTTCCATGCTTTGACAACGATTCCAAGATGATGGTAATTGAGTAAAAGTTACAGAACATATCGACCCCGAATTACAGAGCCGAATGAGAGCCGGTACTTGGCAGTTACTGCCAAAAGAAACAGATTCAGCACAGTCTCAGACCTGTATCGTCTGCTCTTTTCAACCCTTGTAATCTGCCTTAAACATCTGCAGACCGTGTACAGATGTTTAAGGCAGATTATTCTATACGCTCGTAGGGTTGTCAAATGTGTTCCACTAATTGTAACTCACTGTCGCCTGCGGTTAGAGTAAAGTAGAGAGCATGCATTGTGGGCATCATAACATTGGGCTTGTGTGATGTTTTCCAGATTTAGCTTGTAATCTGATTCTCCCCTGACTTTCGTATAGCGCCAGGTACCCATTACCACCAAGTGAATATCCCTGAACGACACCGTTACGGTGGTGCAGGATTGCTGGTTTGGGGAGGAATTATTCTGGCTTCCAGAACTGACCTGCATGCTCAAATTGGAACAATGACAGGTCAAATCTATTCTGGAACAACATGTACGTTTGTTTCGGGACACCATGGGCTCAGAATTCGTGCTTATAAATGACAACCTCCGTACTCACTATGCAAACATCGTAAACGAATGTCTTCTATAGAAGGATATCACCCGTATGGTCTAGCCAGTATTCTCGTCGGACATGAATCCAGTAGAGAATGTGTGGGACATGTTTGGCCGACGAATAGCAGTCCATCATGTAACCCCTACATGTCTACCAGAACTTCGGAGAGCATTGCTTGATGAGTGTTATAATATTCCCCAAGATCATATCGATAATTTGATACTCAGCATGTCTAGGCCTTGCACGGCCTGTATAGCATCGTCTGAGAGACAAACTACGTATTAAAAATCATATTAACTATGTCATATTGGGTTTTATAAATAGGGTTTTTTTTATTAGCTCCAGAGAGCCAAAAATCCCAATTTTTATTAATTATATCAAACATATAGCATTTTTTTTGCTCTTTATCTTTTGTTTTATAAATAGGCTTAACAAATAAGTTACATTTGTTTTGCCTCTGACGCTTTATTTATCTGAACTTGCATTATTCTTAATATGGGCGTGAGTGTTAAAAAAAACGTACTGGCCAGAGTTTTATATATGCCATGCTTTTTTCTTACCTGTCTCTCACCACCATTTTTACATTAAATCTGATCTAGTTCATATTTTTCTGTCTTCTATGTGTAGGTTAGTGCTTTATGAACTGTTGGCATGCCCTATTTTAAAATGTACACTTTAAAAATGCATTCACACATATACGCAGACAATCCATGAATAAAAAAAATTAAAATAAGTTAGCATCTCCAGTACCGAAACGTCGTCGCAAGATAAGGATTTAAGTTTGATTTGTCTGTCTTAGTATTATTTTTAAAATTTGATTTTAATTATATAGCAGTTATAATATCTTAAAACGCTTTTTTTTTTAAATTTTAAAGTGGGGCCTAAATGCTTTTTGTTCAAACATTTGCACCGAAATAACAAAAAAAAAAAATACATAAACATTTCGATGGTTTTCTAAAGTTAAAAAAATAACTTATTAAAATTTTGGGAATATCTTTCTTAGTAAACATCTATTTTATTCATCTGTTCTATTAAAAAAATAAAGTCAAAATATTCATCTGTTCTATTAAAAAAAT
>JAPMOQ010035888.1:18276-43341 GCA_026543055.1 Argiope trifasciata
GCAAAATTAAGTTGTTTCTTTAAAATATTAGTGATGATTTCAATTCTAAATGACAATTCGGTAATTTAATCAGTATCGGATTTAGTCACTTATCGGATCTAATGCGTAGAGATTTCTCTTACAAAAAGTAATCGATTTAATTTCACATTTTAACACATTTTTAGTTACACGTTTTCTTCTTCGACGACGACTTCAATAAACATTCGTGTTTCCATCACTTTTTTCCTTCAATAATAAAACTATCTTCCAACAATTTTGGATAGTGGATGAATATCTCAGAATTTGAACTTCAGGAGATCAAGTCACATGCTTCTTTTACATCGATGCCAGTTGGAGTTTGATATTATTAACTTTTCTCAGAATAAATCTTTTTACAATGGTATTTGTTGAAAAACTTAAAAGTATGTAAACTTAACAATTACTGGAATTACGTTTTTTTTTCTTTTTGTAGAAAGTTAAACACTTTTATATTTTTCTAATAAAAATAGTGCTGTAAAGTGTGCAACCTCCAATTATGGGAGCGATATTCTTCGTTTGTTTCTTCTCCTTTTTATCAACATTAAACAGCCAGTTGACAAAGATTTTCACTATCACTCAATCCATAATTATTTGCCTTGCAGTCAGTTAGTAAACTTTCTACATTTCTAAAGCGCCTTGGATTTGCGTACATTCAAATGATTAATGCCTTCAACTTTTCAGCTCTAAATACTGTTATAACACAGCAGTACTGTCCGCTTCTGTTGATTTCTTTACATATTTACAGTTTTCTCCATTAAAAAACATTGTTTTGTCTGGTATCACCAGATAAAATAAACCAATTTCTTCTGTGTAGTACTCATTTTTAAAAAAGTACTTTTTTTCCCGCTTTCTTTCTATTTTCTCTTTTTCTAGTTGCTTCCGAAATGCGGCATCATTATCCGGAACTAACTTTTCTTCAGTTGAGATAGGTTTAAAAACAATCCAGGCTGTACTCGGAAAGGAGGAATGTACCATGGATGGCTTTGAAATCGTTGTAGGCTAACAAACACACGAATTTTTTCGATTTTTCAGAAACCATTGATTTACTAAGTGGGCGTTATGCTTTCTCATCGCTTGGAACTATCTTAGGATAGCTTTGTCAACACCCTTATTTATCCCAACTTTAAATCTTTATCGTTTGGTTTATCCACTTTGCTTCTTCTTACGGAATTTTCAATGCCTTTTCTTTAAAAAGAAATGGGTATCAATGGCTGCGAAATCTTAGATCTTTTTAAAAGCATCAACTGGCATCAGTCTTCGATTAATTTCCAAAATAATATTTAACTTTACGTATAATCGTGTGTTTTTTTTAACTCGTAAAGGATTTAGAAGAAATGCATGGTCAGTCCGTAGCGATCATAGGAGAGGGGGGGGGGCAAGGGATGTATAAATGGCCCAGATAACAGTTTCAGAATGTGCGCAAAGGACAAAAAATTTGTGCATTAAATTGATTAAAACAAGTTTTTTTACAGAAAAATTAAACAAAAAAGAAAATAAATAAATAAATCATGTAATCAAGCTGATAGGTGTTGTCGGATCCTATTGCTAAATAACATGTTTTTATAAGGAGCCACAGGACAGATTTGTTTTTATATATTCTTTCAGTCCTTCTAACATGCTGATGTTAACTATCGTGTAACTACGTTATGTAACATGCATGATGAAAAAAAATTGTTCAAAATGTTTTACAAACAAAGGCATTAAAGCTGGAGCTATTTAGTCAAATACGGAATTTTAACTTCAAAACTTAAGAGCTCATTAAATAAAAAGATTTTTTAAAACTTTTTTTCTAACTTTAGGTTTCAATTAAGGATAAATGAAACTTTTAACTTTAACAAATGTTGATGTCATATGTTCAAAAATTGTTTTTACTGCATTTATGAAATTCAAAGCATAATCTTTTCAGTAATTAAATTTTATTTCCCAGTATTTTTAAAAATCTAATTTACAAAATTATTATTAAATATATGTATAAAGACTTTTCATTATTTTAGTAATCGAATTTATGCTTTTGCACCCATATTAAATTCATTTTTTATTTTCTAGTTATCTCTGCTGCATTGCAAAGAACATCTTAAAAATAGAACAAAAACAGAAGAAAATGACTTCAAAACATTTTAATGTTATGATGTTTCGGATAAAAGATTTGGATTGCTTCTGGATATTTTAGACATATACAAAATCTTTCCCCGAGGAACCGAACTATAGGGAGTAGGAGAACCATTCTGTTGAATAAATTCTTCAGTTCAACTATGAGCAGCTGTAGTATGTAATTCTTAAATGTTTCAAGGTGAATTCAACTTTTTTTGTAAACTATATTTATTTTTTAAAATTAAAATTGCATTTTTAGGATTGTATTAATATTTAATAATCTATAGCATATGAGATATACATTCAAAAGAACTGAAAAATATTTATTCACTTCTTGTGTCGTTTCTACCTAATGGACCTACTATGTTCCGTCAAATTTTCATTATATTGCAATGGCATTAACTGATACTGACTCTAATAAATCTCGAGACAATCTTCAATAAAAACATCTACAGTCGTCAAAAGAAAAAAAAAAACACCTCTATAACATCATTTTTTGCTATCTTGGTGACAGTGCAAATGGATTAAAGGGCACGGTTTGTTGAGATAGACAAACTGATTGGCCAAATAAATTAACAAAGTTAATTCAAAACTATCCCGAAAATTTACCATTACGGAATTCGAGATTTTTTAATGATTCGATTCAGCAGGTCTTCTTATGTGTGTGCATTAAATTTTGTTCTGAAATTCTTAGTGATTCTACAGATATACTTAATTTTTGCTAGCTGAAAAAAGAGCCAATCCGCTCGGGACTGTTATCAAATTTGTCTCATCTTACTAATAGAAAAATAAGATTTTTTCGCATTATAAATTCAGAATTTTAGCGAGCTACCCGATTCAGGTTTATTCTTAATGTAAATACCTTTTCTCAGCAGCCGCGGTAGCCTGGTTGGTAGAGCGTCAGTCTCGTAACCGAAAGGTCGCGGGTTCTGTCCTCGTCTCTGTGCCAAAGACCGCCATGTTGGCTAATGGCAGTTGGGGCACGTTCAATAGATCGTGACTGCAAAGTCCTCCAAGTTCCCACAACAAATTATAAATTTGTGGGTACTGCAGGGATGAGTCTGTCTCTGATTTGGATCTAAATTCTGACTTGCGGATGGATGAATGAGTTCGACCGCCCCCTAAAAAGGGTTGTGTCGTGAGTGTTCGAGCAAACGGTGCTCGTTAACAACGAAAGGCGCAACCTCTGCCTTAATTCGAAAGAGCTCCGCTCATTAGGGCTTGATATGACCAAGTGGCATTGGACCCACCTCCGCCCACCACCTTTTCTCAGAAGATAAATAATTTTCTTTATATTCAAATATTGAAGACTTTCTATTACTTTAAAAATAAATTCACCCTAGAGTCATTTTTAGTCCAATAAGTTTTAAGTAATTAACATGCATCTTAATTTTTACATTGAATGAAATACGTTGTTTAATTAGTTTTTACTTAAACAGTCGCTATTTGGGGAAACGCGAATACTGCAAAAACATTTTTAAGCAACGAAGTTGCTGCTGTTTATTAAAAGGACGAACTTTTATTTTCAGGCGTAAATAATTAAAATTCGGATAGAAGATTTACTATAACTGTAATTTACTGGAAAAATGATTGACTGATGTACATTCTTTCTATTACGTAAAGGCTGGTGTAATCAACATAAATAAACACAACAAACGAATTGAACAGAGCTCATTATCATGTCACAATATTCCGATCAAGAATTCCGAAAACAATGTTCTTTTATAAATGCAGTTGCAGAAAGGGACTTATTTATCACTCTGAATCATTATAAGAATCATTTTTATATTTTAAAAATATTTTCTACCTAATTAAAGAAAGTTACGAATGATTGCTCAGCATTATGTTATTAAATATATAAATAATAAGTACTAATTAATTTCCTTATTTTAATTTGCTGAATGATAAATAATTGTAGGATTTCTTTGGATCTCAGTTTCATTTATAGTGGTGACCAAAATTGTGGACTCTTTTGAAAATTGTTATGTTTTCTAACTTTGTATACTTATAGAAGATTTTACATTTCCCAAAATGCAAATTCTTATGTAATATTTTAAAGAGAATTCAATGCTGATTTCAATAAACAAGGCAAAATACATATATTTACAATGAAAAAAGTTATTCTTACTTTAATCTGAACACGAAAGACCGTGATTAAGTGGATTGTAATTTTTAACTTTCCTGACTAATCACTGTTCTTGTTTTGGGAACCAATCAAATGTTAATAACTGCAAGCAAAAGCTGGAATCATGTTGAACACGTTCACTGCCACTACCCTCGCCTGATATCAGGCCCATCTATCTAATGAGATAACCACTTTTTTTGCTATCTTTTAATGGTAGTAGAAAGGCCGAGGTAGCCTGGTTGGTAGAGCGTCAGTCTCATAACCGAAAGGTCACGGGTTCTGTCCTCGTCTTGGCCAAAGACAGCCGTGTTGGCTAATGGCAGTTGGGGCACGTTAAATAGGTCGAGACTGCAAAGTCCTCCAAGTTACCATAACAAAACGATACCTCTGGGGGTACTGAATCAGGGATGAGTCGGTCTCTGATTTGGATCTAAATTCCGACTTGCTGATGGATGAATGAATTCGTTCACCCCCTAAAAAGGGTTGTGTCGTGTGTGTGAGCTAGAAGTCGGATTTCTGCCCTCTGGGTGCTCAAGGGTCTTTACCCCCAGATGCTACTGCACCCCTTTCCGTGCAAAACACGGACACGACAACAACAATTGTAGTAGAGAAGGTGTCATCTGATAACATGGATGGTTTGGTCCAAGAAAAGATCGCAATCTACGAGTTATCGCGTAGTTGGCAGTCAACATGTTACAGTTGGAACAAATCATTATTATGCTTTTTTCTGTAGAAGAAAGATTATTTTTTACGTAATAAAATCGCAAATTAGATATTTTGTTAAACTTTTTAATATTTAGTTGGAATTTTTGTATATATTTAGTCAAGAAGCGATGACATCAAAAAAAAATTAGCTTGGATACCTAGAAAGATAAGAAAGATTATTGTATCAGATAATTGTAGCCTTTCCTATGCTAAAATTGCAAAAAAAGATGGTGGTTTAGTAATTACATCTGTAATCCGAAAGTTTTATATCATTAGACAAATTAAATAAATAAATAAATCTAAGCTAGAAGTGGCTGAAAAAGGTACACCGCATCTGTTAATGACAGAAGTATAAAAAGACTACGTCTCTAAGATAAAGGAATATCATCAGCGGCCATTAGAAGTCAATTGAATGATGCCGGCATTCAAGTCAGTTCAAGAATAATCAGGAGAAGATTATTAGACTAAGTTGGTAGTTAGTTGTAAGTAGTAAGTAGTTGGACTAAGGGGTAGAATTCAACGAAAAAATTCTTATTTTAACTATAGCAAAGTATACAGTAAGCAAAAGAAGGCATTATTTGGTCAGATGATCAGTGGTCGCAAATTACACGAAGTGATCAAACAAAGATAATGTTGTTCGGTAACGATGGCTTAAATAATGAAATAGGCGAAGAGCTGCATCCTGGCTGCATTCAGGTAACTAATACCTTCCATCAATCTCTTTCTCAACAAGACATCATTTATTTTTCGGCAGGATTTGATATTTTTGCGTCTAAGTAAAGAAATCGAACGAGGGATTTAATAAAAAGAGTATTGAATTGTTATCATGGCCAGAAAACAGTCCTCACCTCAAAATTATTGAGAACTTATGGCGCCGTTTGAAAACTCTAGTGTATATTAAGAGTTCATCAAATAAAAGATAATTAATTGAGATTATAATTGTTCCCTGGCATCATGAAATAACGAAGGAAGCGCTCTGGTCAGTTCAATGAAACATCAATGTGAGCGGCAATAAAAAATAAAGACTACCATATTAAGCACTGATAATTATTTGTAATCATCAGCATCCATAATTATACCCGCCCAACTTTTTTTGAAGTGCAAATATTTGAAGTTCGCTTTTTGTATTGAAATCAACGTTAAAGTCTCTTTAAAATGATATGCAAGAGTTTGCATTTTGTGGAACGGTACATTTTCTATAAGCATACAAAGTTAAGAAACACAAAAAATTTCGAAAGTGTCCACAATTGTACTTGCAAAAGGTAACTGCTGGTAAAAAGCAAAAATTATATAAACATTGCAACAGTCAACCTGTACTTCAATCTGCTTTAATATCGCTTGAAGGAAGAAAAAAATGATGTTTTTAAAGAAAGAGAGTTTTCATGCTACATTAAAATCGTCTGATCTGAAAAGAAATTATTTATTTAACTGCAATATTATAATGGTAATTAAAGCTCGTGCTTTATAAAAATATATCTGTAAATACATATAAATTTAATATACGGTCCCTAAATTTGCAGCACTTTTTTTTTTTTTGGTGCGGCAAAAAAATGGATGCTGCAAATCGACAGTGACAATTTTTACAATTTTTGTAAATATTTCGAAAACTACGTAAAAACTAAACTAAAGTGAAAAAATAAATTCAATTAATTAGAAATTAATCAAAATATTGTATTTTTTAAAGTTTGAATTACTTTATTAGTTATTAAAATTTGAAATTCTTAAATTTCACATTCATTTTAATATGCCTTCCAACAATGCCTTTATTTAACTTAAAATAGTGATTTAATTATTCTTAAAATTAAACTCAATCAAACACTTAATTAATCAGAGCTAATTAAACTACATCAATCGCTCAAACAAAGACAGCTTTCCGTATACTTGAGAACATGGTCTTACACATTTTCTCATATTATATATATATATATATATATATACATACACACACACACATTTGTCTGTGTGTCTTAATTTCGTTTATAAGCTTTTATAATTTTAATTTTATTTAAATACCAATCTCATAGAAATTTCTTTTTATACAGAAACGAGAAACAGTATTATTCTATTCAATTTTTTCGATTTGGTGTCTTTATTACTTAATTTAACAATTTGATACTCAAATTGTTTATGAAATACGCTCCAATTAAATTTTGGAATCCATTACGTATTTTGCAGAACTGAAAAAGAAGTAATAAAATTTACTGTTAGATATTAAATTAATGATTATTATGCGACTAACATACCAATTAGATTTACACCATTGATTGAAAAAGAATAAATTTTAAGAATACCAGAAGAATAAAGAGAAATATCAAAAGTAAAGGCTTTCATATCAAAATTTATTAATTAATTAACAATTTTATATTAAATTTTATTATATTAATATTAATTAATAAACAAATAAAAATATATATTTTTAATATTAAAATTAATAAAAAGAAATAAATTTTAAAAATTGATAAAATTAATTAATAAAAATTTAATAAAGTTAATTATCAAACATTTAAAAAGCATCAATAAAATTAGTTATAAAATTAAAAGATGATTAATAAAATTAATTATTCAAAATTAAAATAGCATTAATAAAGTTAAATTATTAATTTTAATGTTATTAATTCTTAGATATTGAATCTGTTAAATACAAATTAATAAACATAATTATAGGAAATCGCGCAGACACTTAATATGCATTCAGACATTTAATACGTAAAGACAGGCTTACAATAGTGCCATCTAGTGTCGAATTCAGAATTGATAGATCAATACGTATCTTTCTTCTTATCTGGAACTCCTAAATTATATAATCTTTTCGTTCAATTACATAGAATTGTATGCAATGCTACAATAGTATTCCATATAATTCCACATAATTCAACGAAGATTTATTCAATTTTTAAAAAACTATTTATACATGAAACTAATTTTTCTTAAAATTCTTCAAATACCATAAACAAGCCAATTTTCATATTTCAGTTTATCTTTTTTTATCAGACCACAAAATTATCTCTCTCTCTCTCTAATATATATATATATATGTGTGTGTGTGTGTGTGTGTGTGTAGATAGATACATAGATTGCAGTTCGAAGACATTGTAGAAGAGATGAGACTTTTCATTTTAAAGTTTGCTTCATTCCTTCTCCGGAGAAAGGTGTATTTACAAGCTGAAGCGACAGAAAAAGAGAAATTAATTTTCCCTCTTGTTATATAGAATATATTCATAAGGAAAATATTGTTTACAGTGCTAATATATTAACTCCTAAATGTTTAAACTCCCCATGTTTCTCATGGGGAGTTTTGAGCATGTGACTTTCAAAGCAGGGGAAACACAGGGATATATATATATATATATATATACATGATTTTTGTAGGTCCTTCTTAAGAATGGTTTACGAAATCTAGGTGATCGATTTTCCGGTTCATATTTTGAAGATTTAGTATTCTATATAGCATTCAGTAAAGGCAAAATACTACATTTTGATCCATTTAAGAAATGAGATAACGATCTAGTCTGGTAAATCATCAGGTTCGTTTACATTACAATACAAATGAGTTACTGAAAGTGAATAAATGACCGCCTAACGGAAATAAGTATTGCATATAATTCCACATAATTCAATGAATATTTATTCAATAAATATTTTTAACTCTTTATATATCAAACTAATCTTTCTCAAAATTCTACCAAATATAAAGCATTTTCAATAATAAATGTCCTTGTAATATTATCTCTATATTAATATAAAAGTATGTATATGCTACGCCTTCACAAATGTGTAAAATTCAATACTTACTATAAAAAATAAGAGAAGTGTACTAGAGCTTTTGAACCCTTTCCTTTAAGAATGGATTTGTGTGTTAATCCAAATGCATATGAATGTAATGCCAAATCAATTAGAAGAATGAAATTAACGCGAAATCTATCAAATTTAACTTTGTATGTTCATCTATGGGCAGTTTAATGTGATTTCATAGTCATTCCAAGATAAATAAAAAGGTTATTTCTCTTTTTACTTGACATAATTATCGAGAATGGTTTCCCAGAAAATTTCTAGCATATTTTTAAGCAAACAAGTTATATCTCTTCCCGCATAAAACTGTGAACTGAGGGCAAAACATGAATGTTAGGAATTCTCAGATCTTTATTTTCGGAATCCTACTCTTGAGAGTGCTGTGCTTCGAAATTCAATAAAAATAACTGGGATTTTTGTATTAATTGTATGGTATCACTGGCATGATATTAAAATAAATGCCAAAAATCGAATGCCCGTTTTGTATACCTTTTCTTAACCAATTGAAACTAAAATGTTTCATAGAACAACAATTACTATCCCAAATTTTTTTATTCAAATCTTTGATTTAGAGATATTGCATTCATTAACAGGCGAAATTTTGATCAACTGGTTAAAAATTTAATAAAAAAATAAGAATTTTAGATGCTAAATCTGTGTAACAAATTTTATTGACATAGGTCATTTAGTTAGGTTCTGTAATAATAAAGTTCGTTTGCAACGAACAGCCAGACAGACAGGCTTCCTGATAATGGATTTCATTCAAATTTTAATGGAAATCAATTAATTTGATGTTAATTCCGTGTACCAAATTTCATCTATCTAGCTGAAGGGTGTTTTTGAATTACCATGTACGCTGACAAATACACATAATACCAATAATCTGTTTTTCGGGCTCTGAAAGGTCTGAAAAGTAAATATTTGTCCAATTTTTTGGCGATTTCTTTCTTTGCATACTACATATAGGAGAAGGTAAAATGCAGAACATATTATTTTGTATATAGATTTTTTCGAATCACTAAATAATATCTTTATGTATTTATTTCACCTTACAAATATCAAAAATTTATTTTTCTTTAATTTTCTGCAAGAGTTATTTAAATCCTTACTTAAAAAAGTAAAGGATATGGTAAAAATTTATTAAAGAATTTTTTCTTATTATTACTAATTAGTAAATTTTCAATCAAAATTTCTTCATTAAAATTATTCTGAACAAAAATGTAATTCTAAATGTTTATTAACGGACTATTATTCTATTCGAAATTAAATTAAAAGGAATTTTTTAAAGTTATGCATAAATCATCATTATGCTGTGAAGAAGTTGCAACATTTCTACTGTGTTTAAGAATGGCCTGCTACTGCTGATAATATTACCTTAAAAAATACGTTCTGCGAAATTTTAAAGTTGGAATATAAACTCAATAAAGAAAATGGAATTTTTTAAATAAAAACATTAACGAGATGATAAAGATAATTTTTTAAACATAAAAGAGATAATAGAGGTAATGTTTTAAACATAAAAGAGATAATAGAGATAATTTTTTAAACATAAAAGAGATAATTTTTTAAACATAAAATAGACTGATAATCTTATGCTTTTCATTTTCACTCAGTCATTACAATTTTTGATATTAGATTGATCACAATACAATTATATGTTTGTTTTTTTGAAAACGAAATGCATTATTAAAATGAATAAATAAAGTTATATTCTGAAGTATTCTTAATAAATACACAACAGAATGCGATCACTCTTTTTGATTGATATAATTTGTTTATTTCCTAAGGTTATTTTCACTTTTCGTTTTGGTGGAAAAATGAAAAAGAATATTAATCTACACACATTTATGAGTAGTAAAAGAAATCAAAGGGTTGGGGAGGCAGGAGGAGGAATGAAGAATTCATCTCTTTTTGCTTTTCGAAGAGTTCGTTTTTTCGTTCAGGTTTTTTTATTTTTCTATCATGAGTCATGCATTAAAAATTGCAGTTAATGGTCAACACGCTTTTCAAGGTCTGAAACGTTTGCAGAATAGAAATAAGCGAAGGAAGCATGTGTTCTTTCTTTTTAACTGTGTTCGTAGTAAAACAATTATATTATATATTGGTTTTACCTAAAATTTCTTGCCATTTTATTATATTTTCTCACTCAATATGGCATCAACAACAAATAGCTCGTTGTTGATGCCACATTGAATGTATTTTGGTTGCGTTGAAACTAACGTTATATTTTCACTACAAATAGCACAATTTGCGTTGTCAGCAGTTTTTGACATTGCAAAATTGTGAAAGAAAATATTCCATTTATTAAGGAAGTTAATATAACGGATCGACAATCTTATGATCTTCATAGAACCTGTTTTTTAGTTTGCTCGGAATAGATTTATTTATCAAAAGAATTTTTTTTTCTTAAATAATATATAAATAAATCATAAGGCTTATCAAGACAAGTTCTAAATAATTATTACATAATTGTGACGAATTTGTCAGACTTCTTTAAAAAAAGGATCTTACTATTAAAAATTCAGAATTCGAAGAAAAGGATCCTATGGATATAGCAAATTCTGATGAATCAGGGTGATGATAAAATCAGGTAAGTAATGCTAAAATATATTGTATGTCTTTCTTAATCTCTTATTATATCTGTATGTTTTAGTACTTAACTTTTTTCTTATACAACATTTGAGATAAATTCTTTATAGTATTCTAAATGGTTGTAAAGGTATAACTTCTTGAAATTTTCTTTGACTTTCATTGATTATGTATATGTAAACCTAAAACCATTCTTAGTTCTAACGGTTAGAACTAAGAATAGTTCAAGAACTATTCTTGGAACCTAACTATACTTTGAAAAGGTAAAACCTTATCAAAGTATAGTTAGAAGAAAGTATAGTTTCAAAAAAATAGAACCTAAAACTATTCTTTGTTCAAAACTTTATACCGTAAACGTCTTTCAAGGAATTGACATTGTTAGGAAATTTCGGCATTATGGTTATTTCATAATTTTAAATTCCAAAATTTTGTCTCTCGCACTTAATTCTAAAATGATGCAAAACATTTTGAATCAGCTATTGTGCGAAAGTAGTTTGAATAATTCACTTCACTTGACATCAACAATATAGCTATTAATCAGTATCGTATCTGACATTTAGTTGCTGATATATAAATGTAAGATTTTAGATATGGTATAAATACGTGATATTATGTTTGTAATCTCTCTCTCTCACTCACTCATATGGTCATTCATGTATTAAAAAGTTTTTCATTATATCTGCAAATATTTTATCATGTTTTTCCTTTTTTCTCCCTCATCATAAATTGTGTTTGGTTTGAATCTTTCATTTGTCAGACCGAATCTTTGGAGACTTATTTGTCATCATTCCACTATAGTTACTCTAATGTGAAACGGGCTATTCTTAATATTGTAGAATCCCGAGCCGTTATATATATATATATATCTTTAACAGACATAAAGTGGTATATAAGTAAAGTGATAAATATTTAAATTACTTTTTAATTTATGACAAATTTTATAATAAAAGCATCGTTAGCTTCAAACTTTCACTGTATTTCTTTTTTAGTTTCAATAATTTGTGTCTGTATTTTTCGTCTCCAGTTCAGCAGACGATATTAGAAGGAAACGTGGTAATATCTGCACAGTGGACAATTCCGCGCACTGCTGTTTCCGGTAGTAAAAATGGCAGGAAATGATTTTGGGCCACCTGCCTACATCATGGAATATATTAGAATAAACAGTCTTATGATTTAATTTCTTGTTTTTTATCTGGGGATTCTCGGATATGAAAACGAAACGTTATTTTCCTTTATAATTTCGCTCCGTCAGTCTTTAAGATAACACTTTTTTTTAAAGTGTTTTTTGAAAGCTACACCCACATGTAAAGTCATGTATTGAGCCTAATTTTGTTTGCCAACTGGATATTTCAAAATAATTTCAATAAATTGACAAAGACAGCTAGTTTTAGGACTGGTTGATGTCACTTCTTAATATAATTGGCCATTTTAGTGGTCATTCAGTGAATTCTAATTTAAATAATGCTTGTTGAATGCAGAAACATACTTGCAAAAAATAGCGCCCTAGGTAAATATCAACACAGCACTTCCCCCCTCCCCCCCAGCATTAAAAACATTTACAATCTTTTCTCTTTGTCTGAAACTTTATGCCAGGAAACGCTAAAATTGCAATGAAATCTAAATATAAATGATCATATTATTTTGGATCTATACTATTTACATTCTCCGAATTAGCATTAATTTCTTGATATCCAATATTAAATTAAGCATTAAAATTACGTTTTTGTTAATCTGAAAACATTTATTACTACAAACAGTCAGAAATTAAAAGGTGAAAAACAAAAAAGAACCATTGCACAGCTTAAATACATATTATTTCTTGAATTAGGTATTGAACAAAATGAAAATGTCTTGCAAGTTTTGTAACCAATTAATATAATGATTGGGGCCTTACATTTAACTGTTAAAAAGTTAAGCAAAATGATAGTTTAAAAATATGAGACATTATTACCATCTGCACAAAGCATTCCCAAAAGTACTCTAAAGGAACACATGACTTATATCGCACCGACTTAAAAGTGCAATCACCTCTGTTGCAAAACCAACTGAGCCTTTGAAAAGTTTATTTATGAAAAAAAGATTTCAGAAACTTTAATTCAACACAAAGATATTCAAAAGAAATTTATGTTTACTTAGGAAAATCAGTAATAATATTTATAGAAGAACGGGTGAGAGAATTCCTTAGAACTTTTTTGTATGCTCTCTAATAAATGCAATAGTTTATTATTAACCCCATGCTATTTGCAAAGAATAGTTATTATTGAATTTATTAGTATCGATGTTTAGGAATTTTCTTTAACGAATAATTGCTGTTTGCGGTTATTATATAAAAACTAAGTATCACATACCAATATTAATTTATTTACCCTATTGCAGTTACATAGTTTTGAAAGTACATACCAACAAACTGCGAAATGCTTAGTGAATGTGATTCCTTGATAGTAGACTACACTTTAGATTTTAAAATATATGTGCCAAATTTTATCCATATAGCTTTCTTCTTTTAGTAGTTATCGTGTAAAAGTATATTCGAATAACCAGAATAATGAGTTATCGTGCTCACGTACAGAAAGGCAGATATAGTATTTTTCGGGCTAGGGAAGTCTGAAACATAGAGATTGGTAAAAATTTCAAGTTTGACTTTCCGTCAATTTTAATATTTTCTCTTCGTGTGGAGATTCTTCAGAACGTCGAATTTAAATTTTTCGACGAATTTAGCATTTTGTGTACGAGAAAATACATAAGGCATAGATGAAACAATTTCTATCCTAGCAATTTAATATTAGATTCTTCTTATACTAATAATTAATGTTATCTGTTTGTAATTTATATTTTATAATTTAACACTTATATTTTTTACATTTTATAATCTAAATAATCTAAAAACATGATTTTGTTCATTCATTCTCTTTTTGGAAAGGGAAGATCTTAAGATGAACAAGCATTCAGGGATGAATCAGTTCGTATTTCACAAGAAATTATTTCTTATAACATCGTAATGAAATAAGCACAAGAGTGGCAATTGAAATTAATACTCTACGAATTATAGAAGTATAGGATGAGCAAAAAGAAGAGAATGCACTTTTTGATTTAACGTACACTCGAGAATAATACGGTCAGCCTTGTTTCTAGCTAAAATTTAGATGATCTTGTCAATGCCTGAGGAGTAAAAAACTCATGCTTATTACTGTTATCTACCCTCTTAAATTTTTTAAAAGAATTTCTGTTTTATTTTAGATTTTCAACATCCAAATTTAAATTTCACAAAAGATATTTTTAAGGTAATATGGCAAATGAAGGTAATTCATTCATTCCTATTATTATCAGTAAATTCAACAAAGTATTGTAGAAACAATACTATTCGATTAAGCAAATAAGTCAGCGATAAAAAATCCTAATTTAATTATTATTTCAAAAGATAAAGTGTTTATTTCTTATGGAAATTATTCGAATGTAAATGAAGGGGCTCTCACTGAAATTTTCTCGCATACTCTGAAATAAGCCTTATTCCCCTTCGTCTGCATAAAATTGTGAACCGCGAATAATTTGGATTGATAAACTTTAGCTACGAAATATAGATATTCGGCATGAACCTACCGTTTTTATTGAATCTCAGGCTATGTATTTTGGATGTCTTTTTGTCGGTCGATTGAACCCAAAGACATATAATTGTAGTGACAAAATCATACGCCTCATTTCATTTAAGTATTGACTTTTTGTGTTGCCGCATTTACTACATTCACACGAAAGTAGTCTGTCAGATAGTCAACCAGTTCAAAATTTGATATCAGTTTTAGATGAGAAATCTGTGTTTCAAATTTTATTTACCTAAGTCAATACATTTTGCATTACGCACAGACAGACAATCAACCCTTTGGCATTTTTTGCTCAAAATTTAATAATTTGTACTTTAAGTGTTAAAATTGTGTACTAAATTTCATTTATCAAAGTTGCTGAATTTTTGTTAGTCATTAGAATTATATGCATGCTTAAATACAGACCGAATAGACAATCGATTCTTTGACAGTTCAAAATTCAATGGGCAATTTTAAGTCCTAAAACTTTATATTACATTTCATTTATCTGCTGACTGAAATTAGTTCAATTATTGAGTGCCTTTTCTTGTGTATTTTTATTCCGTCTGTGATTACTCGTGGATTCACTATGAAAAAAATCTTGCAAAAACTGCTTTTTGCCCTTCTGATTTGGTCAAGTAACCGCAAGAGGAAATTTAAGTTGTTGCATTTTTTAGCAATCGCATCTACATGCATGCGGAAATAATAACCAGCAGACGGTCAACTTTTCGACAAATTTTGTTTAAATTTCGATAAGTATCTACAATTTAGATATTTATCGAATATCTAAATTGTAGTATAAGTTTTAGTAGCTTAGTTTAGTTTAGTTATATTAATGTCTTGCCTTGAAGCAACACTAGTAACATTTTGGGATGTATCTCGTAATTTTGATCCGCTGTCAGATGACGAATGTAACACTAGAGCCGGCACCCCCTCTCTAAAATTCCACACCAGCGGGTGGGCGTTTGGTCCCGACGGATTTAAAGTGCACCAGACCCGCTTACACGGTGGTTCTTCGGTATAATCTAGTCTCGAACCTGTGACCCTCCAGTTCCGAAGCTGAGATCTTATCACCAGGCCACCGCGGTTCTTCAAATCTCGATAAGTATTTCCAATTTAGATATTAAAAATGTGTATCAAATTTTATTTACGTAACTTTTTACCTTATCGTATTCACTTGCGCTTAGGTAGATAAATTTTCTATGTATGGTTTTCGTTTAAAATATAGTAAATACTCTTTACCTCGACTTTCGAGCAATTAGATGCGAAAATCGCATCTGAATTTTATCTGTCTTTACTCAATGCGTTTTTGAGTTATCATATTCACAATCAAACAGACATACATGATTTTTTTAAATCTGTGTCTTGGACTCAAAGAGATCTGAATCAAGGCGAAATTTCCATATCTAGTGTTTGAATTTATCTTCTAGTGATTACAATGCTTTCTCCTTTAATACTTAGTATCTTTTTGGGAATAGTCTCCCAAAAGCTTTCTCGTATATATTTTAATAAAGTTATTATCCCAGAGGGCACCTTTCAGAATATTAGTGTAAATTAATTACGAAATATTAACCTTTGGCGAGAATTTAATATTTTTGCGAATTTAATATTTTTTTAATCTGTCGTGCCATCTATTGGCGATTAATCACTGGCATGCAGTTCACAGTATCCGAAAATCGAATTTGAGTTTTAATTGCGTTTTTCCTAACCGATTAAAACAAAAATTTGACACAAAACTGTACTTTCAATTCCAAAATTCTCTTTCATATTTGATATAGTAATTCATTGCGTCTTTGTGTTATCGCGTTTTCATGTTTCTAGAAGTACAGACCGATAGACAGTTAATCCCTTGTTGGATTTGCTCAAAATTTAATAATTTACACCTGAAGTGTTAAAATTGTGTACTAAACTTCATTTATCAAAGTTGCTTAATTTTTGTTAGTCATCAGATTTATATTCATGAGGAAATACAGACCGACAGACAATCGATTCTTTGACAGTTCAAAATTCAATGAGCAATTTCAGGTCCTAAAACTTTATATTGCATTCCATTTATCTGCTGACTGAAATTAGATCAAGTATTGAGTGCCTCCTCTGTGTATTTTTATTCCGTCTGTGATTACTTGTGGAATCATAATGGAAAAAAAAATCTTTGGCACAAAACTGTACTTTCAGTCCCAAAATTCTACACCATCGTTGATATTATAATTCATTGCGCCTTGAGTTATCGCGTTTACATGTTTCTAAAAGTATAGACCAACAAATAGTCAACCCCTTTTTGGATTTGCTCAAACTAGACTACAGATATTAATTCTATGTATCGAATTTTATTTATCTGATTCTCTTAATAGTTATCGTTCTCGTTTAATAGTCATCGGGCTAAATTATATTCCAACAACAGGACACACAGATTTCCTCAGGATGGATTTTACACAAAAGTTGATAGAAATCTACAAATCTGGTATAAAGATATTATGCTGATTTGTATTCATCTAGGTCAAAGCATTCAAGAGTTACCTTAGTCACAAACAGATAGATGGATTTTTCCCAAAAATGTGTGAGGAGCTCAGGGAGTTCTAAAGCATAGATATTCACCAAAATCTCGCTTCCTAATTTTTTGTTCATTATTATATCTTCTCTATACTACCTATACAAGAAAATAAAAAAAGCAAATTTGCGAAATCAACATAAAAAAATACTCGCAATTTTCTTTTAACTTCAATTTTTTTGGATAAATTCATATGAGTATTCTGCCATAGAATCTTCTTAGTTTTCACATGAAGACATGTGAAACTTATTTTGATAAAGGTATAAACTACATCTGAAAATATTAGATAGCCGTATTGTACTAAAATATCTTATTTTAAAACCGTGATTACAATAAATAGTAATAATTTATTATCTTTTTTAACGAATGTTATTCATATTAATAAAAATCAAATCAGGAAAAACATGCAAAAGAACAGTTAATAGTTTCTTCAGATATAAATAAATTAGGAATGTTTATGTGATAATTTCAAGGCAAATTTTCATAAAATTAACTTAATGTAACAAATTTTTAAAAACTTCCATTTCTGATGACGTTATATCAACTGAGTTTATAAATAGTCACAGACTATAAGTTAAAAATTTACATTAAAAAGAAAATACATGTAACTTACGTAGTCATTAATCTGTGTAATGTAGAAATGAAAACTTATATTTCTTTGAACACGCAAAATAGTTTTTCAGCTGAAATGAACATTATTTCATAAGCGAAAATAAGAACTAGAAACAAACGAGAAATTCTAAATAAACATGCGGGAATATTCCTTTCCCAACTTTCTCACGTTTTAACATAACACGACATATTTCGTACTTCCCACCACAATGAAGAGCAATATTTTTGATATCTTCCTTTTCAATGAATTGTCCTAAATTTTGTAAATCAAATTATAATAAAGAATTAGAATCAATGGAATCTTTGAATTCATAGATTTCATATGTAAACCTTTTCAATGAACTGGCGTAGATCTTGTAAATCAAATCTGGTGGCAAGAATTCTGTGGAATCTTTGAACTTATAGATTTTGGATGTATTCCTTTTCACCAATTTGTCTTAGATTTTGTTAATAAAGTTAGCGAAAAGAAATAAAACAAATGAAATTTTGGAATTTAAAGATTACGTATATCTTCCTTTCCTTTGAAGTGACATAAATTTTGTAAATTAAATAAGGGAAAGAATTCAGTTGAATCTTTGAATTTATGGATTGTGGAGATCTTTTTTAATGGATTTATCATATATTTTGTAAATTAAATTTATTGAAAGAAATGGAATTTTTGAATTTATAGATTTCGCATATCTTCCTTCCCATTGGATTAACATATACCTTGTAAATCAAATCTGTGGAAGGAATTCAATGTAATCTTTGATTTTGGATGTCTTTTTTTCTTTTTATTTCGGAAATTTGACTTAGATCTCAAGTGCTTGAATCAAGATAATGTGCAAGATTTTATTTGACTAATTATGTATTTTTGAATAATCATACATACTCTCAAGCATACGGTCATAAAGAGGATTAATTCTTTGATAAGATCAGTCCAATACTTGATAAAGATTTGCAATTACAATGATCAATCAAAGGTTTAATTTAATCTCTAGCTATTTACATTTTTGAGTTTTCGTGTTCACTTAGATGTGGATGAAAGGACAAAAAGACTTACGGTTGACGCGTCAGTTTAAAAATTTGATAGAAATTAACTATGGTTTATCTTATGAAATTAACTATTATTAAATGTTTTATTAATATCATACACCAAATTTCACTCCTATAGCTTTTGTATTTTTTGATTTATGTCTTTTTGTAATTATATCTTGTCTGGTTACTTAATATATCGGCATAATAACAATTTTTTTTCAAATCTGTAATGTGGGTATTCATCAAAATGTTTGATTTCGTAATTAATTTTAACTACATAATTTTTTTAATTTAAATTTCGATTTTAATTTTTACGATTGCATTATTTTTCTTTTTATGCTTTGAATACGAGAAAAATAAAAACAGATAATGATATATTTCACTGAAAATGAACATATTTAGGGATTTACCTATTTAATCAAATGCATTGTTTAGCATGTTTTATTAATATCAAAGTTTGTTAGGTGCAAAACTTTTCAATGAAAATTTAAATTCAAAAGATTGCTTTAAATAATGATAAAAGAAAACGTAATTCCTCATTTTTTTATAGTTCTTGAACGAAGTTGTGAAATCCTTACGAAAAATAAAATTTAAAATATAAATTAATTAATCAAATGGACGTAAGTAAAGAATTAGTCATCAATTATATTTTAACAGCTTACGAATTCATTATAAAAAAATTGTTCCTTAGTGAGTAATTTATGTATCTGGAAGAGCAACATTCTGATTAACAGATTTCTTGTAAAGCAGTAATTCATTCTGTGTGAAAGAACGTTGGAATAATTTTTTTTAGAACTTTGTTGTTTTATGAGAGCAGTTTTATTTTAAAATATAATTTTTTAATTTTCTTTTTATTGCTTCATTTCTCATTTCTTTACGTAATGTACAAAAATTAATAAAAGGAGTATGTTAATCGTCAAAAAATTCGAAATTGCGAATTGACGAACCTTCAGTATTTTAGACATCCTTGAGTTCGACAGTTTCTTGAAAACGAAGCTTTTGAACTTTTAACAAAAATAAAATTTAAAATGTGAAGGAACCAATCAAACGCAGTAAGTAAGGAATTAGTCAGGGAAACCATCTGATTCATAACGAACTTCTTATAAGGCAGTGATTCATTCTGAGAGAAAGAGCTTTAAAACAGTTTTTTTTATATACTTATTATTGTAAAAACAGCTTTATTTTAAAATATAGTTTTGGAATTTGTTCCTTATTGCCTCATTACCTTTTTATGTACGAAGTTATAAAAATTAAAATAAATGCTTTTAACAGTTAAAAAATTTTTATCTCAAGATGTTGATAAAACTCCAATACTTTAGACTTCCCTGAATCGGAGAGCTTTGGAATTATGTCTGTCTGTGAACAGATTTAATTCAAAACCACTTTGAGCAAAAGTACTGAAATATTGATGAATTGATGTGTGTGTCAAATTAATAGATTTCTATCAAGTTCCTGCTAAAATTCCCCACTAATAAGCCTGTCTGCGCGTCTCTATCATTCTCCCAGATTTGAAATCCTTGGTTAAAATGATTTGGCTAATTTTTAAAATCACAATGAAGAATAAGTATTTTTGACCCAGTAAAAACAACAAAATAACAATAAAATAATTGAGGATTAGAAAAAGTATTTGTTTTCTGATTAAAGCCCTAGAATTTCGTAAACAGGCGGTTTTTCAGAATCGGATTTAGGCAGTCAGCTTTCTCTAATTATAATTCTACCTATACTTGATAACCTTCGACAGTTACACTAATAAAAAGTACTTATTTTCTTTTATTTGCATATTTATTTAATAAAAAATATAGAAATATGCATAATATTTAAATTTATGTGCAAAAAATATTTTTAATTACATGTATTTAATATATCATTAAATATCAATATATATTTTATTCAAATAAACAGGTAAATAATTTTGTATTTATATAATACTAAATATAAATTAATATAACAATACTTTTACAGTAATTTATTTGATTGATATAAATATGTATATTTTATATTTATGGCATTTGCTTGTGGCAAATTCATCAATATTTTTGATTTGACGAATGTTTTCAAAATTTCCATATTCTGTAACAAAATAGATAAATCATATAATCTAGATTGTTTTAAAACCGATCTTCCATTTTTTCTATCGAAATTCCTGTCGTTGTTTAGTTATAAGATCCTAATCATAATTCAAATTTAACATATTCATAATTAAATCGAAACCTTGGTTCAAAATTAAAATAAATCTATGTGACGCATTTTTTGGATCATTTGTATCTTTTGGATTGGAGTCGATAATAGGTTATAGCCCAGTTAGCTCAGTAGATTAAACGTCTCTGCGTTTTTCTGTCCATATCTATACGAGCGCAATATTTTAAGAATTTAAATGACTAGATGGATGAAATTTAGCTTTTCGATTTAATATTAGAATTATCTTTCTGAGTTAAATATTAGAAGTATTCCATCAAAGAAATCTACTATCTAACTGTCTTCTTATTTGCGATTGTATGAACAAAAAAATTCAAATCTTTATGTTAATAAAATTCAATATACCGTCCCTTGTCATCAAAACTATAAATTTTTTAAAATTAAAAGTTTGGACCAAATCAGTGTGAAAGAAAATGCTCTAAATCCTTATTCAATTTTCTTCGATGTTCTAAGAAGTACAAAACTTGTCAAATTGTGATTCTATGCCAAAGAGTCGAAAGGAAAAATCGTTTGTCAAAGGTTTCTATGAGTTAAGTTTCGTAGCTAATATTTTAACTATGAAATTATACATATTACGGATTAAAATTTCGTTAACTGTTTATTTTGATAAATATTAAAACTATTAGAATTTTACAATTTTTTTACGTTAATATTATAGACCATTAAAATTTCATGACTATTTATTATTTTAATATTACAAACTATTAGAATTTCATAACTATTTGTTATGTTACGTTAATATTGAAAACCATCAGAATTTTATTACTTTTGTTACATTAAGATTACAAACCATTAGAATTTTTTAACTATTTGTTATATTATGCTAGCATTAAAATTCATTGGAATTTAATTAATATTTACGTTATGTTAATATTAAAAATCTTTAATTAAAAATATTGTTTTAATTTAAATACGAAAATAAGGAATGATACGAGCATAATGAACTTTCAAAGGAAGATTGTGATCATTTTCATAATCATTCTTATTCTTTGTTATATGATTCTCTATCTTCTAGCATTTTCTTGTTACAACTTTTTGATGATTATAATATAATTTTTAAAATAAGCACTCAGTTAATCCAAAGCTTAACTGGTGTAACGAAATAATTGAATAAAAATTGATGAAGAGAAAAGGATAATTGTCTGCTAAAAACGGCTTTACAGAATTATTTTAATATTCAGCAGTTTTATCCACCTAATTAGAATACATAATTTATAAATAAACAGAAAGTAATACTAAGAAATGAAGTGACAATGACTATAATTATTTATTTTTAAAATAGAATTTCATTAAAGTAATTTCAATAGACAAATAGTATATAACTCTTTTTTAGAATGATCGTAACCGTACAGTGAAATTTAAAATATTAATTCAATTCGTATTTAGTATATCCATTCATTTGAAAGATTTTTTTTAAAATTGAGCATTGTAAAACTATATAGTTCTCAATATAAAAAAAAGATAAAAATTTCGCATTTTCGATCATTAAAGATACAAGATCTTATTTAATTAATGAAAATATACACAAAAATGAAAATGATGTTTAGTTTTGTCTTCCATTTAACAAAAATAAATTCGAATTATAAACAATATTTTGCATTGTTTTAAATCAGCATTCAAGGAATCGGAAGGTAAATTTTTACTATAGAAGAATTCGAATTAAGAAATTAAAATAAGTTCAGTTTCATGTGCATAATTTTGTATTTTAGTACCAGATTGTAGGGACCGATAAAAAAAGTTTTAATTATCAAAGATTTCAATTAAAAGAATTTAAATAAATCAAGGTTCACCATATATCAAAATTGTTCAAGGGAAACAACCATAACTACCAAATGAATTCAATAAAAAAATTCGGAAGAATTAAATTTAACTTATATCAAAATTAAGTTTTCAAGGAACCTGGAAAAATATTGAGTTACTGGCGAAGCTGAATTAAAAATCTACCACCAAATCAAATTTCACTGTATAGCAGATTATTGTTCTCAAAGAACTTTGAAAAATTCGAATTATCGCGGAATTCGAACGTACAACTTCTGAAAAAGTAAAGCTTAACTGTGTATCATTTTTTTTACTATGCAAAAGGGCACCGTTTTATTTTTATATTAATTCTAATTTTCTGATTTTTGATATTTTAGTTAAAGTCTAATTTATTAATGAAAACGATTTTAACTACAAAAAGAAAACGAATTAAAAATAGCGTTTAGTGATCATTTCTTTATAAAAAAATTTTAAGTTAAAAATTTTGTTAGTAAACATTTTTAATCAATTATTAAATTATTCAGTATTCCATAGGAAAGATAAAAAATGATAACACTGCAATTATAAATGTATCATATCTTATTCTGAATTTCCAAAAACAGATATTTTTCTCTGAACGAATGAGGGTTTACTACTATTTCTTTACACTCCTAGCGTATTCATTTGAAAATACATTGAACCAAAATTACTTAAACCAATGGCATCCCATTTTTTTCGTATTCATTTTGCTTAATAAGTCGATATATTTTTCTAATTTGTCTAACAATTTTCAACTGGTATATTGTATATGCCATATACTATACATTAGATAGATTTGAATATTAAAATGTCATCTCTTAAATTTTTTTTCTTTTCTTTAATTTGGAGGTAATGTAAGGGAATCGAAATAAATTTTCCATCTCGATTTTTTTAAAATTTTCCCTTTCTATTACTCTTACATTTTATTATATTTTAAATGTATATCTGTTTAAAAATATTCAAGAAATGATTTTCTTACTATTTTCGGATTTAAAATCCTGCTGAAACGGTCTTCTCAAAACTTTCCCGCATATTCCCAAATCAAAGTGTTGGTCTCTACCCTCAGCTTAAGAGTTATAGAACATTGAAATAAACCACCAATACCGTAAGTATTCAGATTTTTAATTTTAAAGTCCGTTTTGAGTTTTTTGTGTTTTGTAATTCAGTGAAAAAACCCCAGCATGCATTTTGAATGCTTTTATAAAATCTAATTTTGGCTAAAATGTGGTAAAAAATTGAAATTTTAATTAAAAAAAATAATGCACTAAAATGTATTTATCTAAATCATTGCATTTTCGAGTTATTTTACTTATACGCATGCAGATGTAGAGGCCGATAGGCGGTCAACTTCTTGAGAGATTAGGTTTACAATATCCTATGGAATGAGTACCGAACTTTATGTCTTTCTCTATCAACAATCGAGCTCATTTGATCTCAAACAAACTTTCCCTGAACAGATTTCGCTTAAAATTTTATAAAAACCTACACATTTAGTTTAAAAACCACGTCCCAAAATTCGTGTATGTATCTAAAGATTTTGTGTAAATCGCCTTCACCAACATATATATATATATAATACTAAAAATATGTTTTTTTGATTCTGCTTTATTAAAACGTGGAAATCATCAAAATCTCCATTTCTTAATTTTTTGACGATTATTGTATTTTTATTTTGTATATATACTTTGAACATGAAAAATTAAACAGCAAATAAAATTACTTAGGGATAAAAGTTTACTTCACTGTTATCTTAACATAATAACTTTTTATATTATAAATTAACTTTATCGATTCTAAAGGACTGTGCATTTTAAATTAAAAATCACTACAACTATAAGGCTGGTATAAGGATAAAAAAAACATTTTCTTACCAAACAATCAGCTAAAAACGCATAGTGAATCTAGATGGCTGATACAAACTAATGAAACAGATTGATTAAAAATGTCTTCTATCAAATTCCTAAAAATTAGGCTTGTCAAAGTTTATCAAATTTCAGTTTTTCTATGTCTGATTTGAAAAAGGT
>JAPMOQ010035893.1:0-12645 GCA_026543055.1 Argiope trifasciata
CAAATATATTACCGATAAAAATCATGTTAAAATTGAAAAAAAAAAAATTTAAAGCTAATAATCTCTTATGCACTTTTTCATTAAATGCCATATACATATAATCTGCTTGATATATCTAATTGAAAAATTGAGTTTTGGTCAACTTTTGCGTTAAGTGACAACGCATGATTAAATTTTAACTTTTATTTAACTTGACCTGTTATTGTTCAAAGCAAAATTTTTAACGTATTTTTTCATCCACTTCTTGATGTACTAGAGTTTTCAAATTATCTACATGGGTATTATTTTTTATATTTTCAAAACTTAATTTTAAAATAATTAATTAATCAACTAACTTAATCAAATTTTGACTCCGTACGATCTAGCAATACATTTTTTAAAAAAAATGTTGATAGCATAATCTAGTATTTGTAATAATTAATTTTGAATTAAAAAAGGAAAAGTGTAAAATAATTGAAATCTAAGTATCGGCTTTCTAGTATACTCAGAAGAGAGTGTTTTAGAAATTGTTTTCATTAGATTTATTTTTAAATTAATCATAATGCAATGCTTAAGTGACATCCGCAAAAGCATAAAAAGATTGTATTGGGGTAAAAGATTAAAAGAAGTGAAGTCGTAATAATTAATTTTAAGTTAAAAATTAAAAAGAGGAAAATAATTAAAATCTAAGTATCAACTTTCTAGTATACTTAGAAGAGAGTTTCTTGGAAATGGTTTCCATTAGATTTATTTTTAAATTGGCATATATTAGTGGCATCCACAAAAGCATAAAAAAGTTTGTACTGTGGTTAAAAAATAAAAGAAGAAGCGAAGTTTTAATCATAATTTTTGGGGGGTAATGTCACAATTCGTTTGAACAAAGCAGTCTTAATTGAAGCCCAAATTGAATTTTTCCCTCTTTTTTCTTGTAATTCAACCAAGGTCAGATATATCAAGACATTTTCCATTCTCCGGAACAGCACGTTTCCGGGGACATTCATCCGACAGATCATACCTGTTGTCGAAAGGAGAGGATTTTAATGATCTGCTTCAACAACAGTCTCAGATTCGATTACGCGCTCCCAACGGTGAATTCGATTCCCCCTTTTCACGAACTCTATTCGTAAACACATCAATATTACTGACAAATTTCTTTCGGATATGAAATACGATGGATCTTTATTATTGAGACATTTCCAAGAGTTTATGAAAATAATTTGATTCTGTTTTTCCGTGTAGAATTAGCAAACAAAAACTTATTTCATGGAAATTTACTAAAGAAACATTTTTCTTATAATTTTGAGAAATAATGTTTTGGGGGAAATAATTTGAATCGATGGGTCTTTACTATTGAGACATTTCCAAGTTTTACGGAAAATAATTTGATTTTGTTTTTCAATGTAGAATTGGCAAACATAAAACATATTCCATGGAAATATTAAAAAATTACTAAAAAAACGTTATTTTTAACATAATTTTGAGAAATAATTGACATTGCGAAATAGTTAGAAATAATTTGTCAAACACATATTTTTTCAATGACTCGGACTAACTTGGAATTTTTTTAAAATTTGAACTTGTTATTGAAGTTTGCATTTTATCACAAATTCAAATTGTTTCTTTGAAAATAACACAAAAATCTGATTACAAATCCCTGTGGGTTTTCATTATTAGACTAGTTTTTACGGAACATAAAAATAATTCGGAAGTGAGCTTAGTTCGGACACATAAATATAATTCGGAAGTAAGTTTGGTTTAATTATCAACGATTGATTTGGTATATTTAAAGCATATATCATCTATAATAAACTGCTACAACAGAGCATTTATCTTTTGGCATAATACCCATTCAAATCGCTTGTCATACAATTTTTAAAAAAAACTTCTTTTACAGAAGAAGTTGTCGGGTTTAAAATACACTGATGGAAAAAAATCCCAACTAGTAAGGAGCTGTGCTAGATAAACGAAATTTGGTAGGCGGGTTTATACATCCGAAAGATGACATCGATTCAAATTTCAAGCTACGCGCGTAAGTGTGGCGCTAGTAGCGATACTATGAACATGCAAATGAGGTTTGCTTTAAATAAGCGCTGTAAGGTTCGTGATCGTTATTTACGGTTGAGATTTCACGTAGTGGGTTAATGTTAGTCAAAAATGCCTCTGAGAAGACGAAGAAGCCATTATCAACCGCTCACTGAGTTTGAATGAGGTCGTGTTGTAGGGCTACGAGAAGGTGGGTTTTCTTTCCGCGATATTGTTGAAAGACTTGGCAGGAATGTATCCACTGTGCAAGAGTATTGACGGCAGTAGTCAAGGGAAGGTACTGCTTCAAGAAGACCAGGTTCCGGGTGGCCACGTGGTACTACTGAGGGGGAAGACCGTCGTATTCGGCGTATGGCTGTGGCTAATCGTACTGCGTCTGCATCTGAAATTCGAGCTGCAGTTGGCACCACAGTGACACAACGAACTGTTACAAATCGGTTACTTCAAGGACAGCTCGGAGCCAGACGCCCTGTACAGTGCATTCCACTGACTCCAAACCACTGCCGTTTGCGATGTGAGTGGTGTCAAGCTAGAGCTCATTGGAGGACGGAGTGGAGATCTGTTGCGTTTTCTGATGAAAGCCGGTTCTGTCTTGGTCGCAGTGACAGCCGTTTGTTGGTTAGAAGGAGGCCAGGTGAACGCCTGCTAGTGACCTGTCTGCGGCCTAGACACACAGGGCCTACTCCTGGAGGTATGGCTTGGGGAGCAATTTCGTATGACAGCAGGAGCACTCTCGTGGTTATCCCACGCACCCTGACTGCAAATTTGTACGTCAGTCTAGTGATACAACCTGTTGTGCTGCCATTCATGAACAGCATTCAAGGGGGTGTTTTCCAACAGGATAACGCTCGCCCTCATACCGCTGTTGTAACCCAACATGCTCTACAGAGTGTCGACATGTTGCCTTGGCCTGCTAGATCACCAGATCTTTCTCCAATCGAGCACGTATTTGACATCATTGGATGACAACTCCAGCGTCATCCACAACCAGCATTAACCGTCCCTGCATTAACCGTCCAAGTGCAACAGGCATGGAACTCCACCCCACAAACTGATATCCGACACCTGTACGACACAATGCATGCACGATTGCATGCTTGCATTCAAAATTCTGGCGGTTACACCGGTTACTAATGTACCAACATTTCACATTTGAAATGGCTCTTCTCGCCAATGGCTCTACCTGTGATCTTGAAACTTTAATCCATTAAATATGTTACCTAGACAAATGTATTCCTAAAATTTCATTACTATATAATAATTTTTTCTTGGTGTTGGGATTTTTTTCCATCAGTGTATTATAGATTGATTATTGAGGCAAATTTGAAAATATACAAGAATAATTCAGATAAAAGAATTATTCACTACGTTTTAAAACGAGAATAATTAACGTCGTTCTCGTTAATAATCGTTATTATGATTTTAGAAATCCTTAATAATTGTCGTTAAAAATATTGATTATTAACGACAGTTCTATTGAATTTGTAGCTTTTATTAGGAATACTAAAAAACTATAACATATCAATATTTTTCAACATAATTATTAGGAAATTTGAGAGAAAGGGAATATTTTTACAATAAAACATAAGAAAATACTTTTTCTCTCTCATATCTTCTCAGAAAATAAAATTTTGTAATGTTTTAAACGCCTCAAAGCTTCTGTAATTTCCAAGTTTCTTCAGATAATATAAAGGAAATAATTTCATAACTATGAGAATTATGAAAAATCCTTCACATGTATAAAGGGAGTTTATGGTAATATTTCTCCGTATTAGAATAATTAAAAACATTTTTAGATTTTAAAATTTAATTGTCCAAAAAAAATAATAAACCCTATTAAAATATGCTTTTTTGTGCTTTGAAATTAAATAGGTTTATTCAGTCTTTACATGATTGAATTAAAAATATGAGTGAAAAGGTATGAAAATATTTTTAAATACTTGATTTATATCTGCAATTTTGCTATGAGGATTCTGTGAAATAAAAAGAACTCTCTCATTCGTTATTAGGGAATAGTTATAGACGCATCAATGGATTATTTAAATTGCCTTTACTAAAATTATTTTCAGATTAAATCCGAAAAATATAATAATTTTTATTAATTTAAAAAATTTTAATTAAGTGTTTTTACAAAGTATGAATGTGCTTCTTCAAAAAATTTATCCTTAGGTAAAAAAAATTCCCCATATAGGGAAGATTTATCCTCAAGGACAGAGTATCAATCAATTAGACGGAATCATTGCCATCATTTCATGCACTTGAAGAGCTCAGATTTATTCGGCGTCAAATCTGGATTTGGAGTTTCTAATATATACATAGTTTTTTCAAAAATTCATGATGCATCTAACGATGTGTGTGAGTAGATAGTGTTTAAAAATGTACAAGGACAGCAAACAATTCGTAAATCTTTCAAGCATTGTTTTGGATGGTTCACTCAGGTTGCGTTTCATCTCAGAATATTAAATGTTAATTTAACATAAGGAGTCGAACGATTCCAATGGTGTGGTGTGGAAATGTTTAGAAGAAGCGCGGACCTAAATGCAGTCCTCTTCATCTAACGATAGTTAAGAATGATCAATTCTATTTCAAAACATGCTTCGAATAGAAACCAGGACATTAGCATAATGAATTTGAACAGAGCTAATCCTAAAGTTGATGTAGCCACCAGATTACTTTCTACTCGAAACAATTTATGCTTCGAATAGAAAACAGGACATTAGCATAATGAATTTGAACTGAGCTAATCCTAAGTTGATGTAGCCACCAGATTACTTTCTACTCGAAACAATTTATGCTTCGAATAGAAAACAGGACATTAGTTTAATGAATTTGAACTAGCTGATGTAACCACCAGATTACTTTATACTCGAAACAATTTATGCTTCGAATAGAAAACAGGACATTAGTTTAATGAATTTCAACTAGCTGATGATTATTTCACCCTCGAAAAATTTAGAGAGATAATAAGTTAATAAATAATGTGTTTTTTTAAATTGGGCGAAAATTTTGAGTTTGTTGCACAAGGGGTATAATGTCCTGAACGTTATCTTATTTATTTTTTTAATACGTCTAGTATTGTCACCGAATTCAAACATTAATATTGAAAATATTATGGAATTGATACAAAAATATTTTTCTGTTTATGTTTCATAAAATTAAAAATTAATTAAAAATTCTTGAGTTTATAGCTATCTTCCAGTAACAAAATTTAAACAAATCATCTATTAGTAGAAATTCCATGATTAAATAAATGACCACCAATTCCTTTCCTGAAACAATTTCAACGCTTTCTTCAACCTGTAAAAGCTGTTACACGTAGGGAACAGTAATAGAATAAAAAAGCCAACGTTCATTGAGTCGATTCATAGGATACCAATCTATGCTGCGGTCCGATGTAAATGTAGTGATTTTTTCCCAATAATTTTGATTAATAAAAATTATTGCATGTTTTCAACCTGAAAATTGTTTTAGTAAAGACATTTTTAATAATCCATTGATGCGTCTATTAACTATTCCCTAAAAATGAATGAGAGAGTGCTTCTTTTTGTTTTACAGAATCCTCAAAGCCAAATTGCAAAAATGAAGCAAGTAATACCTTTTCACTCATTTTTTAATTAAGTCATGTAAAGGCTGAATAAAATTATTTAATTTCAAAGCACAAAAAATGAAGAGTTTTTTAGGGTTTAGTTTTTGGACGTTTAAGTTTTAAAATCTTTAAAAAAAGCTTCTAATGTATCTAATAGAGAGAAATATTACCATAAACTCCCTTATACATGTGAAGCATTTCTTATATTTCTCATAGTTGTGAAATTCTTTCCTTTGTAATATCTAAAGAAACTTCGAAATTATAGAAGCTTTGAGGCATTTAAAACATTACAAAATTTTATTTTCTGAAAAGATATGAGAAAAGTATTTTCTCTTATTTTAATGAAAAAATATTCGCTTGACTCTAACTGCTTCGTATTATTCCTCAAGAAAATGTTTTATTAAATCTCACATTGCGTACCATCTTCTTCCATTCCAAATTTTACATCATTTGATTAAAATTCTATAAAACTATTGAATTTAAATAGTACGTTGATTTTAAAAAGGTAATGTAATTTATCAAAAGTTTTTATACGGCAGTATTTGTTATGACTTAAAATTATTTAGAAACTTTTAGAATTTTTTTGTTATTTCTTAATAAGAAGAATAAAAATAAATCCATTGAGCAGCAAAAATTCACGATCAGTTTTTCGAAATGAATTTTTTAAATGTTGTCCCCTAAACTTGCAAATAATATTACATTGTAAAAAACAATGTTTGAAGAAACCATTATCCATTTGAGACCTCTGCAGATGAGTGAAGAAAATTTTGTCAGTCCTTTGGGATAGGTTAAAGATGGAAGTCTTTGGGATAGCTTTAAGTTAAAGAAATTCATGATCGGTTTTTCGAATTGAATTTTTACAATGTTGTTACCGAATTTTGCAAATAATATTACATTGTGAAAAGGCAATATTTGAAGAAGACATCATCCAATTAGCCATTTCTGACACCTCTGCAGATGAGTGAAGAACATTTTGCCCATCCTTCGGGATAGGTTAAAAAAATGGAAGTCCTTTGGAATAGCTTTAAATTACATAAGGACATCGAACATAGTGCAAACTTTCCACAGTAAATTCTACAGAAAATCATAATGCGAAGAAGATTTCATTCTTATTAAATAAAAAAATTGCACATCGACGTAACACATTGAAAATTGGAATTGATAAGTATAAGCTTTGCACCAGCTGAACTGATTAAATAAGTCATTAATGTCTTTATTAGTTAATTTTAATAAGATATTACGTTCAAAATTAAGTTAGTAAAGTTATAATTCCTTGCACTTATTTAGGTATTTTTGAGTGAAAAAAATGAATAAAAAAAGTGTGAAAGATTCATATTCCCTAAACACTATGAAGCAAAAGATATTTTTTAATATATAAAACTATTTCCCGATTAATGATAAATGGAATAGGGCTGATATTTTTACTTCAACAGAATCTTAAATCCAACCAATCCTTCCAATAGTTGAGAGATTTGAGTAAAAGGACTTACTATTTCTATCTGTAAACATATAATGCAAGAAAATTTAACTTTCTCAGCAATGTAGTGTTAGAAATATCGTGAATAACTTTTCTGTTACAATATGACAATCATTTCTTACAATGTTTTCGGTTCAACCAAACAAAACATTCATTAAAGGAAATTAAACTTAGATATCTTATTAGAAATTCCAAAATTGCCTGAAAATAAAATTTAACGAGAGATTTTCAATTCTTCCCTACATCTCTCAATATCACTTTATTAAAAAAAATTATTCTCATTCGAGACCAAATCCAGAATCTTCCATTCGCGACCATAAACCTACTTCCATAAGAAAAGGTATAATACCATATGATCAAAAGCGAAGTATACAGTAAGTCCTAATTGAGTCTGAATGCAAGGTTAAATGAGATCCACCATTGCTTTTTTTCCTTTTATAAGAATTGCAAGATGTGTCCTCACAAACCCACGTGGTACCAACAAAATCTCTAATGAAGTCACCATCCCTCTAGTGATTCCCCACAGAAAATGACCTGTTGTTTTTTCCTGTTTCGAAGAGATCCCTCAAACAGATTTTTTGTGGCTGTTTTCTCCAGCATCAGCGAATCGATCGTTTCAAGATATAATATTTTTTCTCAAGCGAACCGGATATGTCAGGTCGAAACTGAGTCGGATCAACGTCGGTTGCAGTTAACTTGGAGCCAATCCTGTCCGAGGGATTTTCACCACCCCAATCCTCCAGAAGGCCGAGTGCTTGAACATCTAGATTAATCTGTACTTGACGAATGACGGAAGTTAAACCAATGGTCTCCAAAACAAACGCAGATTTGCTAGCTGGGAGGAAGAAAAACATCCAGTATACCAAACCAGATGGTGAGGATAAGCCTAAAATTACTAACGGGGCGAAATAATGAGATGTTTATATATCAAAATCCATTATAATTTTAAAAAAGCTATGCATGATTCTGTTTATATTTTTCTGGAAATAGGGAAAAGGGTTTTAATTATATTTAAAGACACATCCTTTATATTTCTTTTTAACCGTTAGCAACTCTGTTCATTTCATTTCCTCACAAAATGATACAAGAATCAATAAATCAAGAAATATATTCTTGAGAGGTACAGGAAACATAAAACAAGAGTCACTAAAAAAGTAAAAAATTTCATTTCTCAGTGCAAAATTATTGGTGCCTACCAAAAGGAGTCTAAAATCAACTGCAAAATGGAGCAGTCCCGAATTTCAAGGATTTGCATTAAAATTCAAAGATATTTTTTATGATAATTGTCATCTGAATGTCAAAAAAAGCGGTTAGTTAAAAAAATAATTAAAATTAAAATTGCGAATTATTTCACTTTATAGTTATACAACACTGAAGATATTTATTTTCTTCATTTTCCATTTTCACAAAACTATAGGGAATAAGCAATAAGATATTAAAAAATTATTTGTGAAATAACGTTGAAAAAATATATACTTGAGAGGCAGAGAAAACAAAAAACACAGAATTTCATTTCCAAGTGGAAAATTATTGGTGCCTACCAAAATATGCATTTGAGTCTAAAATCAACTGCAAAATGAAACAGTCCCAAATTTCAATGATTTGCATTAAAATACAACGATATTTTTAATGAATTGTCATCTGAATGTCAAAAAAGCAGTTAATTAAAAGAATAATTAAATTTAAAATTATGATTTATTTCACTTTATAGTTATAAACCACTGAAGATATTTATACTCTTTGTTTTTCATTTTCAAAAAACTATAGAAAATAAACAATAAGATTTTAAAAAATGTCTGTAAAATGACGTTGAAAAAACATATACTTGAGAGGTAGAAAAAACATAAAACAAGAGTCACTAAAAAAACACAGAATTTCCCAGTGGAAAATTATTAGTGCCTACCAAAATGTGCCTTTGAGTCTACAATCAACTGCAAAATGAAACAGTAACAAATTTCAAGGTATTTTTTATGATAATTGTCATCTGAATGTCAAAGAAACTGCTAATTAAAAAAATAATTAAATGTAAAATTGCGATTTATTTCACTTTATGGTTATAAACCACCGAAGATATTTATTTTCTTCCTTTTTTATTTTCACAAAACTTAAGGAAATAAGCAATAAGATATTTAAAAAATATCTGTCAAATATAGATGAAAAAAATATATTTTAAGAATCCTAGATTTTTATAGATGAGAAAAGAAAATGTCCTCTGTTAGAGGGTTAAGCCAAAGATTAAATTTGGGATGAAATGCACTGTGGTATAGTATTAGAGTGCTTCCGAATAATCTTAATTCCGCAAACGCAGTGACATTTGTCGTATGTCTGCCTGTTTAAATTAACAAGTTTTTTGATTTTGTACTCTTTTTTTGGTTTTGATACTTGATTCTACAGCATATTAAACAGATAACTGCACTTCGGGAGAATCAAAAATATTATGGATCAAATGTCTTAGCTTTGGTCTGGTGCAAGGTCTTTACGAGCGGGCTGTAAGCGACAGAATTAGTTGTGTAATTGTCGGTAAAATTTGATTCAAATTTAACCATATTTTCTCAAATTATAATATTCTGTATATAATCTCATACGGAGACAATAATCGTCAAAATAGTATTTTATTTTATTGAATTTAAACTTTTTTCAGAAGGAGTAACTTTTTAAGGGAGCAATTTGGTCGAGATTTACCACATAGAATATCCCGAAATACTAAATTATTTTATTCTAGTCTCCTTCTCTTATAAAAGTAAGATATTTTTGCTTAGGTTAAATTACACATGCTACGTTTAATTACCGAAGCTGATATCATTAATAATTTAAAAAAGAATTGGCCTATGGAATATTTATAAATATTTCAGGTCTGGAATTTTACTACCAGATCATCTCGATCGAAAACTATTAAAATTTAGAAATCAATAAAAAAAATTGTATGTTTAAAATTGAGCAACACGTTTTGACATGCCAGTGCTGGCTCTTGAAAACCTCTAATGTAACAAACATATCTTTAACCAGCTACGTTTAATTACCGAAGCTGATATCATTGATAATTTTTTTTTAATTTGGCCTAAATATTTGGATAAATATTTCAGGTCCGGATATTTACTGCCAGATCATCTCTATCCAAAACTATTAAAATTTAGGAATCATTAAAAAACTTTATTGTATGTATGAAATTGAGCCACACGTTTTGCTATGCCAGCGCTGGCTCTTGAAAATGTTTAATGCCACTAACATATCATTAACAACGAATCATAGAATTCTAGTGTATTTTCGAATGCTTATTTGACTTATTTGATTTCCGATAAAACTTTAAGGTTTTTGATGAGTATCTTATTTTCCATAATAAAAAAGATAGAACATCTGTTGAAAATACAATAAATATATGATGCAGCCAAGGTGTTTACAATATCACCCATGCATAGGTTAATGATATAATACAGCTTATCAGTAATGATGCAGAAATCAATAAATCAACTGATAAAATTGAAACGACCATTCTGCGCTCAAATAATGAGAGCTCTCTTACTCTATCATTGCTAAGTATGCTTTCTAGATCAAGGACACCTTTATTTTTACTAAGATGGCAATTCAAAAAACTTTGCCTCTAGCCTATTAAACATAATTAAATCGTCTTCTCTTTACTTAGTTTTGAATAATTGTTCACTCAGTATAAAAACTTTCCATAATTAGAAATTAATTAAAAGATCGAAATGTTAAGAGTGTAAACGTCACTTATTTAGTAAAAGTGCTTGAATGCTTTCAGCGATATATGCCAGCTAAGGTACCTGTAAGTAACTCGGATTGGCAAAAGAGAGGGTTTTTTTATGTTTGAATGAAATCATTAAAGAAATAATTATGGGACTACCGTTGATCGCAATAAAATGGCATTTAAAAAAGTTCTAAAATTTATTATATTGCCATGTAGATAGAACTCAAGAAGACACAAAAAGTACATTTAAATCAATTTATGAGCTCAACTCTGAACTAACAGCACTGTGACTGAGAAATCTTCAGCTTTTATACAAGTAGGGAAAGTTCCAGAATACCTTTCTGGGGACACTAAGAAAAGTTCAGAGCACTTATCTGGTAAATTAAAGAAAGGTCCAGAATCTTCTGGAACATGAAATAAAGGAAAAAAATTAAGTCTACTGGTATTCGAACACATGATCGTCTGGCTATGAGCCCAGCGTTATAACCATTCAGCTATGCAGACTCGGCTTTGTACCGTTTCAATGCGGCAATATACAAAGCAAATAAAAATAGATAATTGCGATTATAAAAACTTTTGGTCATGAGGTTTCGTAATTCTCACGTTTTGGATATGTCTCAATACGAACTAACTAAGACTAACTCAAAACTAACTTTTTGGAGAATATGCACAGTTTTTCTATCAGTCTATATATGAAAACTGGAATGGTATGAAATCAAATTTGTCGTATATTCTGGTAAATTGCTTTCTTACTTAAACTGTATACCTTGGCATATATTCTGGTAAATGACTTTCTTACTTAAACTGTATACCTGTATTAAATGTTGGATTATTAGGTTCTATGATTTAGCAACCTGAGTGAATTAAAAGTGAGTGTCGTTACAAAAGAATACAAGAAACAAAACAAATGAGGTTTAGTGTATTTCCCACAACATAATAAAAAGGTATATCAAATTTTGGATCCCTTCAATTAAAACTGAATATTTGATCCCTTCAATTAAAAATACATATTCGATTCATTCGATGATTTAGCAATAATGAAGCTGTTCTATTATATTAAGAAATAGAAATATGGTTTCCTTCAAAATAAAGAATAGATAAAAATTATTGATAATTGGGTGATCTTATTTCTCTCAATTATATAGAATCCCATGTTCTACCTCAGTAGTGATTCCTCCCTCACGTGGATTCAAAGCAAGTATAATATCACTTTTCTAATATTCTAATATATAATATCACTCTTCTAATATTCTAATATATATTATCACTCATATGCTTTTGAAGTCTGGAGAAGAAAACAGAAGACTCAAATATCACTTACGCAGTCTATTCATGGTAGATCATTAAAACTATGTTTCGGAACATTTCACGTGTAATTTCAAAGTGTGCTTCATAGATAGAAAACTAACTGGGTCCATTTCTAATAGGCTCGTTTTATACTTTGGGTTAGCCTTTTAACGAATAAACCAATCAAATTAGCATTTTTTTTATTTGCAACTGAAACCTAACTCAGAACATTACCAGTTACGAGCGAAATGCAAGCTTGTGAAACCCCATGTTAAAATCAAATTGGGTATTGTATGAAATAAAAAAATACATCAGAAATTGATTCAATTTATTAAGAAATTCGATAGTTAATTGCAGATTTAATTTTTTGTGTTGAAAAATAATGTAAAATCTCAAAAAAAAATATTTCGAATTCTGTATCTCTGTCATTAACAACTAATGAAATTAATCTAATAATTCGTTTAAAGAGTTCAAACATATTAACAATCAAATTAGAATTTTGTTTTATTTGCAAAACTGAAACCCACCGCCGAACATTACCAATTACAAGTGAAATGCCAGTTTGTGAAA
>JAPMOQ010035895.1:0-13040 GCA_026543055.1 Argiope trifasciata
TTCAATGGAAATTACTGTTCAGCATAGATGGATTCTGAATCAACGGATGGATTTCAATGGAAGTTACTGGTCAGCATGGATGGGTTCTGAATCAACGGATAGACTTCAATGGAAGTTACTGTTCAGCATGCATGGATTCTGAATCAACGGATGGATTTCAATGAAGTTACTGTTCAGCATGGATGGATTCTGAATCAATGGATCGATTTCGAAATTTGGAACTACTGTTAGGTGGTAAGCACGCAACCAAAAATATCTATTTTGAAACTACGGCATTACAACTCAACACAAGCAAGAGTAATTCTTTCAATGTGTAAAACTGACCCACATCTCGATTATTTCCAAAACTTTTTTTTCATCCTGTATTATATATTTCATAGATAAAAAAGGTATCACACTTCATTTTATTATATTATCTGATCTTTTAACATTGATTGAATATTTTTCAAAGGAGATAAATTATTAATGTTGGGCCAATTAAGTTTTTGAAACCAACTTTTAAAAAGACAAAAAATTGTTTCAGCAAAAATGCATACGATCAACACATAAGTGGAAACTAGGTGAAATATGTATTTATGTTAACCATATTTTTATAACTTTAAAAGAATTGATGTCATTTTATAAAAAAATCCAAAACAAAAAAAGAATTTATACGTTTCATATCTTTTTCAGAGAATGATAATAGTACAGAGTTTTATATCCATTTTTGTATATTACAGTTATTTTCAATACACATATTAACTTACGCCTCCATATGTTTCTGCAGGATATCAATGGCTAGCTCTCTTATTTCTTATTCATTGAACGTGACTCAAAATATTATGGGACACGTCCGCGATACACGTTACTCAGAATACGATTCGTTGGAAAAGAACTGAATGGAATACGGGATTACTTTTACTTCCTCTATTTTCGACCGACTGGATCACCCATTTCTTTGTAGATGGGTGGTATGTCGAAAAAAAATTCCCCATCTTTATTTCGAACTTTATTTTATTTCTGTCATGAACTAGAAACTCAAGTTTTATGGATTTTATCATTCAGGGTCCCGAAATGTGATTTAAAAGAGAACATTTTATTTTGTTTCATTACTTTTGTGATAAAGAACTTTTTGGAAATGAATTTATTACTTTTAGTTTAATTTAGTCATATTAACGTCCCGGTTTGAAGCAACACTATGGCTTTTTTGGGAAGGACGTCGTAATTTTGAACGAGGACGAACCAGAGCTAGCATCCCCCTCTCCAAACGTCTAGGCCATAGGTTCTCAACTTGGGCGATAACGCCCCCTTGTGGGTGTTTGAAGCTTTCAGGGGGGCATTAAAATACCCAGAGAAAATTAGGGGGCGTTGATATGGCACAAAGGGGTGTTAGAGGATTAACCAAATTTTGTGAACAATAACTTTCGATTCCAGGACATTTTAAGCATGGATAGACCAGACTGGGTTTTGGATCAATTTTCCAATGTTTATTATTAATTAATTCGTATCATCAAAATCCCTGCCTGCCCTTATGACAGGTAAGTGAAAATTTCTATTCCTCTTTTTTTAAATAAAGAAGAAATTCAGTAGCGTTTCAATTCCAACAATATTCTATCTATTAGAACTTTTTTAATTCTTGTTTTTACCATGCATTATGTACGCTCTTATTTATCTGGAGTGGAAGGGGGGGGCGATATTGAAATATTCATTAGAAAAGGGGGCGCCAGTTCAAAAAAGATTGGGAATCTCTGGTCTACACCTAAACAGAAGGAGGACGTTTGGCCCTAGCGGATATAACGTGCACCAGACCTGATGAGTTTACTACTAAAAGAAATATCAATACCTGAATAGCCCTTATTTTATTCTTCACATTTCAGACCAAAAAATTCAAGAGTCACAACGGATTAGTAACTTAAGTAAAATGTAACGAATCAGTGTAATTTCGTCTTCAATATTTTCATTATTTATGGAATAAAATTCGACCACCAATTTTCAAGATAAAAAATTTCATGTTCTAGAAAAAAAAGTTAAAATATAGAATTTACATTAATAAGCAACAAGAGTTGCAAAAAAGAAATTTTATCTATCTTGTAGAAGAATAACAACGTAAAAACTACTTCGATGACAAAAATATTGTATTTTAACTCGGTAAATGATTCCAACTTTCTTTCATGAAATTAAAAAACGTGCATTATGTTATATAATATAAATCTTTGACAAAAAAGACAAAAATTTCTTAATTTTTGTCTCAATTTGATTCAAATTAACTTCGGTCTAAATAGTCTCTTATTTCCTTATACATTTTCACCTTTTTTATTCAAATAATGTTACAAGCGCTCTAATAAAATGAATACTTTTGCAAGTTTTCAGCTCCGAGTAAAGGAATAAAAAGTCTAAATGCATAGTACATTCTTCCAGAAAAACTTAATTTCCCTTAACCAAATCAGCATGTGCCAAAGACATTCCTTTTAGAATTTCATAATATAAAATCACTGAATGAAAAATTTCGCTCTCTTTTGTTCTTCTTTCGGGATGGTGACGGACTCGTCTGTTTACTAACGCTTCTGCTTTGTACAAAATGCCTCCCGGAGAGAATAAATCGAAGTTAAAAATTCAAAAATGTCTTCTCTTCGGCGACACAACTATCAAAAAATCTGTGTATGTATTACATTTGTGTAGCCGAAAAGTAGAAATTTTTTGAAATTTTAACTTCGATTTATTCCGTCCGGGAGGTATTTTGTACAAAGCAGAAGCGTTAGTTAAAAGACGTCCGTCTCCATCGCAAAACAAGAACAAAAGAGAGCGAAATTTTCCCTTCAGTGATTTTATATTATGAAATTCTATAAGGAATATATTTGACACATGCTGATTTGGTTAAGGAAAATTGGGTATATCTGGAAGAATGTACTAAGCATTAAGACTTTTTATCCTTTTAGTCGGAGCGTGAAAACTTGCAAAAGTAAACATTATCGATTCGAGAAATACAATTTGTAAAAGAAACAAACGATGATAAAAGATGCACCAGTCTACATCGCGACACAAGAACAAAAGATACATACATTTCTCTCTTCACTGATTTTACAATGAGATTTTGATGGCCATTTCTTTGACATGTGTTGGTTTAGATAAGGGAATCTTATGAATCTTTCAGGGAATATTGAAAGCATTAGGGAATTTTATCCCTTCATTCGCAGACTGAGAGCATGCGTAAGTCCTCAATATTCAGAGCGCGTGTTAAAGATGTTAAAAGAAAAGTGGAACTTGAAGCAGAAAGTAAAAAGCAGTTTAGAATAATGTCATCATGAGTTTAATTAGGATAAAAATTAGGAAATTACTTAGGATTTAAATTATATATAATCCATCAAGGTCAACTTTAATTTGGTAATCATGCATATAAAGAACATTAACTTTAAAACTGATGAACTTTAAGAAAGATAGAAATTCGTTATATAGATATTAGAGAATTCCACAAAGCACAATATCTTCGTTTGAAAAATTTTAATCATAAAGCTTAAAAAATGACTCCCCATTCATTCTATATATATCGTTTCCTCTATTGCCATTTCCTTGCTGGAGGGTGCACATAACCGGTTCAAAAGGTCTGTCGGTTTATTTCTTATTCAATGCGGGCGACGCAAGGCATTATGGTGTATGTCCCGAGGATAACTCACTCAAAACTCGATTCGTCGGGAAGGGAATGCATAGAATATGGAATTACTTTGTTTATTTTCATCCGAATGGATCGCGCCTAGTTTTGGTTTAGAATGGGAGAGCAAGGAGAGCGGAATCGTCGAATAACATTCATTTTCGCTCTCGGTATAAATCGGTGAAAGAATTTCACGATTTTTCTTATAGATTTATTATTATGCTATAAAATTGTATTTGCATGCAGATTTTTTTAATTATGAAAAACTAGATAATTATTTTTAGCGGAAATCAAATTAATTAAAGAATCTATTCCCGTTTTGGTAATTTTGAGATCTATGACACTCGAATTTTTTTTCTTACAGTTTAGTAAACAGTTGAGGTTATATCATTAACTATCGTCAATTCATTTCATTTTTTGCACCAAATTATAATTCTGTTATTTGATATATTACTGAAATAATGTTCTTCATGATTCCTTACTTCTTGCCTAATAATAGATGTCAAATTTTCATGAAAATCAAGAAATAATTCGTTTATAAAGATAGTGAAATTTTTAAAATGATTATATATTTAAACTTTGTTTTCTGGTATAATTTATATTAGAAATTTAACGGCACGAATTTATACTGAATCCTACTTAACACATTAATATTGTAGCACATCTGAACATAGATGAGAAGAACTAATTGAATATGCTAATTTTTAATTTGTGTTTCTTGCATCATCTACTTTTCTACATAAAAAAATAAATGGTATCATTTATTAATCAAAAATTAATACTTAAATGGAAGAGCATCAATGTATCATTGTAGATTTTGAACCCACAAAAAATTTAATCGAAAAGCTAGAAAATAAAATCGATTATTTCATTGCAATTCAATATTTTAATACGATGTTAAAATGTGTGGCAAAAATTAAAAGGAAACCCACTTAATCAAGTTCTTTCCTTAATTCTGAAAAAACAAAAACTGAGGCAATCACAACAGGGAAAATATTTTTAATCAGTATACTATTTTTTTATTTTTTATAAAGTATTAAGAAAGTTTTAAGTAAATAAGTATTTATCAGTATAATATTTATAAGTCTTTTATTTTTTATTTTTAACAGATGTAAATTTTAGTTCCGTAGAGTTTTGTTTAAAAAAAGAAAACAGTTTGGAAATGGGCATGTTTGATACGGTTATCTGTAACACTACCCACGTATCTACTCAGGCTTATAAATAACAAAATACAAACACCATCGAGAGCGGTTTCTACACAAAACTTCTCCGCATACTGGCGTTGACGTACAGTAATTACGAAATTTTAACTTTTGGCGTGAAATTAGTCTTTAAGCACTTTTTACTGTATCTATCGTATCATCCTTGGCGAAGTATTTCGCGATTAATCCTTGGTATGAATTAATAGTATCCAAAAAACGAAACAGCATTTTAGACACGTTTTTATCAACCGACAAACAAAAATTTAGCTCATAACTGCACTTCTAGTCACAAAATCCCATATCAAATTTGATATATTTGTATCATATCATGTAAGTTAGCATGTTTCTGAAAGAATATACCGACATTCAACTCGTAATGGATTTAGCTCAAAATTTGACAGATTTCTACAATATAGATGTTAAATCTGTGTACCTAATGTTATCGATTTAGCTCACAACTTTTTTAAATTATAGTGATAAGTCATATTTGGACAGATTAACTTTCTCGGAAGAGCAAAGTTTAATATTTCTCAAAATTTGATAGAAATCTGGACATTTGATTTAAAGTACGTATATCAAATTTTAACCATCTTGCCCAAAGCGTTTTTTGAATTGTTTTTGTCTCATACAGAGGGAAGTTTCATAAAAATGTGTTTTTCAAAAAAAGAAAGGTATAAAAAAAATCGCGAAATCTTTTTTTTTTTTTTTTTTTTGACGATTTATATATTTTTCTATACTAAAAATGCGGGTAAGTAAAAACGGCACAAAAAATATTTATAACTCCAAAATTATGAAATATTTGAAATAATTAAAAATATACTATCGGAACAATGAATTTAATTGTTAAGCTATCTTGTATAATTCAAACAATTAACTACTCTGAATCGTATTGAGAAACATTTTCCACTTTTCACAAAGTTTTCGAAAAAAAAACTATTAAAATCCTTAAAGATTCAATACAAGAATTTCTATATTTATATTATAACCCTAAATACAATAATTTCATACTTCTCAATTATTTTAGCACCTTTTCAAACGGGGATAATCATTTCAAAAAAACATTTAGTTTTTTTGAAATGATTATCCCCGTTTGAAAAAAAAGTTTAAACAGCATTTTAAATTAAAAAAAAGAAAATACTTCAATTAAATCCTCTTATAATCGATTTTAAAATTAAATAAAGTTGAATGATAGAAAAATACACATTTCTATTTCTTTAATGCAAAATTCACATAATAAAATCTCATTTAAATTGCTTTTATCGTAAAAGATGCTGGATAAACCGAAAGAATAAAACATCTAAAACGGATTAAAAGAATGAACATTCTGAATCATTTATTTCAAATCTACAATTGAAAAAGAAGAAATTCAATAAAATTTCACAATTATTTCCAGACAGATTAATTCAATCCGAAATACTGAAAATCGATATTGCGTTTTTCTTCCAATTTCCTTCGACTTTTGCCAGTTCTAGAATATTCGGAAGGATTTGTTATCGTCTGCAATTTTTAAAAACGAATACAATTTTCCGATTAAATAAAAATATGTAGTGTTTTCTTATTGTCATCGATATTTAATGAGCAGTTAGAATAATTTGTCTGTCAATTAAATCTTAATCAAACATCAAAAATAAGTACTTTAAAAAGCGTTAGTAATTAATTAATTTTCTTAATGAAAAGAATTGGTTAGAGAAGAAAAATACCTTTTCGGCTGTATTTATTGATTGCTAACTTCCGAGACAATGAAAAATCAAAGAAATCACTTATCAATAATTACCTTCTTAACGTTTCAAAGGCGGATTAAGTGGATAATATACACCTACAAATTTTTCAAGGGTAGAAGGAAAAAATATCACTTTCTGTATTAAAAAAAATTCTTTAATAGTCTTGCAAATATCCTTTATTAAATTCGAGGAAAGCAATTTGTGTAGTAAAAAATATTTCATTTTTACGGAGATTTATTTGAATTTTTAATTCTACGTCTTATAAATAAAAATATTTATAAATATAAAACATTAAATATATATTCAAAACTGCAGTTTTTAATGTCTTAATTTACTTTTCTATACAATGATAATAAAATATTTAAGTTAATTATTTGTTTGAAATAATTTTCAATTCTCAACACATTTTTTGAAGGTTTAAAAATGCTCGTTTCTAAATTTTAAATCTTGAAACTATAGCAAATTTTCAAGTTTTGAAGACATTTAAAATTATTTAAATGTTTAAGGTTTGCAATCGAATTAAAAACTAGTTTACATGCATTTAAGAGAAATCGTGTAATAAGAAAAATAGTGTGTCCACAAACGGGAAAACATACATTACAAATTATCAGAAATATCCTTTGTATACGGTTGTTGGTTTTGCTATGATAATTGAGAAGTAGTATTGATTGCAATGACTTTGGCAAAATAGATAAACAGTCGGAAAGGACCAATGAATTGATACTTTTGATTTCAATGATTTAGACAAATTAGATAAATATTTAAAAACATCATTGATTGCAATGAGTATAAATTAGATAAATATTAAGAAGTACCTGAAGAATTGATATTTTTTATTGCAATTAGACAAATTAGAAAAACATTAGAATTGACTGATGAACTGATTGTTTAAATAAATGATTGACTAAACTGGACGGATGAATTGATTGAGTCAGAGGGCCGATAATTGAAACAATTAGTCAGATAGTTTATGTGCGAGTCTACGATAGATTAAAGACTCAAACAACAATTTGAAACCAGAAATTCAAAGTCCAAAAAGCTTAAGCTAATAAATAGATAACTAAATTTGCTGAAATCGAACTTTAACTTATCTTAGATCTTATTTAATCGCATCTACTCGAAGCATAGTTTAAATGCTTACTGATTGTTTCAAAGTAGAAAGTTTCAGAAATACTTGGAAAATCGCGCGCGTTTATTTTGAAACAGTAGAGAGGATGTTTAAAGTGGGTAATGTATAATGTACATATTAACTGGGCTACAGAATAATAGTGGGTTATTCTCTTCGCAAGTCATTTCCATGATCAGCTCAGATGTTATGTACCTGATGACCATCTTATCACCAATCAAACATTTGCGAAAGAGATTCGCACGGAGACTATATTTAAATAAATACTGGTATTGCTTAGGTAAGATACACAAACCTCCATGTGTTTGGGACTGTGACTGTTGAAGCCTATAGATGCGACATATCTGATGTAGAGATAATAATTATCCTTGAAGATAACGGTGCTAGATGACATAGAACTTAGTACTGAAGGTGATAACATTCGGGGAATGTAGTCATCAACTCCAGACCACACAGAACTCGTATTGTAGGTGACAATCCTCGAAGCAATCGATTGACAAATTCTATTCAGATTTATTTTATGTTTTCTTGCTCAAAACATAGCTATTCTCAGGTCCCCTACTAAGCTCCTGGCCAAGGTTAAATAACCCTTGATTGAAAATTCTTTCTTCCAACTAGTCTCAAATATTTTATCTTTAGAACAATCATTAAAATCATAAATTATTATTATAGTGTTTTATTAAAGTGTTTTACAAATCAATTTAAATTTTATGTTTTTTAATTTAATTTTGTATTAATTGATAAATTCCATGTACCAATTTTATACCTGCTCCGATTTCTATAATAACATATTTAACTTTTAATTAGTTTAAATGTTATTTTACCTCTTATTATGAGTATTATACTTTATGTTAGCAAAAGCATATAGGCATAGATACATTTAAAATGTTTCTAGCTTCATAAAAAGTCACAGAAATAATTAGAACAAAATTATATTTCACATATTCAATTGTAATGTCTTGACCTCGACAGATCAAAGAATACTCAGAATTTTTAGACATTTTTTTTATTTTACAGCCCTATATTATATTATATATATATATAATCTACACCACAACAGTCGAAGTTGAAGGTTTTTACTTGAAGATACGTTCTGCATCAAATCGTAAACACAACACCCCTGGAAATTTACGGGTTGGTCAGTCAGTGTTCATTTCAGACGGCGCTCCAAATCTCCCGGACTTGTGGGCGTACTCCAACAGTCTCCCAGAAACTCTTTTTCCTCTTTCCATAACACTTTGCGTATTTTATCTCAGTGACAGTCTCCGCCTCTTCTTCCTCAGTGGCCACTGGTCCTCTCTTCCGGCCAATCATGTCCAGCAAAAGGGGCCCTTTCAGTGGCGCCAGTCCGTCGTCGGAAGGTAAGTAAGGCACGCCGAAAAATCTGAAACATGCGGTCCGCTTACAGTAGAAAAATTTGGCATCCAGATGTTTGGATGTTCCATTGTCTCTGAAAGCACTATCACTGCCTTCTGGACGAGGAATTCCCACGTGTATTCTTTCTGCTATAGATGCAACAGGTACCGAAAGAAGTCCATCTGCAATATCTGGTTATCTCAAGGTGTCTAGCAAACACAAAGGCAACAAAGCTGGCGGAAATATTTTATCACTAAAGGGGGACTGGGAATGTTACAGAATCAATAAGTCTGTGGTTTTAGTAAAAGCAAACAATTTGCTCCACACATTCTTATTTTTGAAATAATTCCAGTGCTTCTAATGTATTTAAAATTAATTTAATTTTCGTATCCCTTCGAACACTAAACAATTTAATGCGATAAAAAAATTCCACCACTTGAAAGGAGAAAAAAAATCAAACAAAATGTTGAATGCAGTATAAGAACTACAAATTAAACAAAAGAATGAGTAATTCATGCTCTAGAATAAGTCCAATACTTTAAAAATATTTAACACAAACAGACTGAAAATCTGAATAACAACAAAAGAGTAAAAACCACAGATATTTATTTTCATATTTCCAAGACATTTATATCTTCTTAAAATGGAATAACCAAACGATCATTAATCATTTACTGAAATATTCACTGCACGAAAAATTAGTGAATGAATAACATTTATCAAGCGATAATCGTTACCGAATCGACTACGTTTCTTTTCAAAAATAAATTAAATAAATAACTTTGTGGTTATAAATTACAAGGATAATTACAAACATAAAATTTCTTTAAAATTTACTGCCTTTTCTATCAATTTTTTTTATGCTCTATTCTATTTCAAGCACTTGCTTTTAGTTGATTAATTAATGAAACCGGATTTCAATATTGGAAGCTTATTTCCTTTTCTTTTTAATATCCAAAATTCTGGATTTGAACATCCTACTAGTTTTTTATTACATTACCATCATCAATTCTTTCCCTATTTCGTGGATGTAATCAATCATAAGCGTATAAATATTTTTTAAGTAATGGGTGAGATATTTACTTGATAAACTGATTTACAGTTAGAAATAGTGAAAGAAACTATAATTTTATTAAATAGAGGACATATAATTAATTACAATAAAAAAAGATTCAAACAGGATCCGAATCAAAAACAATATCTTCAGCAAAGAAAAAATATAACTCTAACGTATTGAAACATTGAATTTATTATGAGTAATTGTTCAAATGATTTTAAAAGAGTGAAATTCACTTCTTGCCAATCTGCAAGTGATTTTTTAAGATGCGCTTTACTTCTAATATATCTTCCAAAAAGAGTGAAGGTATCCGACTACGTTAAAAACACTTGTTATCGACCACATCGGCGATTTTTTGTTGTTGTTGTTATATCTTGTAGCTCAGACTTTTCTCTTTCTGAAATAGTTTATCTTTTCTAGGAAAAGGAAGACCAGACCTATCATCCAGGAGAATTTTAAGCAAAACATATTTTTCAGCTAAAATCTGTCTTTAATTTCATTTTTGATTTTCGTAAAAATTCTTCACCATTAACAGGATATCTCAAAAACTAATAGTTGTATTCACATATAAATTTCTAAATATGTTTTAAATAATAGGGACAATGAAGTGAACCCAAAGTTTTATTGTCGGTGAAATACTTTTTCGTTTATAGGTGTTTTTAGAGAAATAAAATTGGGAAATTATGAAAACAATGCATATATACGTATATTTTTACCCACAACTTCTTCGAATCTCAAGATTTTTCTTAGATTTCGATTCATTTCATTCATCATTTTATTTTATAAATTGTATCCAAAGAAAAATAGGATGGCTGCATTACCATTTTATGTAGTGTTAACAGTTTTTGTGAAAATTCTTTAAAATCTATAAGAAATTTTCTTTTTTTTTTCAAAGTATATTATATTTTCCAACAATTTTTTTTTGTTTATAATGCTTATAACTGACATTACATCAAAATTAGTTTTTTAAAAATTCTTCTTCAAACGCAGACGGATACTTTAATCTAGGAAGAGATTTTTTTCTCTGAGTTACGATGACACTCTTCCCATCCTTGTGTTGAATATGTATACAAAAGCAAAAGCCGAACAGCATCCACTAAAGCAAAGATTTCCATAATGCTGTGCATATTTACGCGACATATAATTAAATAGGAGATGAAAACCCTTCCTGGCTTTCATATTATCTCATATGCTCGCTGAATACATGCCGGTTATATCTTCTCTTCGTTATTGAAAGATAAATTCATATTAGATAAACAAGAAAAATAATTTATATGTATATCAACCAAATGATACTACAGGATATTACCAACTACTTTTGTGTTAATATTATATTAATATATTTTTATGAACTTTTAATATTGCTTTGCTGGCCAAAAGTCTCGTGATAAAATGAACAGTTTTTAAGATATGGTTACTAAACCGATAGAAACGTTGTCGGGAATATATTTAATTCCATAACATACCTTCCTTTATAGAGCTATCACTCTAATTAACGCAAAAATAGCTCTAGAAACGGATGTTTACGTGACTTTATTACTTTTTTAGTTTTCATTTCAAGTATCCGACTACGTTAAAAACAGTGACTACCTACCACATTGGCGAATTTTTTTTTTTCATTGTTATTTTTTACGATTCAGACTTTCCTCTTTCTAAAACAGTTTATCTCTTCTCTTAAAAGAAAGGCCTGACCTATCACATAGGGTTATAAATTTTTTCGGCTAAAATTTGTCTTTTTCGTTCCCCCAAAGCTTTAATTTTGATAAAAATTCTGCACAATTAACATGAAATCTCAAAACTTAATAGAGGTATTTACATAAAAATATCAGCACATGTTTTAAATAGTGTGGGCAATGAAATGAACCAACAGTTTTATTGTTGGTGAAATACTTTTTTCATTTTTTGGTGTTTTTAGAAAAAATAAGTTGCGAATTTATGAAAAAATGCTTATATACGCATAATTTTAACCATACCATTTTTGTATCTCAACATTTTTCTTATATTTTGGATCATTTCATTCATTTTTGTATTCTATAACTTGTGTACAAAGAAAAATAGAATTGCTGCATTACAATTTTATGCAGAGTGTTAACCGTTTTGGTTGAATTTCATTAACCAAAAGCTAGAAATTTTCCTACTTCTCAAAATATATTATATTTTCAAATAATTCTGTAGTAACTAGAGTATTTTCTATTTTATTCGACAATGTAACTAAAAACTATAATTTTAAATAATGTGTAAAAAAATCCAATTTTTCAAAAAAATTCCTTTGAACGTAGTCGGATACCTTAATTATTTATTTTTTATTCTTTGTATAATTATACATATGTATAAATTAATACTGAACATAGATGTCGAAATATGCTCCAAGCCATAAGTATGTTTGAACTGTGAAGGGAGAGAGAGAGCTCGAGATTATTTTTGTAATCTGCTTCATCCGGTGTGTTGATGCAAAACTGGAGCAATTAGGCACCGCTTATTCTCCAATAGCGGCATTTTCAATTTTTCAATATTATATTATGTGCTTCCTTGTTTATCTGTGATCGCCGTGCACGTATGTTTATACTATATTATATACTGGCTGAGGTACCCGGCGCGTGCTGCCATAAAAAAAATAATTTTCGAAATATCGTATGAGAAAAGTAACTGTCTCGTTTAATTAGGATTAATAGAAAGAATAATATTTATTTTCGCATCGGAAATGAATACATTGATTGAAATTGAGTGATACATAAAGGAGAAGCGTAAATAATATTACTTCTACTTTTTTTAACTTTATTATTCAAGACGTTAGGGTTGGCAATATTTTTTTTTTTTCATCTTTCGCAGAAAGAAAGAAATGCATTCAACGTTTTATCACTATCGGATGAGCAGTATGGCAGCGCATAAGAGACATACAGACAAAAATGCTTTTTTATTTATATAAAATATTTGTTAGGTAATTCTACTATGC
>JAPMOQ010035911.1:0-33785 GCA_026543055.1 Argiope trifasciata
GTCCTAAGAAAAATCTGGCGAGGATTTAAGGTATACTATTATGTAAAAAAGTCTTTTTTTTGCGAAATCATGTCTTTTTTAACAATGTTCTGAATGATTGAACAAGTTTCAGTATAAAACTCTTAGAATTTTTTTTTCTAAGTATATTTTTGAGAAATTACACTAATTTTTATATTTGCATTTCCATATATATAATCTATTTTAAATCTTTAGAAGCTATTTCCTCAAATTCTACTCCATGATAGAATTTCTTACAAAAGAACATCATTAATAAAGATAGAAATTTTGCTGTTATACGGGTGCAAAGAAAAAATCGCTAAGTGGTCGTTAGTCGGAAAAAGTAAAAACTCGCTAAAAAAGACACCAAAAGACGCAAAATTAGCTCAAATTTAAAGTTTTAATTCGTCAAATTCACTCTATTCACATGACGACTTTATTCGCATTTTGTTCACATTGGCTACAATTGTCTTGCCATTTGATTCGCTTGGCGACTTGACTCGCGTTTGGCTGAAACTGGCGACATCTTACTAAGTATAACGGAAAAGTACCTAAAAATCTAATAAAAATTTTTACTCAAATTTCATAAACAAAATCTTAATATGCTTTGCAGTTTCCGAACTAAAGAATAATAATATATTCATATAGAAATATTCCAGTGCTTCACAATGTGAAAAAAAATTGAAAATTTAGTTATTAATTGAATCACAATATTTTAAGAAGGGATAGAAATGTTTAGCGTAATTTTTAATTCAAGAACAAGATAATATATTTATTAAGCTATCATCAAATTTTTAAGCAAATCACTTGATAAATCCTCTAAGCTAGAGGACTTTTATACATCTTTTTAAACAATCTGTTTTATACATCTTTTTAAACAAAAAATGCTAGATTAAAAATTTGTAAAAAATTGTTGTTGCTTAACAATTTTTTTTTGGGGGGGGGGGGTACGAAGTATGTATGCATATATTCAAAAATATAACTATTTTCGAACGTTTTTCCACCCGAACATAATTACTTAATCTTAAATAAAAGATATTTTCGCAATTAAATTTGTAAAGCTCTAGTTTGTTCTATATCCGATCCATTCGGAAATTTTTTGGTGAAACTGTTGAGCAGATGTTTTATTTGTATAAGTTCAATTGTATTCAATTCCAAAATCCAATAATTTAAATATGCCAAATTCGATATCTGATTTTGTGGCTACAAGTGTAGTCTTTTGTCGAATTTTTATGCCAATTTGTTGGGTTGGTTGTTGTTGTTTTAGTAGCACACGAGCCAGACGTATGGTTAATAAAACAAAAAAAATTTCAACCTAAAATAACTTTATCAAGAACAACAGATGCATTAAAAGTCTACGTTCAAACTAAAATGAAATGGTGGAATACCAAACAAACCTAACATTTTAGAGTTTAAATAGAGTTTTTAGAGTTTAGAAGGATAAAAACCAATTGCTCTTACAAATTAAAATAAAAAGTGTGAGGATTTTCTCCCAACAGTGTTGGCATGTCCAGTAATAAAGAACCAAAAATTTTAACGATGATAATTAAAATCAGGACATTGAATGAAAACATGATGAATCATTGAAATCCGTTGGCATCTTGAACAAAGAGGAGCTCAATCAGCAAATAGAAGATATATGTAAGTTATGCAAGTATGACCAACGTATAGTCCAGCCAATTTGACATCGAGCTCACGCATTGGATGAGAAGGAAAGGATGTAATTGTGGTTTTTATACTACGCAATTTATTATCTCTCTGCAATTTCATGATTGTTGCCATAACGAATGAACATGTCTAGAATAAAAGTTCTTAGCTTCGGGGAAGGGTATTTCATGCTGCATAAACTTAAGGCCAATCTGTTGGAAAAAATGCGTCTAAAACACAAATTCGAATTTTTGGAATACTATTAACCATGTGCCATGAATTAATTGCCAAATAAATTTTCAAAGAGGACACAATAAATTCAATAAAAGTGCTGAATTTAAATCAAAAATATTTTGTAACTATTAGACGCGAATGCTACGCAAGGTTTTCTCTGGTGCAACCCCTTTATTAGAATATATATAGAGAATCTTTTAGGGTAGTTACTCCTATTGATTACTTCTGTAATTTGTTTTACAAGTTTTACAATTGCATGATATTGTAAATAGAAAGCTTTTGGGTATATGCGGAGGAGTCAGTACAGCGTAACTTTCGATTCATATAAATTGATACAGCTTAAGTTGAGGCATTACCTTATTTCTTAGTCCCCTGTTATATTTAGGTTCATTACACTAGAAATCATCGAACTCGTGCCAGGTTTTGTAGAATAATAACACTGGAAATACAAAATTAAAATACTTATCAGTCCAACAGAATAATTTACAGAGTGAAATATGATACGAGTGTGACGGAACGATTATCTTTATCTTCTACTCATAATTTATATTATGAATATTTTGATGCATCGGTGTGTTGCACAACATTTTTAACTTAAAAGAACATTCTCATCACGAAACTTCGCCGCAAGTAGGTTGTTTCCTTAAAACGACTCAGTTGTTCGAGAACTTCATTCATTCTCATTTTCTAGAAGAAAGAAAAAAAAATTACTAAAATTAAAACAGGCACTATTTCTCTGAAGCACAAAAACACCATTCTAATACTTTATTCGTAACAACAATGGAAATGGCTTTTAAATTCACGTCATACTCTGTTCCCTACCGTTGCCAAACCATCGTTAAAATTTCCATTTATAATAACTCCAAACTCAGTAACTCCGAAGAATACCAATACACCTCATACCCAGTAACACCAATTCAAACTGCGACCATCTCCTGTAATACCTGCATCACGACCACAACAAGGGACATAAAAAACTGCAAGAAAGAAGAACAGATGAGTCCAAAGGCGACACCCCTGGCGATAAGTCGACTAGGTCCAGATCGCCGTGTTAAAGCGTTGTTTAATGCAATTCAAATCCATTGTCCTGAGGGGCGCCAGGTATTTATGATGGAGGCACTTTTAGTGAATTTGAGGATTGAGGAGACGATGTATGAGGAAGCGATTTTGTTCCAGGTCAGCGAAATGGTGGGCAACGAAAATGAAAGGTACAGTCTGGAGGGTGGTCATTAAATCGCATGTAGGTGAGAGCGTTTTGCTGATGTTCTATTTCACCTTGAAGATGGAAAAGTGAAACACGATGAGGCCTCTGCGCGGGGATGGAATCGTGTCTTGAAATGAGAAGCATTGAAGAACAATGCAGGGTGGATTCAGAGCAAAAGATTACGATCTTGATTTGAACTTTGAGAGATTCGAATGTTATGCAGAATCCTAAAACTCTTTTATTTTTCATTTATATCTATCTCAATCTGGTGAGAGTTTTGTTGTTGTTCGGGAGTTCACTTATTTTCCCATACACATTTTATTTGGTAAGGGATGTTTTTCAGTTTTTCAACGAAGTTACGGATGGAAAGGAGGAAAGAAAAAAAAGGATTCTTATTTTGTTACTTGCAGATTGTATTTTTATTTTGGGACGGTTTGATGACCTTAATACCTTCAAGATTTGAATCCCTTTTCAGTTATGGCTTTTGCCTCTCCCAGAAAAGTATTAGTTAGCAACAAAATTTATGGTTATAGTTATAAAAAAATCAACAGCTCATAATATTCATGAAAACAAAATTTATTTTCTTCGTGCTCAAACTTGCATCTTACTCCATAAATATCTAATGACAATATAACGTTATTTTATATCATTATACATTTTAAAATCTTTTAGAAACCTATATAAACAAACAAAAGTGGTCTCCTTAAAACTTTCTCGTATATTCTCTAAAGAACTTGTGATGGCAGAAGCAAAAGCTTACAATAGTAATGAAATAATTTTTGGTCTGAATTTAGGATTTAATGAATCCATCATGTCATCCTTGGCGAGTTTTTCGGCGATTAATCCCCGGCGCACCTTGAATAGAATTCGACAATCAAACTTGTACTTTAGACGCATTTTTTTTCAACTTGTTGAAACAAAAGATTTAATACAAAATTGTACTTTTAGTCACAAAAGTCCACATCGAATTTTATATATTTAAATCACAGCATTTTTTAAATATCGAGTTTAGATTTTTCTGAAAGGATAGACCGACAGACAATCAAATCTTAGTTAAAATTAGCTCAAGATTTGATATTTGTCAGAAATACAGATGTTAAATCTATTTACCGAATCTTATTTATCTAACTCTTTATTTTTTAGCTATCGTATTAACGCATATTTTAGCAGCCGGACAGACAAATTGCAAAATTTTAAATAGAAATCTACAAATTTAGTATAAAGGTCATATACCATACATTATACATATATCTCAAAGCGGTTTTGAATTATATATGCTCTGAATAGATTTTAATGATATCTTGAAATTTGGTACAATGATCAGATACAAAATTTTAAAATTCTAACTTAAAGCGTTTTTGAGTCATTTTTTTAATACAAACAGACACTTTCTAAAAATGTGTTTTCGAACTCAGGGAGGTATAAAACGTGCAGATTCATCAAAATCCCAAATTAACGTTCTTTGATAAATTATATACTTCCTCTCAAGTACATATACGAGAAAGTAAAAATGAGTACAGTCCATGTCATTTAATTATTGGGATCATAGTTCAATGATTATTGTTTCTGATATTATTATTTACAGAGATCCAGTTATTCAGTGTTTCCACATGTCTAGACTGAAATAAATATTTTATCGTCCCCATCAGGAGTTAAATAAGAATACATAAGTGGAACAAAGATTATAAATTGATGAATGAATGAAAATTCTTTTCAAGACATGCGATTTGGGTAATTTTCTGTTATAAATAGGAAAGTTCATCTTTTATTTCTTAATTTTGATTTAATTCTGAGTATATGCTTTTAATTTTCTGATATGCGTCATATAAAGAAAGCACTCTATTCTTCAAACTATTGAAACTCGAAATTTTAATGAATCTCCACGTCCTAAATTCGGGGAATGAACATTTTTGGGAAATGTCTGTGACAAAGGCAACTAAAAAACGCTTTAAACTATACGAATGAATTTTGGTACGTGATTTTCACAACAAAGGTTCAGCAAAATCTACAATGATTGGAAAAAAATCCCAACACCTAGAAAAAATTATTGTACAGTAATGAAATTTTAGGAATACATTTGTCTAAGTAACATTTTTAATTGATTAAAGTTTCAAGATCACAGGTAGAGCCATTTCAAACGTGAAATGTTGGTACATTAGTAACCGGTGTAACCGCCAGAATTTTGAATGCAAGCATGCAAACGTGCATGCATTGTGTCGTACAGGTGTCGGATATCAGTTTGTGGGATGGAGTTCCATGCCTGTTGCACTTGGACGGTCAATACAGGGACGGTTAATGCTGGTTGTGGATGACGCTGGAGTTGTCGTCCAATGATGTCCCATACGTGCTCGATTGGAGAAAGGTCTGGTGATCTAGCAGGCCAAGGCAACATGTCGACACTCTGTAGAGCATGTTGGGTTACAACAGCGGTATGAGGGTGAGCGTTATCCTGTTGGAAAACGCCCCCTTGAATGCTGTTCATGAATGGCAGCACAATAGGTTGTATCACTAGACTGACGTACAAATTTGCAGTCAGGGTGCGTGGGATAACCACGAGAGTGCTCCTGCTGTCATATGAAATTGCCCCCCAAACCATAACTCCAGGAGTAGGCCCTGTGTGTCCAGGCCGCAGACAGGTCACTAGCAGGCGTTCACCTGGCCTCCTTCTTACCAACAAACGGCTATCACTGCGACCAAGACAGAACCAGCTTTCATCAGAAAACACAACAGATCTCCACTCCGTCCTCCAATGAGCTCTAGCTTGACACCACTCACGTCGCAAACGGCAGTGGTTTGAAGTCAGTGGAATGCACTGTACAGGGCGTCTGGCTCGGAGCTGGCCTTGAAGTAACCGATTTGTAACACTTCGTTGTGTCACTGTGGTGCCAACTGCAGCTCGAATTTCAGCGATTAGCCACAGCCCTACGCCGAATACGACGGTCTTCCCTCTCAGTAGTAACACGTGGCCGCCCGGAACCTGGTCTTCTTGAAGCAGTACCTTCCCTTGACCACTGCCGCCAATACTCATGCACAGTGGATACATTCCTGCCAAGTGTTTCAGCAATATCGCGGAAAGAAAACCCACCTTCTCGTAGCCCTAGAATACGACCTCGTACAAACTCAGTGAGCTGTTGATAATGGCTTCTTCGTCTTCTCAGAGGCATCCTTGACTAACATCAACCCACAACTTCAAATCTCAACTATAAATAATGATCACGAACATTACAGCGCTTATTTAAAGCAAACCTCATTTGCATGTTCATAGTGTCGCAACTTGCGCCACACTTACGCGCGTAGCTCGAAATTTGAATCGACGTCATCTTTCAGATGTATAAACACGCCTACCAAATTTCGTTTATCTAGCACATCTCCTTCCTAGTGTTGGAATTTTTTTTCCCATCACTGTATTTAGAGGAAGTCTGTCTGGATGTTCGGATAAAATTTAATACGATAACTTTAAAGCGAAGATATCTAAATAAACAAAATTCGGTATACTGAATTAGCCTCTTTAGTATAATAGCTACCAAATTTTGAGCCAAATCCAACAAAAAGTTGAAAACCTGTAGGTATGTATTTTCATAAATACATAAATGCCGTATCTCAAAAACGCAAAAACTAAGTATGTCAAATTTGGTGCCAGAATTTTAGCTCTTTGCCAGATTTTGTTGAAATGCATCGGTAAAAACATATTTAATGGATTTCGCATTGCATTATACACGAACCAAGTTTTAGTCACTACCAGGTAACACAATAAATTCAGTAAAAATGTTAAAATCGCTCCAGAAGTTGATTTTTCTCAACTACTGTATTCCAGTACCGTGCAAGACATTCTCTGGGACAATACGTTTATTAGAGATTATTTTAAAGTTTTGGGAAGATTTAGTTATCTTTGTTGTTAATTGTAAATCTCAAAAATGATGAATTATAGCATCTAGATATTTCATAAGAAAAAAAATTATTATTATTCATCATTAAAATGAACTCTTAAAGAAGATACTTATATATAAAATTTAAAAAATTATTGAGCGATTAATTTTTTTTAAAAATTGGATACCATAAGCGAACTATATTTTTTCTGTGAATGCATTAATAAAAAGTGAAGGGGAAATGTAGTGAAAGACGCTTTAATAATCAGAGTTCTGTCTTTTTAATTAGCTAATACCAATACATAAGAAAATTAATAATTCTAATTCAGTTCAATTTAATTTTGCTTGTAAATATTTATGTTATTTCGCATTATTAAAGCATTGACATCTTAAATTCTAATGAGGTATAAAAATGATTAAGTTAATCAAACGACTTCCTCAATAAAGAGTGAATATAACTACCAATAACCATTAAGAATTATGTCTACAGTCTGATCTACATAACATCAGGGTAGAGATCGTTTCTAATAAGGATGAAACCGGAAGTTTCCGATTTCCAGTTCGATTCGATTGCAATAAGTTGTGCTATTTTTGCGCATTCCATGTCTAAGGCAAATGAGGTGTAGTATTAATGGATAGAATACTGCTGAGTTTAAAATTGACGCAGGATTGGTTCATTTAAATTGCACATTTAAGAAATCGTTTGCTTCAATTCTTAGGAATTTATGAATTTAATCGATATTAACTGACACTCTATATTCCTTTTTGTGTTATAATTTGTGAATTAAGAGAGCTATAACTTAAAAATATTGATTTTGTCGGTACCTTAAAGTTACGTTGATGATTTTATTCTTGATTAATTAATTGTATAAAAAACTTTTTTTCATAATGAAAACGTTGCAATAAAAATACGTGAGGGTAGTAAAAAAAATTTAAGAATGATATTTTATCAAAAGTAGTTTTGGAATGTGTAAAAGGCTAAAGAATATTATGTGAACATCTTTTCCTAAAATTAAAAGGTTTTATTTATTTACTTAACTGTGTCTTCAAGAATTTCTGTCAGTTGGCAAAATTGATTTAAAAGAATATAATTAGGATGTCGGTGTAATGGAGTTTTTAAGATTTATTCCATACAAATTTTCTAGATTATTAATATTATTCGCAGGATTCATTCTAGGCATTCACAAGTTTCCCTATAGTACTAAGGGCCAGTGGATTCCATTGGCCCTTATGGATTAAGTCCTTATGGACCAATGAATTAAGTGGATAATTCCTCCAAGTGGGAATCGTCCACTTCAGAGTATGAAATTTTGTGCACATATTAAAATATAAGTCAGTTTGATTTCTTTAAAAAGCATTTTAAAGCAAAATTTATTATTTTTAAACAAATATAATTTATATAATTTTTTAAAAATTTTATTTTTTATTAATTAAAATATTAAAAAAATTAATACTTGTTAATTTTATTTTTAATTAAATAATAAATTAATAAATTTAATGAATAAATTTTAATTTTTAAATTAAATTTCCCTGAATTACAGGAAATCTTATCCCTTCATTAAAACGAGGATTCAAATTGGTTTTTCACACTTAGTCTCGAATTGAAATTCCGAAAATTTAATCTTACAACTTTAAACAACTTCTTACATGCGTAAACTTATTTCGAGCGCCTTGGAAACTGATCTAACGGATAAAATTTAACATTTAGATAAAGTTTGCTTTTTATGTTTATCCATACGTTTTTCCTAAAAAAAAAAAATGGGATTTTACGCAATGTATATACAGATCTGGCTACTTAAGCATATTTATACTATATCTATCTATCTAATACTATAATACGAGGAATGGTTGCCAAGTCGAAAATCGCCCCAGAATTAATAAACTCCGGTAAACTTGGGGGTCTGAGGTTTTTGGCCACGAGGAATCGATTGGAGCCGGTTTTCAAGCGCTACGGTCGAGCAATTCGGAGTTACAGATAGGGTATTTTCAAACTTTATTAGTTCGCCATAATGGCTACTTAAATTTTCAAGCGGTAACGTGCTGCCATCTATAGCCAATATGGCGAACTAATAAAGTTTTATGTTTATGCTGTTATAGGTTTATAATATGTTTCTTATGTATGTATATATGTTTGGTTTTTCTAAATAAATTTGTCAAAAATATTGAACTTCAACACACTTCAATCTTTACCTTTACTTTACCATTGTATAGAATAGTTCCCTTTCCAAACTCTAACTTTGTTTAGAATAGTTTACAATGGTGCACTTTAACCGGTTATCTTTTCACCAATGGTTTCACAAATTTTCTTATGGCATGTATTGTTTTGATAAATCACAATTGAAAATTTAAATCTTCGAGTTAGCTTCGATACCTGTTTTCTCCGAGCGGAGCTCGGTCACCCGCTGGTATCAATTAAATAGAAATCCAACAGATTCATCTGTTGGTTGCCAACAAAGCTATTTTTGCTTTGTTGGCACAGAAAAACCGGCGTCTTTTCCATCCATTAAATGCAAACCGCATCTTTTTATCCTTATTCGTTTTCGAATGATTCATTTTTAAAGTTTGTTCTGACTTTTGAATCACCCGGTATCTACACATACATATACATAACTATAAAAGCCTTTTTTCTATTTGCTCTCATGCTGACAATGTCATACAGCGCCCCCTCATAAATTTTTGGGATACTTGCATCTTTGCGATAGGTTATAACCTACCCTCAGAATTTTATGAGAGGGATGTATATGACATTATCCCAATAAGAATAAGAATTAATACAGTAATTGCATTGTTGCTCATTTCCAATAGCGACAATGCAATCACCAATTCGAATAAAAGGTTAAACTAAGTTCATTCGTGATTTTTTTTATTTAAATGACCAGCTATTAAGTAGGTAATATTGAAAAATATTCATAATAAGAATGTGATTTGAATTTCAATATTTTCTTCTCAAAAAACCATGATTTTTCAAACAAAAACAAAAATAATACTGAACGAAGATCTGTCTCCTAGGTACTTACTTCGTTAAAAGAGGAGGAGCAGTTTTTGGATTTCCATTTCGTGTCTCAGATCGATATTATCGTATTAACTCTTCCTTCGGGATTCTTTTTAATTTGTTGGTCAATGAAATGAGCTATCTTTTAGTAAAAAAAAAAAAACGACGAAGTTTATTAACATAAAGGACACAAGTACACAAACGACAAATATATACAGCTAGAACAAACACAAAACAGCACACTGCAACAAACAGTAGCTTACACATCGTAAACGTTAGTATTAACAGCGCCAAGACAAAACTCAGCAGGAAAGGGAATCTTCGCAACTTTACTCTATGGTCTCTCCAAATGGCCGCAATTTTCTATTGTATCCTCGTTTAAGTTGTATCCTGCTGCTGACGTACTGCTTCACGACTAGCTACTCCTCACAGGACTCGGCTCACCGCTTAGTTCAGCAATCGCTTCAGCTCCACACAACGCTGTTCTTCGCTGGATTATTCTAACTGTTCCGCCATTGCTTCATTATCGTCTCGACGTTTTAATACTTATCTACGACTCTGACTTCGGAAACAATTCATTTCAGCTTGATACTTCCGACCTTTTATGGCACCCGGCTGGCGGGTCGAGAAAGTTCTGAAAGTTAATTATATTTCAGTTCCTACTGGCTGGATTGTTTAATTTCTCTATGCTTCCAGTAATACCTATTTTGTTACCAATGGTAGCCAAGCTCTAAGATCATTGACACTCACCTGATCATCACCTAACATGGTTGATCATATAACGGTCTTTCCAGTGATTCAAATAACAATGCTAGGAAGCAACTTTACAGGTTTGTAAAATATTCAGTGTCGTAAATTATATGAATTATATACAGAATCTTGAAATGAAGCTATGAAAAATCTCTTTATCAAAACATTCAAGGCATTTTTGCTTTTTTTTTAACTCTCAGTCTCAGATTTAAATATAGAAATTCAGAAAATGTCATGATTTTATTAAAATGACTCGGGACCACCTTTCAGTTCTCGCCTCGGATTGATGCTTGTTTTTTCTGTCACAAAATATATGCAGTGACTCAGACTGAAGGTCAAAAAATATACTCAATTTATTATAATTGTTGAAAAAAAATATTTCATTCATATTTCCGTTCTGAATTATTGAAACTAAAAAAAAAATCTGATTACTTCATTAAGGCATTCCTTCATCCATGTTGATCCTTCCCAGTAGGAAAATTAAAGTTCCAAAATCTTATTTCTTCATTAAAATAACTATAAAACCTGGGTGTTCACACTTTGTCACGGTTTGATTTCCCAATACTAATCTAAGCATACAGAGAGAACTGTTATAGTTCAGAAAACTAATTATTTTACTTCTGTAACGTATTTTTAATTTTAAATACAAATGAGGAAAATATCTGTGAACTGAATGACTTAATTTTAAAATAAAACATCTTTGAAATTATTTTAAATTGACTCTTCGCTATAAATTTGTTTTGAAATTCCTTTTAAAAAAATTCCCATTACATTCTTAAATAAGCACACTTTGCTTAAAATTTGTTTCTTTAGATGCATTGAATCATATTATACTTAACTATATCTGTAATTTAGACGAATTTAATTTTAAATTTTATCTAATATTTTTCAAATATGTATGATGAAAAATTTACAATATACAACTTTATATTGTTTATATATCAATTGAATCGTTTTATACTTATTGCATGCACAATTTTAGCATATATTTAACGAAAGGCATGCACAAAATATTCGAAGGTGAAGTTTCGAAAAAGCTTTATTTTTTTAACATTAAAGTTACGAAAATGCTCCGGTGGGGGAAAAGACGTTTAAAGCTTAGTTTTATAGTACCGTATGAAGTTGTCTTTTATTTTACAGTATATACTGTATGAAATTGACTTTTACTTTGCAATTTTTACTGTATGAAGTTGTCTTTTACTTTACAGTATATGCTATATGAAGTTGAATTTTAATGTATATATATGGGAGGAAATTGTCTTTTACGCATCGTCAATACACATTCTATAATTTACACTGTATAAAATTGGCTTTCACTGTACTATATTTACATTGCCATAACTTTATTTCGGTTTTTTTTTATCGTATATAAATATCAAAATAACTTTTGGAAATAATGCAAGCATAAAAATTTAGATAAAAATAAATGGTAGACAAAGATCAGTATATTGAAAATAGTTATTTTGACCAATTTTGTGTATATCACCTTCAAATATGTTTTGACCCATAAATACACACTATTATAACTTTGTAATTTCCCAACTATGCTCAAGAATGCAATGGAAAAAAATTGTGCGTAGATGAAGCTCATAAGTATGCAGCAAGATTCTTTAAAGTTGAGTGATGGACATCCGGTATAAAGGTCAGCCGCGTCAAAACTACCACTAGCAGGCAATACGCATTCTAATATATGTCACAGATTTAAACGACACTTAATAATCAGTCGTCCTTGACAAGGTGAGGAAGATATAGCCCAAATAAACAATTAAACACTCGATTATTCCAAAAAAGTTATTTGTTTATGAGCTGTGGAGAAAAGGGCGAATGAAGAAAAAAAAGAATAAATGGGAAGGAAATATCTTTTCGCAATCGAATTTCGAACCACATTGCACAAATTTCACACGACATGAAAATGTGTTTTTCCAGATCCCTCCGCATGGCCATGTAGTTAAATAGGCCATCAACAGACACTTGTGAAATAAGCCTACTGATTCCAAATGAATTTATTTCAAAGATTAAAATAAATAAATAATAATAATAATAATGAAAATTGAGCAGTCCAATGGAATGATCGAATCACCATCAAAGTGAATTATTTTATTTTTCTTGCCATTTTTTTATTTAATTTCTTTTCTTCTTGCTGTCGTTTTTCCATCACCAGGAATTCATTATCGCCTAATCCTCGCCAGAAGTGAAAAAAGTGAATGTTTTAGTTCCTGGTGAGAAGTGACCCGCTTCTGTTCGCACCAACAGGCATCCCAAGTTCTTGCAGTTTTAGTTTACCATACCCAACTTCCGGGACACCTTGGCTACGGAAAAACAGCTACGCCTTCTTGGCTTCTTTTTTGAATATATTTTTTTATTCTTATTTTATTGTAATCCGTCGTGTAAGCATTCTGTTATTTTGTTTTGAAAGTTGAAAGCGAAATTGAGCAAGAAAGATTTCGAGTATTGCATCGATTGTGGCGGGAATTTGAGTCACTCGGGGTGAGAGATGACACACGTCTTAATCATTTTTGGAAATGTGTTTTCATCCCTTATGGGTCAGTCGTAAAATCGAATCAGTGATGGGCGTACATGATTTGAAAGCACGTAATATTGTCAAAACAATGTAGAACTTAAAAATTCTTTCTTGAAATTATATAATTTCTTCACAGTAGGGACCATATTCTTCGGTTTAATTTGGAACGTTTTTAAATCCTAAACTTAGTATCTAACGTTTTTATATCCTAACTTAGTAGCTAGCAATCCTAAATACTAAATACTAGAGGATATAATTTTAGTATAGAAAAGATACTCTTTAAATCAATGGAAAAAGGAAACAACAAGTAAGAAATATTAATAGTTTCTTTATGCATCTGTAATATAATCTATTTCGGATTATTTATCCACCAATTGTAAACTGTACTGAAGGCACCATTTTACATAATGTAAGAATTGAAAAAAAAAATTCCAGAGTTAATTTCTTAACATAGAATAGTATTAATATATTTTTTTAATTTTTAATTTAGTTCAAAAAAAATCTAGCTGGCTATAGAAATCATATACTTCTAAATTTCAGTGTTAAATATGTCCCAGACTTGCATTTCAGGTAGCTAAATAATAAACAATGTAATTTCAGTGTCTTTGATGTCATACCGAATGTCTTTGATATACCGAGTCCCCTTTAAGAAGTACTTAAAAAAGGAAGAAAATCTTTAAATCATTGTAAAAAGAAATTACAAAAGATTAAGTTGGGATCGGTTGGAAAATCCAGCCACTGATGTTCGTATATGATTTGAGGGCATGGAATATTGTCAAAAGTGTCAGAAAACTGTCGAAACATTATGGAAATTACACATTCTTTCTTGAAATCGACCTTTTTGTTGTTGTTATTGTTGTTGACAAAAATATTTGTGATGACCAAATTGAAGCATACTTCATTGTAAGGTCTATATAATTATAAATTTCATTAGGGAGCGTTTTGGATCCGAGACTACAGGAACACGTTACAGGAATTTGACTAACGAACAATATAAATTTAGTGCGTTAGTGAAGTCCTAAAGACGTGTCAGAATCATTTTTGGATGTGTATTTTCCTTTTTTCTGGATTAGTTGTAAAATCAAGCTAATGATGGACTAGTTTGAAAACGCATTATATTGTCAGATAACTATCAAAACAATGTGGAACTTAAAAAATAATTTCTTGAAATTATTTCACTATAGGTACCATTTACTTTTGAATTTCAATGTTAGATATATTCGAAACGTGCATTTCAGAATTCTACATTTTGGACAATACAAGTTAGGGTTCAAGAAATCATTTCTAGATATATGTTTTACTTTCTTATGGGCCAATTGTAAAATCAAACCGGTGATGGGCGTAAATAATTCGAGACCATTAAGAAAACTGTCAAAACAATATAGAAATTTATAATCATTTCTTGATGTTATATAATTTTCTTTACTATAGGGACATACCTGTATTCAGAGTAGAAAGATGAAAAAGTGGGATTCGGAAATATCTTTTTTAAACTTTTAATTCATTAAAAATTACAAGAGCATTCGGTATATTTTCGCATTAACTTCTCAAAATATTGCACAAAAGCTATTTCACTTTTGTGAAAAAAATTATGTTTCCAATGATATCAGTTTTTGACAACAGTTTTCTTGTTGTCATGAAACTAAAACTATTTTATTCTTTCCTCAAATATTTGATCACATGATTAATTTCATTAACGTAAGCTGGGAAAAAGAATCTGTTTATTAATTATTCTAGAATTCCTTTTTCAAAGCCAGTATGAAAGATTTTATTACCTCATATAAGTTCGAGTTTCACAAAATGCATTGAGCAGTTTGAAAACAGTATACACCTTAAATTTGTTTTAGCGGCAATATATTATGTCTTTTAGGAAGGTTGGCGTACATAATAAGCAGATCCAGATAAAGGATATTGAAATAATTCGGCTTTGGTAGCTTGCCAAATCCTTGGCTCGGATAATGCGTCTTCTCCATAATCAGGAGGTCCAGGATTCGAGTCATGGCTCGGGCATGGTTGTTCTTTTCCCTTTGTGCTACCTGTAAGGTGTGTGAAAGAGTCTCCCCCCAGTGAAAAGGGTTTATGTATACGAGTATCATCTTCATATGATATAAAGTCGGACTTCAGCACGTGGTGCTCAGGAATCTTTATCTTCAGACGCTACTGTATGCCACTTCGCATAATCTCTTGTCTTGGTTTGAATTGCCCAAGGGATATAATCAACAATAAAAACTATTTGATATTTAAATCTACTTTGATGAACGAATCATGTAGATCAATTTAAGCATAAAAAATGATATCGAAACTGAAAGAAACAAATATTTCTACAAATAAGCTGATCGCCACAGACGGAATTTAAATAAAAGAGAGTTCGTAAACCTAATACAATTGAGAAGATGATAAGCTCATTGTCAGTGGCTATCACCTCCAAAAACTGAATGCATTTCTGACATATAATAAAAGTCTAATGTGTATTGTTATATATCTAAAGTCACGCGGTTGAATTCACATGCGAGTCATAAATTAATTTATAAAATACTGTTATTATTGAAAGAAACTTTTAAATTGTTAAAAGAAACAAATATTTTTGAAAATGAGCTGATCGCCACCGGCGGAATTTAAGCAAAAGGGAATTCGTAAACCCAGTACAATTAAAAAGATGACAGATTCATTGGTCTTCATCACCGCATAGAAATTCGTGCATTTTTTACACATAAAAAGTCTAATTTGTCTTGCTGTATATCTAAAGAATAAAAAATTTTAAGATACAAATATTTCTACAAACGAATTCATCTTCAAACGCGGAATTTAGATAAAAGAAATTTCGTAAACCTAATACAATTACAAAGATAATAGTTTCATTGTCAGTTGTCATCACTTCATAGAAATTCATGTACTTGTTACACATAAAAAAGTCTAATGTGTATTGTTGTATATCTAAAGCATAAAAAGGATATCGGAATTAAAAGAAACAAATATTTCTGCAAACGAATTGATCATCAAACGCGGAATTTAGATAAAAGAGAGTTTGTAAACCTAATACAATTAAGAAGATGACAAGCTCATTGTTAGTGGTCATCACCTCCAAAAAATGTAAGCATTTCTTACACATAAAAAAGTCTAATGTGTATTGTTATAAATCTAAAGTCACGAGTTTGATTTCACACGTGAGTAATAAATTAATTTCTAATATATTGCTTCTTCATAAATTACCAATTCTCCTCGCGTTCGTGACTTAAAAATAACCGTTAATAAATACAATACCTTCATAAATACAAATTTTTGCAAACAAAAACTTAATTAATGCTATAATAAAGAAAAATCCCTTAAGTACAACGCTAACGAAAGGTAACACTACAACAACAAAAAAATGCTACTTTGTTATTGTCCAAGACTGACGCCAATGGACATCGTGCCTGGCACCAGACGCTGAAGGGTGGACGTTAAGAAAGGGGGGTGGAAAAGACTATTTTTTATCTGAGCGACCTTCCGAAGGCTGAATGCTTGAGATAGAGGCGGCAAGAAGCTGATTTTCTTCTATATTAATGTTCCAAACATGGTCGACAAGTTGTGCAACTAAAGAACAGGACTTAACAGCAAGTCTCGTTCTGTGTCAAGTAGCATTATCCAGGGTCGCTCAGCTATCACCATGTTGACGTGCGATTTCTTTTCAAAGTATGTGTGATCAAGTTCAAAGCAATAATGTAATTATTAGCGGAAAAATTATGCAATATTTAGGAGGTCTAGTTCGTAGAATCAGTGGATTTCTTAGTTGATTTTTCTGATTTTTCCCGATGAGAATTTCCAGGAAGAATAGTCACACGTTCCACTTATTTACGTGCTTGGAAAGAATTTTGATTTGTAATTCAGTAAAGATTAGAGGTTATTTTGCTTTTTTAAATTTAATTTTGTAAATTGGGAGTACATTTTCCCATCATTAATTGGTGTGTTATTCCCTTGTGAACAAATTGGCATTAATAATCGATATTTATTATGTGAAAATTGCATTTATAATGAAAAAACAAATCCCTGGATTGGCGTATTTCTTATAAAAATACAGAATATTGTAGCCGGTAATGACGTTAGCACGCAACTTTAGATCCCGACAATGCTTCCACGACATTCCGGGTATTCAGATTTATCCGAATGGCTCAGGGCGAGTAGGTGTAGTCAATGTGTGATTATGCTGATTTGGTGCCTGCTAAATAGTTAACCGAATGTCTAAGCTGAGATCAGCATGCCAACTTATGTGCCTCTCTCATTACCTGAACATAGTCCACTAATTTCAATTAATAAGCCTAATGATAAAGTTTCGGCTTCTGATTTAAAGATCTTTAGATTTTACCGATAATCATTTGGCGTATGTGGTGTTGGTACAAACTAAATCTCATGTCTTGTGTCAAATATCCTCCAGTCTTTACATTTTTTCAAAGTAATGTCATTCAAATGGAAAAAAATGAAATCTTGAAAGATTTTTAGGGGGGGGGGTTCAATATTTTTGGTAGTAATCGTGGGAAAACTCAAAATACATAATATTTATATTGATTTTTAATTGATTAAAGTTTAAAAAAAGTTGCTAGTATGTGCATACTTCCAACCTTCAAGGTATATATCTGAGAAATTTTGTAACTGTTAATCAAAAAGTTTGGCTTGTTGAGAGCTAACACACTGAGATAGACACACACGAGCATTCAACTTTATTATTATTAAAGATCATAATAATAAGATTAGCCTCAAGGGTATTAGTGAGCCGGGATGGCCTGGTGGTAAGGTCTCAGCTTTGGAACCGGAGGGTTGCAGGTTCGAGACTCAATTCCACCGAAGAACCATCGTATGAGGGGGTCTCTTGCACGTTAAATCTATCTGGCCAAACGTCGTTCCGCTGGTGTGGCGTGGTGTGGAGAGGGGGTGCCTGTTCAGGTGTAGTCCTCGTCATCTGATAGTTGTTCAAAATTACGAGGTCCGTCCCAAAATAGCCCTCATGTTGCTTTCAAACGGGATGTTAATATAACTAACTAACAAGGTTATCAGCCTCAAAGTTCGTAATTAACCAAGTAACCAAGCTTAATAATCGAATTTAATATTTAAAAATATGCATTCCTCAATATTCCCAATAAACTTTATACGGCAATGCATTAAACAATGTTTCATATTTGATGGCCGAATCTTCTGCTATCTTGAACAGTAGCAATGTCAGGGCAAAACAAACATTTATCAAAATGGCAGGCCATCAAATAAATAAACATAACAAAGAATCATTAGTTCACTATTTAATATTTCTTATTCATTAAACTAAGGACACAACAGACCACCTTCTGCATATTAACAAATATACAGGGAAACGATGCTTTATCTTGATTTGAAAAGAATATTAATATTTTTGATGGCCTTCGACAGCCGGCATCAAGCCAAATTCTACTGCTCATTTCCCATTCACAAGTCAAGAATTTAAGAAAGCAGATACAAATTACTTCAAAAAAATATCATAAATCATATTTCAATATATTTTCTAGATATATTCCCAGTGGCCTAGACAAACATGACTTATGTGAACTTGGAACTCCACAAACTTTTAAATGTTCAATCATATCACGATCGGCGAAAAGATTCGCGAATTTTGATGGCTTTATTTGTAGTTCGTCTTTCCAGGAAGTTCAAAGGGAATTCATTAGGGATATATTATATAAGAACCAGTGGGTGTAGTCACCTCAAAACTTTCTCGCATACTCTCTAGTAAAGGTATTATCCCAGAGTAAGCATTTCATAACATTGGAGTAGAATAATTGCTTAATATTTACCCCTGACATGGAATTCACACTTTTACTGAATCTATCATGTTATTCTTAGCGCTTATGTTGGCGATTAATATTTGGCATGCAGACTGGAAATACAATTTGTGTTTTGTCTAAAAATGACTTATTAAATTTGATATATTTAAATCATTCCGTCTTTCAGTTATTGCTTTTATGTTTTTCTAAATACAGATGGACAGCGAGTCAACCCCTTTTTGTATTTGGTTCAAAATTTGACAGGTATCTAAATTACAGATGTTAGATACCTGACGAACAGACAGATATATTTGCTAGATCTGCAATCTATAAATTTTCTATAAAGGCAGTATACCAAATTCCATTCGTCTAATTCAAAGCGTTTTTGAGGTATCTCTGTCACAGACAGACAGGTTGACATTTTCCAAAAATGTTTTATTTTAACTGAGTGTGGTTTAAAACGAAAAGATTCGTCACATCTTGAGTTCGATTATTATTATTTTTTTGACAATTACTATATTTTCTCTATACTACCAAATTCCATTCATCTAATTCAAAGCGTTTTTGAGGTATCTCTGTCAGACAGACAGGTTGACATTTTCCAGAAATGTTTTTTTAAACTGAGTGTGGTTTAAAACGAAAAGATTCGTCACATCTTGAGTTCGATTATTATTTTTTTTTGACAATTACTATACTTTCTCTATACTACGTAAATGAGAAATTTATCCAAAAATACATCATCAATTCTTATATTATTTCGCGATACATTATTTCATTTGATTTCATATAAACTTCATGGCATATAAATTTAATTTTTATATAATATGCCAGCTTATCAATATTTACATGCTGAAATACCATTTGGTTTAATATTATACATAATATGCGACTGAAGAAAAAACAAAAATCCAAACTATATTGCAATTTCGTTTCATCTATATTTATGGCATTGAAAGTTTATATATACTCTCGAGTACATCAAAAAAATTATATTATATTTTCTAACATCCATATCTTATTGAACTTAGATTTGCTTTGATCTGTATTAAGAAATTCAACATAAAAACATTCAAATATTCATATTCTAATTCTCTATCCAAGTTTCGTTTAAATTTATCCAAAACTTAACTTAAATAATCGGCATTTAATTACATTTCATATTACTGTTAAATCACATTGCAAGCGGAGCTATAATCTTAAACTAACATTTGAACGTCGAGTCATTGCAGTATAGCGATAATTTAGAAATACATGATTTTTACATTTGCAGAATTTGCAGTATGTTTTCTACCATGGTGTATCTTACGAAATTCAGCTATCCCTTATTCTAGCTTATCAAGTTCCAAAATACACAAGTATTTGACTTCTTCTAGCTGTTTTTCATTCAAATTTTGTTTCAACAATAATCTGATTTTCAAGTATATAAATTAATCATTAGATTACAACTAAGCGAAAATTGGTATGTGTTTTTAAGATTGGAATGTTAGCATGGCAATTATAGATAATTGTCTAAACTAAAATTTGCCATTATTAAATTAATATACAACTTGACAGCCAAATACATCTCATTAGTATCAAATTTATTCATTATATTTGTAATGAAATAACAGAATAGACTAACAAAACTATGAATTGCGTGATTGCAGGTGTTATGCTATGTTATTAATAATTCTATTGTTTTACTGTTCAGCAACAGATTGTAGCCTTTGTCCTTGCTTAGGTCGGGTTTAATTCGTCAAAATAGGGGTGAAATGAAAGACGAAAGGAAGAGATGATTACATTAACTAGTATCTAATAGAGGAAATCCAAGTCAAAGGGAATAATGGAAATACACTCCTCATCCCGCGTCTCTCAGATGGAGTCATCGAAATGTGGTCGTTTCAGAATCCGTGGACGAACAGTAGACGAATATTATATGTACCATTCGGTGTTTAAAAAAGTTACTGGTATATTAGGTTGTCCCAAAAGTATCTTTTTCCTCGCGCTATAAATGGTCTTATCTGGCTGTGTTTGTAAAAATTCGCAGGTTTATTTATTAGCCGCCTATGTCATGCATTTCGGTCGAAACAGAGCTCTAAACTGTTGCAAAGCCAGGACAACACCTGAAAAAAAGTTCTTTTGCCCATTTGGTGTGACAGGAAAGGTGTAATTTTCTACGAGCTACTTCCTCAAGATGAAACAATAAATTTTACAAAATATGGTCATCAACTAGACATCAATTAAAAACTGCCAGAGCAAAATATGTAACACCTGGTCAGAATTAATGAATCGACGATGCGTTTTTTTCATGATGACAAAGCAAGACCGCAAATTGCAGTAGTCTTAAGAGAAAAACTCTTACAGTTTGGTTGAGATGTTTTCTGCATACCCTGCAAATCTCGCTTCATCTGATTATTACTTCTTTCTTTCCTTAAAAAAAATCTATTCACGATTAGCACTTTAAATCCATCAGCGAAATAAAAGCTTGCAGATTATTTCTGGCCCGAAATACAACAATTTCGGAAAGAAGGCTTATTGAGGCTCCTGAGAGATAAAAGATGGTTATAGAGCAAAAGGGTTCTTATACAAAATTAATAATACCTTCAACAGTAAATATTGCGCATTCATTTCATAATAGAAATAGGAAAAAAACTTATTGGACACCCTAACAATAAAAATATCGCCAAAGAGATAATATTTTCTTTTCTGGTACATATTTCAACATATTTTCTTAAATCATTTCAACAGCCCTGAATCTCGAAGTCATAATATTCATCATCCTATTCTGCTGTGCCATGATTTTGTATTCACAATTAGTCTTCAAAATATGGCATCATCCATCCTACCAGGAACTTTACTAAATTCGTTAACAACGAATTTGTCAGAGCTATTTTGAATACTTTAAACAACAACAAAGGCCCGCACCCTATATCGGATGTAAACAGCATTCATGACACAAGGACAAAGATGAAAGGCCAAATTTGTGACCTTCCCCCCTATTGTGACCCAGACCTTGCGATGGGGATTGGCATGAGGGATGCGTTTTCAGAGGAGGATGTTCATGTCAAACAACACGCGGAACGCATTACACGCGAAGACATGGCTTTAATGATGCAAAGTTCATGGGGATGTACTCATGTGACTGGTTTGAAAATGCATTACAATGGATTGGGTGATGCAATTTATTTTCATAAATATTGTCTCCCAAATATTTTCAGTAGTTTAAGGGATCATAAAGAGAAGTTTCAATGAAATATACTTTAAGTGCCAATTAAGTGTCGGCATTGAAATAATCAGCATTTACTTGTATATGCAGATTACTCGAATTTTATGAAGAGAAGCTCAAGGTAAATAAAAAGATTAAGGATAGAATACATTATTGAATTGCGATCCTCATATTTATTAGATTTACTTGATTGTGTATTTATAAAAATAAACCTATTTTTATGATTTTTTCATTTTTTAGATGAAATGAGATGCCATTATTTACTTCAATTTAAATAATTTTATGGCATTAATTAATTTATATTCATTTCTAGAAAATAATAAAATGTTAAATTTAATTTTTAAATTGAAGTGAAATATTTGAAAAGTAGTTTTACAAATGAAAAAGAAGAATAAAATGTGTTTATCACTGTTTTTTTTTTTTTTTTGAAAATATTTTATTTTATATATTTAGCGAAAAATACATTAAATTCCTGCCTTTCTTAATATTAGAATCATTCTGTTCTAAAATTTTCTTAATTCATCCAGTATATTCCATAGCATCAAATTCTCGACTATCCGCTTCCTGTACTATCCGGCCTTGGTTTCTTTCATCATAATTAAATGTGATAGGCAAGGCGTTACATTAGCAACATTATTTATGTTCCTTGAATTTAAGTTAGACATTATAGAATTCATGTTAAAATGCGAACAATATATATTCTTTAACTTAGTCTTCGATGGCAGGTACAGACTGGTTGATAGGGCGTTGGAATCACATCCCTTAGGTTGTGAGTTCGTACCCTGCCGACCGAAGAATCTCCACGTATGTGGTTACAGGCGCGCGTATAAATCTGAATGGTCACAAAGTCCCACATGTGGGGTGAAATACCCCTGGGTGTATTAGCTCAGAAACAATCATTCTCTGATTCAGGTCTAAATTACAATCTGTGGTTGATTGAATGAAAATGCGTGAATGATGCCGGCCCCGTAAAAAGGGTTGTGTCTCGTGCTTGGCAAAAGCCAACTCTTGGCCCTAGATGGAGCTTCTGTAAAAATCAAGAAACGCACCATATCGGCTCAAATCGCTGTCTACGTCACAGCGTGCCTGTCCAATGGCAAATGCCATAAGAAACAGCAACACTTACTTTTTCTTCATTAAATTCTTGTAGAATGCAATACAGCATATAATCCCATATAAACTACTAGCACATGCTGCTTTTAACTTCACACGTTACCGGAAACTGCTTCTATGATTCATCGCGTCGCATCTGCTTTTACATTTAGATAAATGGATTGTTTAATATTCAGTGAGCTTTGGGATTAAAAATAATCTTTGTCTTTTAGTATAAGTGGCAAAGAAATAACTTGATAGGATTCTGGCCTATCCGACTTTTTTTGCTGTCAAGCCTACCCATCCTCCAGATAAGTCTACTGCATAAGATTGATATCTTAACTAAGTTATTTAACTTAGATAAGATTACTTATTATAAAATTTAGCGTAAATAAAATTAGGATGAATGTTTAAAACTAAGTTAAATAATCTCATGAAGAATCGCAAGTAATCTTAAATGTTCTTAAATATTATTAAAATATTTTATTTTTGTAATATTATTAGATTATTTGTAATATTATAGAAGACTAACAGGAATTAAATGGTGCACCACAGATATGAATATTAAAAATACAGGATTATCTTAGAATATTATGTCATAAAAATAAATATTATATATATATATATATATTATAGAAGACTACTATATAAGATTAATATATATAAGATTATATACATTAATCACTATATAAGATTAATATATATCGATATTAATATATATAACATATACTCTCGTTTTACATGCTCAAGAAAGTTATGGTTATATATTTAAAAAAAAAGGAATTCAAATATTTTTCCCAAAAGTATTACAGGTCAAAAAAGATCCCTAGAACTTTTGCGGTGAAAGATATTCTTTAAAATGAGAATCCTCTCTTTTACAAAATTTTGGTTGATTCCACAATTTCAGATAAAGCTACAATAGGCGAAAATATAATTGTAAACCTTCTGGTATTAATTTTCCGACTTCTTTTGTTAAGAGAAACAGAAAATGTCATGGCCATTTTAAAAGTTTCAACTGGTAGTAAAGATATTACATTTTCGGTTTCTAATAGCTTGAAATTGTTTGCGGTAAAAGACATTGCTCTTTAATCTTTTATCCGAAATTACAGAATTATATTTGGCAAACTTCCTAGTATAAACTTTGGACTTTGAAGAAAATGTCATGACCACTTTAAAAATTTCAATAAAGATATTACACATTCTATTTGTGGACGCAGGAAATTTTTTGCGGTGAAAGGCATGACTCTTTAGGCATCAGAAATATTTTGTGCTTTTGAAAACTTTCTTTGAAATGAGAAGAAATCTGTCGTCAAAATTACGAAATTGAAATTATAATGGGCAATCTTCCTTGTATAAACTTTTTAAACAGAAAAGAAAATGTCATGACCACTTTAAAAGTTTCAATAAAGATATTACATTTTCAATTTGTGGACGTAAGAAATCTTTTGCGGTGAAAGGTATGACTCTTAGACATATAAACTTTCTTGTACGCAATTACGATTGAATTGACGATGAGGAGGAAACGATAGAAGTGATTGTTTGTAACCGAGGAAATATTTGATTCTCCATACATTCAGAACATAAAGGAAAAATAAATTCCAAAAATGTTCGTTTCATTTACTAAAAGTTAGGAGGCTCGTTCTGTCGGATCTGTTGAAACTTTTCATTGATTCCTCAACTTATTTTGTCGGTACACATCTCAAAATTATAAATGTAAAAGAAAACTGAATTGATAATTCTTTTCGCTTGATATAAAATAGCTTTGAATCTGATAAAATTATAATGTGCCAACTGTAAACAATATATAACAAATTTATATTTAAATATGGAATCTTTTCACTGGCAGGGATGGCATTTTGAAACAAAAAGAACATATTAACCCTTTTTTGTTCCCTTTTGACCTGGTCGCTTTTACCTGTACACTGGTAAAATAAAAAAAGTTGAAAATTTGTTTTATCATGTCTCGACTCAACTAATATTCGTATCATCTATCGAACCAAATTCAACAATCTGCTGGCCTTCAGATGCTAATTTTCAATTTGTATCACTTTGGAGAACTGTTATCTCTTTTGAATTGTTTAAAAAAGTTCAGATATTTCAAGAATTAACTAGACATGATTTTCAATATAATTTTAACATAAATGCATGAAATGATTATTTTACTTAAGCATATATCCCTGAAGTGATGAAGAAATTATGTACAACTGGTGCCTTATCTATCTGTAATCATCCTATAATAATAGTCTGAAAGAATATAAGTCTTCAAATGCGTAGGGAACAAATTCGCTATTTATTGCTTCTCAGAAATCCATTTTTCGCTTATAGGTTTATTAGAAAATGATGCAGAATGTTGCCATATTTGCCGATTTACCACCAACTAAAGTTTTTACTTGGTTTCCAAATTGTTCATTCTCTGAATTCTTACGAATTATCTTAATTTATTTAAGTCATTAGCCAGTTTAAACCGATTGAAAAAATCACGAGACTATCAGATTACACATGCGTAGATATTTAAAAAAAAAAAACTTTGGCTTTTTATTTATTTTTTCTTCCCATCTCAAAATCAGTCGGGCTCCAAAACTTTGTTTGCCTGCTAGAAAAATTGAAAACGAAAGCTTAAAAAATTATCGACTCTAATATAGCGAGAGAAGAGGGGATAGGTTCCAATAGAAAAGTCTCGTGATAGTTTCAAACCGGTTTAAACTGCTTAATTTAACTGGACAAATTAATGAAGACAAATAATGACTTAAAAAACAATAATGTTCTCACATGGAAACTTGAAACTTGTGATCGCAGAATTCATTTTTAATTTTTTTCATATATTTAATTTTAAAAAGGTTGTTAAATTTGTTTTTCATGTCCCATGATTTAAATATCATAACAATTTTCATCTTCCTTGTATATATTTCCCACATTGGTCAGAAGAGGCGAATACAGCTGATGCCTTATCTATTTCTGACCATCCAGTAATATGATAAAGGACCAATTTATTCTAATTAAAACCGAACCCCCCCTCTATCAAAACAATCTCATACAAATTGTTTCAGCACGCTTCCTGGTTTTTTATTCCTTATTTTGGTACCGGAATTCAATTATCGATGCTGCACCCGCCTGTTGCGTGCTGCAGAGGTCAGAAAGGTCAAGGTGACCTATTCCGGAGGGTCACTGTGGTCATCAGATGCAGTGAGGTTGCAGCAATATATCATAAGGCACTCAGTGCTATATGTATGTCTACGGAATGCATGCAAGCTATGAATCTGATCGTTGATACAAAGGTTATTTTTGAAACATTGTTTTAAAAAAAATGGACTGTGAATTTTGTTTCAAGAGATGAATTTTATCCTTGATCCTCTGTCACTTTTGGTGATCTATCTATGACATTTTATCCTGGTTAAAGCAGTTAGATGTGTTTTAGTGCAGGTCAAGCAATTAGGGAGGGTTTTGACTAATCAATTGTTTGCTAGGATGCTTAGGTAAACATTCGATATTTCCGGGTAAACATTGAATGACCTCTTCGTAAGGACAACTTGTTTGGGTGATACATCAAACTTAAAATAAAGATATTTTATGTGGATGTAGGATTTTCAATTAGTACAAACCTCTAATTTATTGACTCATATACTTTCAAGATCTAGTTTTTGATACGGAAACGAGTTCCATAGAAATAATTAAACTAAACAGATCTTCAGTTCAATACCTATAACATTCCATATTTAGAATAGGACGTTCTACATATTGAAAATACCTTTCTTTTAAAATTGGAATGAAGGAACAGGGACATTTCTGATTAAAGAATTTACAGCAAAATGGCAGTAGAATTGTAAATTAAATTAAATATTTGACATGGTAGTTCTAACCAGTGGTGGTTTTTGGTGATACGAGGCTACAGTGTATATTTAGAACTACCGAAGAGCTGGGGTCTGTTTCATAGCAAAATGCTACAGACGACGTTTAGCCAAGCGAGAGGAATCGAAGTTGCAGAAGAACAATCAACCAATGAGAAAAAAGTGATGCCCAAACCATGAGACCAAACCAACCATTGCATGGTAGTCGAAAGCTCAACATCCTTTTGAAGCTGTGATTATGCGTTCTGAAAGTTCATTAAACGATAACGCCATTTTTTTTTATATGTCAGGCCTCATTTTCACCTAATTTTGAAGTGTACCCAAGATAAATATTTTTAAACAATGTTCTTGTGGAAAAAACATGTTCTATACATAATTAATTAATTAATTATGAATTCAAGGATTGTCCAATTTAGCATGGATTCTTATGGAAAAACTTGTTTCTCTTTTAAGATACGGAATGAATTCTATTCTTTAAGTGGTGTTTCATTGCATACAAACAAAAAGACCGAAATCAAAAACAAGTGCATCAAAACCATAATTTTTTATTGTTCTTTTTTCTTATTTAAATTATAAATGTGACAAAAAAAGGACAGTAATTAGAAAACAGTTATTAATGTCGTCCTTTTCCTCTCGTAAAATTGACACTACACAGACGAAAAATAAAATTTGCTAATTTGCTTGACAGCTATATTTGGAAAGCACATCCTGTTACGAATTAATTTAAATATAATTATGTCTATTCATCAATCCACAATTTAACCTTGATGAATTATTAATCAAAATTTTTCTGGCTTATAAGCTGGCTAGAAAGTTAAATGCTGTAAAACTCAGCAATGACAAATTAGGTAAAATATATAAAAGTAAAATATATCGTGCTTGTTTACTGTGATTATGGCCAGAGGCTATTCCCATCCGTATCATTCGTAGGCTACAAGGTTGTTCAAAGATAACGTGTCTGAGACTCACAAAGGACAACGCCTAGGAATTCCCCGCAGATATTGGAGACGTGGTCCTCCAGAATGCCTTCTTTAGCCTTAAGGGAGACGAGACTGGTGGAAGGGGATCATGTAGGTAGCTCATTAAATCTCCACACATACAAATTCGATGTCTACAACTGATATATATATATATGTATCAGCTAGATTTGTCACTTCAAAACTGTCTCGTATAGTCTCAGTTAAACGTCTTATTATTATGCTAATTTTTAACTGAGTAATAGATATACACAAATTTTGAATTAAATATGGAAAATTCATAAAAGAAAACAAAAATAAGTATCGGGAATCTAATTGAACCATCAGAAGTGCCTTCCAGAAACTTTCTCGTATGCTCTTTATTAATTGACACATTATTATACTTATTATTTGCCAAATCATATATGTAAAGAATTAAAATTTTGGAAGAAGGCTTTTCATTTTTAAGTATGCTTTATTCTTCCTCCGGAGGCAGGTAGGCATATTTACAAGAAGGTGCGAACAAAGACGTCCGTTACGCAGATAAGAAGTGACGAAAGGGAATGTAATTAATTTTCCCTAGTTTTATTCGCTGCATTTTGATAGGGAAAATATTGTTTACAGTGCTCTATACATTATTAAAATTCTCATAGGGATTTCTGACACATAATGATCACATGATAGGGGAAACCAGGGATCTTTTTTAAAAAAGTATTTGTTAAGTTAGCAATTTTATCATTTCACTCGCAGCGTCGGAACAGCTTCGGCTTTTAGATGATTCAGCATTTTACAAAGCTTCTCTTGAATTAATTAAGCAGGGAAAGGGGAATTGAATCAGGAAATAAGGGAATATTATAAGAATACTAATAAGAAGAGAATAAGAGATATATATTAGCATAACTTTTTTAAAACAGAGTTGCGCCGAAGACATAGATGAAAACTTTGAATTATTAAGTTCACTTTAATTCCATCACGGGAGGCACAAGCAGCACGGACAAGGCACGTCTGTTCACAGCGTGGCACAAAAGAGAAAGGCAAAAAGAGAGGGAAATTTATTATCCCAGGTCTTATATACTATGAGATTTTGATAAGGATTTCTCTACACGTGCCGATTTAGACAAGGGAATTACAGAGAGAGAAGAATGTATCTACATCAGTAGTTTCTTGTCCCTTCACTCAGAACGTGGGAACGAAAGCATTCTTACAGAACTTCGATTGAATTAATTAAGCAGAGAAAGTGGAATTGGATCAGAAAATAAGAGAATATTTTAGAAAGAAATTATTATGATCTAATTTCAGACAAAACTTTGGAAAGTAATTTGAACTGAAATTAAATTATTTAAAAATATCATTACATGCATATCACAAAAATTTCGAATGAAATATTAAATAGTTCAAGAAGGAGAACGAAATTTAATATCGATAAAGGATAAAAAAAGGCTAAAAAAACCAGCTTGAGTGGTCTCCTAGAAACTTTCTTCCATTTTTTTATAAATAAGGTCTTATTTCCTTTCCCCCATATGTAAATTTTGGATTTTGGATGAGGCATTGAAAGTAATACCTTGATAAATTTCGTTCAATGGTATCAGTGAATAATAGTTGCAAAAGATATATAGATAGACGTAAATGTAGCATTTTTGTTGAAACTATCATTAGAATATGTATTTTGGGTGCCTTTTTACAGACCAACTGGAACTAAAATTCGACATACTATAATTGTAATCAGAAGATAGCATACCGAATTTCATCGACATTCATCAATTCACTCATTACTCTCTGTATTTATATACATGTGAAAGTATAAACAAACAAATGATTGATAAATTTGGTTCAAAATTTTATAAGAAACTTTTTTTTACGTTAAACCTGTGTTGTATGTGCCTCTTTGCGTCTTGGAGCTATTGAGCTATTTATCAGCATTTTATTATTAACATTTTATTTCATAACATTTTATCATTTTCATAACATTAACATTTCATAACATTTTATCAGCATTTTATTATTACATTTATCAGCCATTCTAATTCTATCAGCCATTCCAAATTTTGACAGAAATCTACACATTTAGTTCTAAGCTAATATACCAATTTTCATTCACCTAGCTCGAGTGCATTTAGAGCTAATGTGTTCACAAAAAAAAAACACAACTAAAAACAAATATAATGTCAAAAATTGGTTGTAGGCAGGTATTAAAATTTAACTTTAATTTTTTCTCGTGTTTTAATGAATCGTTCTCGTGAAATTTAACTCCCGTGTTAGAATTTTTTAGCGATTATTATACTTTATACACGAGAAAGTAAAATTGATGACAATTTGCAATATTAAATATTCAATTTTGGATGCTATTCTATGATGCATAATTTCGGTTCATATTAGCAATATTTATAGCTCAGATTATAATAATCCTCGCAATTAAACCATATTAATAAAAATGAATGCTGTTCTCATGGGGTTTTTTGTACGAGTATATAGTTTTTGCCTACCGTAACTAAATTTAGTAACCTCGTTTCGAAAAAGAGGGAAATCACTGTTAATATCTCCAGCTCATAAGTTAAATAAAACAGGGGTTAAAATTAAACGAGTTTTTGATTTTTTTAAAATTATAATTTTAAAAAATATAATCTTACAAAAATGTTTTACGTGTTCTTAAAATTCAAAAAATTATTATCTTATTAATATCAAATATTATTTAATGTATTTTTTCTCTAATTTTAATAACTTTTATTGAATTTATTTGGATATACAATTCACAACAATGTATGTAATTTTTTAATTTTATGAGAGAATTAAAATTAATTTCTCTGGGCCATTAAATTTAAATCTAAAATTTAAAAAATGCCTTGTGGCTGCAATATCGCGGAAAAGTTGTCATTGCCGTTTTTATTTCATACATAATATTTCACTTACTAGCACACTAATTTATAGATAAAATTATTTCATTACATTCATATTTTTAGTCTTATCAAATGATGTAAAATTTTAAATAAATGTATTCCATATTGATTTTTTATCTATTTGGAAATCTGATTACATACATCCAAGGAGTATCTGCCCTAAGGATATAAATTTCTATGAGAAATAAGGTGCATATAGACAAATCGGTATCACACTGCAATTCTGGGTCGGTAATGTTTATAACATACAGTAGATGGCGTTGCATATGGGGGAGATACCTAAAAGTTCAATAGTCTTCATCTCAGAATTCCATAGCAAGATTCAATGATCTTCACAGCTATCTACGCAATCATAACAATGACGTAGTAATGGCGTCACTGCTGACGTCAGTGGAACAAAAGTTTAGATCCAATACGCGTAGCTTATATGTAGAAAACAATTTTCCATCTGCCATATATACATATCAGTATTTCGATCAACAGTAAAGTTTTAACTATTTTTTGATTGAAAAAATAAACTTGACATTCACTTACTTGTTCTGATTTTTTTTTTCTTTTTGTTTGGGGGAAATTCTATTTGCATAGTTGTTTGTTTGTTTTGTTTTTGTTTTTTTTTTACAATGGACTCAATTACAGTTTGTGATGCGTTTTGAGTTAAGTGTGAAATATTTTTTTCATCTTCGCCAGAAGTAAGCATTTTTAATGTTTTATTTAGATTACTGCTGCATTAGTAAGCTAGTCCTTGTTAATTCCAGAATCAGAATAGATTGCATGAATTGCAGTCTATTCTGATACTGGAATTAACAGGAAAACACTCGAATTAACTGGAATTGCAATTGAAGATGAATTCGGCTTCAGAAAATTTGCCATAAAAAATCTGTAATTTAAAATATAAAGAAAGAGCATACCATTTATTAGACGATTATGATTTTCCTAAAACAAAATGTAGAAAGAAAAAAAAGATTTCGTTTTCTCCAGTTAGGGTTTCACTTAAGGTAGTCGACAAACATTTGGTAGTAAAAACAAATTTGTACAAAAATTCTTATTTTTATTTTTATTGTGTTTTATTTTTTGCAGTTTTCTAGTGGTATATTTATTTTGTTTCTATGTCAATTAGAATCCGAATTATGGAAATTATTGACATGCAAGTGATGTTTATTTTTTAGCATTTAAAAACTTTAAATACACTTTCTAAAGAAAACATAAACAAGTATTTTCATAATTCTACTGTACGAGTATCGTCATATCTAAAAACATAATCAAGATATCTTAATGAAATTTTCAGTTCTTCCTCGTTATATTATTTAGAATGTTATGAATTATGGATTAGATGTTCAATGCTCTATAAGGGGAGAATTGAGATTTTTAATGTATATATAGTTGAAAAAATTACATAATTTCTTAGATGATTTAACGTACTACACGTATAAATTTGGTTTTTGAATATAATTCTTAGATAATAGGAAGTTACAGTTTAAGATATGTTAAACATGTAACGCTTCGAAGAAAATGAAAAACTGTAACAATTTTATTCTCCATTATAATCCTAGATTTTGTAAATAAATGCTAAAATTTACATAAAAATATACTTTTTCATCAAAAAATACATATATATTCAAATATTTTCTTTTTTATTCCACATTTTATCCCTATATTAATAACAAAAACATCATATAGACATAAAATTTTTGTTCTTTAAAAAAAATTTCCTCAGGATCGTGTCGGATACCTTAACCTACAAAAATTTAAGATAAAATTTATTGAATGATGATAATAATAATTTATCATAAATAAACATTTTGAAAATTTTGGCTATTGTTGATGTCAAACCCAAAGTTCAGATTTCATACAACTGGATGGCAAAGTGAAAGGTTATTATTAGTCATCATATTAAACTTCACAATTAAATAACAAATTTTAATCAATGATAGCTATAAGGCAAAATTTATCTGATGTTTCAATCAATTTTTAAAAATGTTAGGCACATTTTGTTTTTAACTGTGGCTAAAAAGCATAAGTAAAAATTTTGGCACCTTTAAAAATATGCACAAGCGCATTATCATTTATTATAATAAATTTTGAATGTGCGAATCACATGCTATATAGTTTCACAATTGAAATTGCCAAATTGGCGAACAGTTTTTCTTGGCGCTTTTTGGTCACCTTTGAAACCGAAAAGTACCAATATTTGTTATATCCTAAAATTTTTGCATTCAATTGATTTCTCCAAAGTGAATTTCGGAGAATTTCTCTCATTTCACTGAGAAGAAAATTCTACGAAACATTTACCAATGATTTAAATGACATTTCTGAAATATAAATAAGTTCCCAATTACACCTAACACAAATATCATAGTTATTCCTGAAATATTAAAAGTTTTCGAAACAACAACCATTTCGTTACAGTCTTGCAGAACAGAAGAAATGGAACTATCTTTGGCTGAATTACACAAATATTAGCAAAGTATTCTTTTCCCTAAACGATTTGTTTTGTCATGAAATGAAATTAATGGCATTCGAAATTATAGGATTTTTTTTTCCTATCTCAGTTATAATGTTTTTGCGAAAGACAAATAGGATAATTGTTTCTTTCGAAAAAGATACATTGTCCTTATTTCAAGAATAGGAAAATTAAGGCAAGTCATTCTTTTCATTTTTAATTTCACAATGAATCTTCGGCCGATTGCGAAAAATCCATACACTTTTTTTTTATTAAAGAGATTAAGGACAATCAAACTTATTAACAATAAATGCTGGTCAGAATTCTGAATTTGAAACACGAAGGAAATTACCATAATGCTATTAGATAGATCCAAT
>JAPMOQ010035911.1:33795-58301 GCA_026543055.1 Argiope trifasciata
TTCATGGAATTACATAAATGAAAAAAATGCAATAGAAAATAAACCATTAGCATAACAATTAAATATGTTAAATTATTATACTTAATTGTCCTATTAATAAAAGGAGGTTCCCTTAAAATGTTCTAACTTCGCTCTTATAAATTCTTAACATACCACTGATTAGCGTGGAAATAATAAATTTAAAAACATATATTTGCCTTTTAAAATTAATCACTTCTGTGTTTGCATAACCTGATTCAAATAAAGAAGGTTTTTTTTTTTTTTAATTCTCCCTTTTTTTTTAACACTACACTCATTTGTTAATTATATTTATGTTTGTTAATTTGTAATAAAAGTAATGATGCCAAGGATGTGCATGCAGAAAATGTAACAATTCTAAACAATAAACTGAAATGATGAATTATTGCTATAACAAGGAAGTTAAATATCTCCGGTAGGCCATAAGCAATTTTGATGGGTGTATATGTATCAGACTTCCATATCAAGGCTTTCCACTTTTGTGATATCCATCAGTCATTCAATAGTAAATAATAATAGCTTCTCTCGCCATCCAAAGTATCCCATTACCTAAATAGTTAGCTTTGTTTATTTTGTCTGCAACGACAAGGTCTTGGAAGCTATTCTTCCTGTCTTTAACTTGAGCGATGAGCGATAAATGACGACTTCCGGCGAGTTTAAAGAACTCGTTGTACGTCACGTAACCACCAGGTGGAAAAGGTGTCCTTGATAAATACAAATAGAACATTGTGTATGAACTCCAAAAGAAAGCAGAAAACGACAGAACAATAATGGCAAGGACACGGAAAAAAAACCGAATTCTTGCAGACACGCCTCTAGAGGAATCTTTTCCTTCATAATATACTGGATGGGAATCAGGCGTTAACTGGATCCGTAACGGACGATACAATGGCAGAAGGTGAGGAAGAAATGAAAAATCTTTACCATCTGAACCTTGGCCTATATTAGTAGATCATCGGTTCAGTTCTAGATTAGTGAGTTCCTACGAATTCTAGATATCATTGGACCGGTTTTTTTAGAACAAAACTTATTGCAAAGAACATTCGAAAACAATATTTATTTCGAACAAATGTTGTGTGAAGTTGGGAAATAAATTAAAGATTTGTTAAATGAACTAGAACTTTTGAAAAATTCTTATTAATTATTTTGATGTTACTAACATTTTCGAAAAATATTTTTATTACCTTTCAAAATCTGGCAACATGGAACGTAAAGTTTAAAAAAATATATCGTCTGCTGAAATAATTGTTGAATTGCTCATATTTGACCGAATACGTTGAACAGAGTTGCATTTTAGTAAGAATTTGTATGCTGCAATAGAACAAATATCTATTTCTTCAAATTAAATGACATATAAGTATGTAGGTCACAATTAATTATTTTGATATTAAAAGTAATTTTTCAACAAATATTTTTATTGCATTTTTATTTATCACTTACTTTCAAAAAAGTTTAAAAAGCTTGAAAAAAGTTAATAGAAATATCGCTTGCGGAAATAACCGCTAAATTGATCACATTTGATCGCGTACATCGAATAGAAATGCATTTCAGTAAGAATTTGTATGCTGCAAAAGAATAAAAAAATTATTTATTCAAGTTAAAAAAATGTTTTATGGTTACGAATATTTCAAAGAGGTTTTTGCGTTTTCAGATACTGGCAAAAATATCCATGAGTGTGAAAAAGGCTATTTAAAATATTTGACCTTCTGAAATTATTCGTTTCGCAAACTTAGAAGAATGAAAAATGATGAAAAGTAGTTTTTTTCCATAATTTTATTTCCATCTTCAGACAGTGGAAAAACCGCAAAATCTTAACCAATTCACGTAGACCTTCAAGTACGCGACAAAAAAAAAGGGTTTTATTATTCGTTGAATTACGGAAGTAAGACTTAGCGAACAATTCTTTCTTAGTCTTTTTTCCATTTCTAGAGTTTTCAATGACAGTAGTAAAGACTCACTGACAGATTTAAGACCATCAAAAAGAAATTTGTCTTAAAATTGAAAAATTCCTTACTTCGAACTTGAAGAATATATTTAATAAGCGCAATGAATTACATGGCAACTACTGATTTGAAATGTATTCAAGACTGTAAAATTTTAATTACAGAATAAAAGTTAATATATGGATGACTCACAATAAAAATATTTTAATGACAATGAGATCTAGAATCTGAGTTTTAAAAGTAAAGCACAATGAAAAATTATTAGATTCTGTATTATTCATTTGGTACTTGCCAGTTATAACAGCGATCAAAAAGCGCCAATAAAAAATTTCGCCAATTTGGCGATTTCTATCTTTAAACTATATAGCATGTAATTCGAACCTGGTTTGTTTTTAATATTTTTATATTTATGTACTTGAGTATATTTGTATAATTTAGCGAAAATTTTCCTTGGTTGTTTGTGGTTGCTGTTTAAACAGCATTATACTATTCATTTTTCGAATAAACTTGTGAGATATTTGATGAATAGTTGTATTGGTTTAGCAGATAATTAGAAGATTTCTATATAAGCACCAACTTAAGAATAATGTTAATTTCCAAAATTGGAGGATATTTTGCGGTTTCTTCACAAATGTGATATTTCTGACAGTCTTTACTGCAATTCTAAGCCGTTAGTTGCATTTTTTGTGGTCGTTCACAATAGAAGACACTTCGGAACGGCTAGCAAGATTTCTGTATGAAACAGGATATTGTTTTTTATATTTTGCTGTTTTATTACATCGTCGTCGAAAGGCCAAAAATTCTTTAATCAAAATTTATTTTTGGCTAAAACTTAATGAGCCAATTTTTCTTCATATCGTCAATTAATGTAAAATTTCCAAAGCCAAAAAGAAAGATGGCTGCTAAAGTAAGTCATACAACGAACGGAGTTAAATATTAACTGCTAAAAGATAAAACGAGTTTTTCTTTTTACTAGAGAATTCATATAATTTACTTCATTTTCGAACATTAAGATGTTAAAAAATATTTTAATAGTATTTTTCCTTTAGAATTAGTAATAAAATATTTTGCATTCCCTTTGATATCCTTATAGACCGTCTTGCGTAATTACTATTTGCGATTTCCAATGAGGTAATGTAAGAAAATAATTTGCGTCTTTCAACCAAATGTAGATTTGGATTTTAAAAAACCTTTCGTAACATGTTTTTACTGAATGATTCTTGCATTAGCTATAATCAATGAATCTAAATTTGTCTGTGACATTAGCAAGATAGTGTTTGAGTATGAATGGGGATTTGCTGTTTTCACAAATCTAAATAAAAGTATATATTGTTGTAGCGATTGGCAATAGTCAGGATCGAACTCATGATCTAATGGTTCATAGCCAGATAACATGATCACAAGACTAAAAGTGATCACACAATCTTGAGGATGTTATTTGGCTTATAAAGCTTCCACTACATTGTTATGAAAAAAAATGAGTCTGTATTTGGAAGATTATTATAAGAATCTCTTACTTATGAATATATTTAACCTTCTATTTAGGTGATAAATTCTATTTAGAGCGTTTTTAACAGAATATTTCACATTTAAGAATGCAAAGGTCACCTAAATGATATTAGTATATTTGAGAATTGTTCGTTGTAATGACGATTAAAAGTCACAAAAAAATATCCTTAATTTGTCGATTTTAATCTTCTAACTATATAATATGTGATTCTGACGCGATTTGATATTTATATATTTATATTTATGTCTTAAAGTATCTTTTTATAATTTGGCGAAATTTTTCCTTGGCGCTTTTTGGTCACCGTTGAAAGCGAATTCTACTGTGTATCAAAATGATTTTTACATTTCAAAGAGATTATTTTTTTGAATTATTTGCATATTTAAGTATAAACTCTATAACTTAATATTATAGTTAAATATATCATAAATCCTGAAATTGAAAAAAAAAAGGTTTAAATAAAAAATTCTCTTATTTATTTCGAATCTCCATTTTCCGTATTCGAAACCAGAATCAACCAGCAATATTTAGATATTGGGTGAAATATTTTTCAAATAGAGAGCTACCCTTCTTTAGAATGTTAATAACTTTCTTTTAATACTCTTCTTTAGAATGTTAATAACTTTCTTTTAAATAGTTGCAATAAGTAACGAGAACATAAATTATATCTCGCTGTATTCCTGAAATCGAGTTCGCCCTCCTTGCATACATAATTAAGTTAAAATTATTTTAGAATTTTTATGATCATTTGATTTAGTGGAGAGAAAATAATTTATTTTACAATTAGATGGGAAATTACTCCTCCTATAAATTCTATTGAATTTCTCTTAAACACTAAAAATGGGACAGATTAGATTTTTCTGCATAATTAAATACGCTTTCCTATGTGTTTCTTATTCAATATTTTTGATATAGTTTAAAGAGATTGGTTTTTGAGAGTTGAAACATGTGTAATTCGTTATTTATATTTCACAATCTATTAACCACTGTTAAGTATGATAATATTAACATTGTTCCGCTTATATATATAAGCTCATGATTGGTATCAGGCCAATAAGCCGGGTCAATCCTTAATTCTTCCTGGCGATAGAAAAACCAGCATTTGCCTGTCGCGCCTTGTCAGTGGGCACTTTAGATATCTTTTATCTTCGCAGAGAGGAAATTCTTATTCTCTTTGCTCGAAATGCCGCCAACATCAGACCTCTGCTAAACGCATTCTAGACTTAGTTCTTTGGGAATAATTCTATTCTTTTCCTTTCCTCGTTTTTGAATTTCTACTCGTCAATGGATTTTTGGATTCTGTCTGACTAAGTCACACCATGGGGATTAACAAAAACAAAAACAACTGATATTTTTAAATTACCATGCATATTATTCTATGAATACTACATTTATTTGGATAATGATTTATTACAAAATTGTAATAACCACGAAGAAGGTCAACAAGGTCAAATTATCAAAATAGCAAGTATATATATATATATATATATAATATATATATATATTCTGTTATTTCCTCATCCGATTCAACTTTATCTCCTTAATTAACTCAAGAAAGGCATTGTAAAAATGTTTAGTCTGAGAATTCCAAGCTGCGAATGATTAATAAAATTTGCTGACCTAAAAAATAATAAAATATTCTTGAGTTTTCGCTGCTTTGAGATTCATACGTTCAGAAATCTCTATAAAAAACTTAATAGTCTATAACCACTGTAAACAAATATTTTCCCTATCAGTATAAGTTATATAAGACCTGGGATAAAATGTTCAGGAGCTTCCCCTTAATGTCTGTCTGTCGTTATGTGATGTGTGTGTGTGTGCCTTTCGATCTCCGGTTGTACATAGACATGCCTGGTATGGGGGGGGGCATGATGGCCAAGCAATAACGAGTCCAGATGATTCTTTAGAATTTAATGGATGACAATAAAGTTAATTAATGATGAACAAATGGTGATGACTAATTTACAGAATGGAATGGATTACCAAGTTCGTCTATTAACATACAAGCTCGTCTATTAACATACAAGTTCGTCTTTTAACAATATGTCGTAATTTTGTCTTCCGTCTTTACACATACGTCTTTGGTTGTTTTTTGAACGTCGTAATCATGCCTCGTCCAGACATGAACTGAACTTTGCTCACGTTTTCTCCACCAGAGGGCTGCTTAGTGGCGGGAAGTGAGGTTACAAGCGACGCTCAATGGGGGAAGTGATATGGGGCGTATAGTATAATGGCGGGAACAAAGCTAAACAATATTTAACAAAAGGATTTCAAGAAACACTGCTCGATTTGCATTCACCATAATGGCAACAAACTGAAAGGGCATATTAAAGTAGATTTAAATTCGAGATTATGAGCAAAGTTTAAATGTCTCTTCGATGTGGAAATCGAGAACAAGAGGCTCAAGATCGTAGTCGGTATCTTTGAGATAAAATATTCGAACATTATGTCATTTTTTTATATCAAATATGTTCTTTCCCCTTAGCACAACCTCCTTCATAACGCAGTTAAAATATTAGTACCAGTTTTCGTCAAGCTCTTTGAGTTATTAAATACTAGCCTTTTTAGAGTATTGTGAGTTTTTAAAAATTCTATGAGCGTATTTAATAGGATTTCAGAGTATTACATACTAACATAAAAAAAAAAACATTGTCGGACAAATTTTAAGAAAATCCATAATCCTTTGTTTATTTTCTTCCTCATAAATTCCCCAACCTGCATATCATCTGTATCGTCTCTTTTCTCCTTGTTACATTTCTCCATTATCAGTTCTTTTGCGTTGAAATCGATTTTATTGTAAATCTCATGCAAGGAAAACATAGAGCTCTTTTTAAAAAATTTGTTAAATCAGTAAATTTTATCCCATCATTCTGATTTTAGAAAAACGTCGGTCTTTAGCCAATTCAACAATTTTACAAAGCTTCTACTGAATTAATTAGATAGAAAGAAAATGGAATGGGATCAAGCAATAAGAGAATATTTTAGAGTGAAGTTAATATGGGCTAAATTGAGTTAAAAATTAGGAATTAATTGAGTTGAAATTATTTTTTTAAATGTCCTTGTGTATATATATATATATATAATTACCTAGTAGTTTTAAATTTCGGACAAGTTTTTGTCATCAAAAATATCATCATGTTGATATACTAGTTGAATGTTACAAAATACCAGAAATTTCGTTATATTTCGTAAAAATAAGAAATATATAGATGACTCCACATCTGGAAATGATGCTTACATTTTAACCGCAGGATTACCCCTGAACTTTATGACTAATCACATGTCACTGACGAACGTAGGGCATCTTTGAGGCTTTTACCACAAAATCTTTGAGGTTGTTGACTTGTTTTATGGTGATTAATCAATAGTATGCGGTTAATATGTAAGTATTCAGGAAATTTGAAAAGAAAGAAGACAAATGATAAGTTTTTAAAGGGATATTTGTTAAAAGGCGGAAAAAAACAACCAAACATCAATTTGAAAATGTGGTTTGGAGTTAATTTAATTACAAATTAAAGAGAAGATGTTGTTACTTGAACTTGAAGAATCGAATAATGTATTATAATTTGATGCAAGCTGATTGCTGAACTCTTGACTATCAAAAGACTGAAGTTATGTCTGTTTTTCACTCGTCAATAGGCAGGTTATGAGTGGAAAGGTTGAAAAATGCTGTTCGGCCGATAACAAGTAATTGTCTCGATGGGACAACAACATGTTACTTTATTGTATTTTTCTTTCTTTCTGCGTTTATAGAATTTGGCGTAAAAAAACTGGTAACATCACAATTGAATTCTGACATTTTTTGCTCTTTGGTCTTCCTGTGCTTTTTTTTTTTTCATTTTATTTTAAAAATTATCACCAAATCTTCAGTACTACCTAATTTTAAACCTTTTTTGGTGCAGGTATAAATTATTTGCCAACTCTTCGCATGTGCCCAGTTTACCGAAAAGGAAATAAACATTATATTTTCTTGTGCATTAATGACATGCCAGTCAAATTGCCAAAGATGTCGTGCTAGTATATTCAGTGCACTTGATAATGGATGTAGTTAAAAATCGCCAAAGATGTCATGCCATTATACTCTGTGCATTTTCCAATGTACATGAGATTGTCAGAAAAACTTTGCAATAGCATACAGTTTATGTATAATATTACCAACTACAATTATTTTTCTAAGTTTGTTTATTCATGACCATACAAAATCTGGTCATAAATCCTACCTATTGACCGATTAAAGGTTGCTTTAAAAATTTTAATACAAAACATCCCACTCTTTTAAAGAACACGACAGATGCCCCTGCCGCAAACCTTATTTAGATGTCTGGGAAGCAATCCGTAGAACAAAACAGACAGATCTATTAAAGCAGAAAACTTTCGCTTTGCCACAAGTGATAAGAAACTGTTCTTACTCTTTTCTTACGTAAATGAGTAGGAGTTCTTGTAAGTGAAAGGCAATTCAGCTGGCGCCTGGGTAACTACGCGATTAGTCTACTGTGCGGGATTACGGCCCGTATGTGTCACTTGGTGGCATTGGAAAGGCGGATCCAGAAGTTAATCTGGTGAAAAACAGATTGAGTAATAAATTCTTTGAGAGAGAAATGTATTGTAGAAAATTCTATTAACCTTTGCCTTATCTCCTAATTCTTTCAGAGAAGAATGCCCCCGAAATTTCATTATAGACATAACATTCGTGGTATTATTCTTAAATGCATGGGAGTTTACTAGTGTTACGTGATATACATCTAGCATCTAACTGCCCATACTTACTGTATTACTCATCTGAATGTGTGTGTGTGCGTGCGTGCGTGCGTGCGTACGTGTAAGGGGAGGAGGGAGAGAGGAAGCGTATTTTCGATTTTTTTTTCACCATAACTTTCGAAGGCATACATCACAAAAATAATGTTTACAGTATTTCAAAATTCAAAAAATTATAATTTTAATGATTATACCAATTTTTTGTTACATAATTCTTTTATGTATTTTATTCAATAAAAACAATATATTACTATTTGCAACCATATATTTCATTGTCGAAATGAAATTAAAACTGCTTTCCTAGTTGCTATTATATTTCAAACTTTTATATGTATTAAGTGGTAATAATATACTTCTATACTTATAATAAAGCTCAATGTGTGTGTGTGTGTGTGTGTGTGTGTGTGTGTGTGTGTGTGTGTGTGTGTGTGTGTGTGTTGGCGCTCCACAGGCCAGACCGTTGGACCTACAGCTACCAAATTTAGTACATGTATACCTTGGAGGTCGGAAGTGTGCCCCTCGGAGCCCTTTTTTCGAATTTTTAATTAGAATTTGAATTAATTAAAATTTAAGCGAAATTTCGACGTTTTTCCGCTATAACTTTCGAAAATATTATCGCACAAACATTATTTTTACATCAATTTAAAGATTAAAAAATTAGCTTTCTAATGGTATCAGTGTTTTAATGTATAACATAAGCCTCTATTTTTAACGAATTTTTAAAGAAATATTTTAACTATGTTTTTTTTGAGCACGTGAGTGGATAAAATAAAATAAAACAATGCCGGAAGTTCAAATAAAAAAACAACTGCCATCGTAAATCAAGTCTAAAGAAATGCAACTTTCAGCACGTGACTGGATAAAATAAAAGAAATATAAACTGTAATATTTTCTTTAAAAAACGCAAGGCAAAGGAATCTATGATCGTTTGCAATATCTATATCATTAATTCAATAAATCTTCTTTATTTACGACTAGCCGCCTTTGGCGACCAGCTGGTTCGCCATGAGTAAAGCGTTCTAAAATATTCAATTAAATCACATATTTATTAGCCTTGAAGTAATTCCGGGCATTGATTGACCTGAAATTAGTATTTTCTTTAAGATGATGGACGGAAAGTTCTAAAAGTACACCTTTTCCTAGTAATATTCTTTATTTTTATTAATCCGTCAGTTTTAACCATCGGTTATGCTTCCAAAATATTAAAAAAAATTTCGATGATGTTGCCAAAATATTAAATATGTTTTTTTTAAAGAAAGCGAGAAAGGGAAAAAAGTATTAAATTAATGATACAGATATTGCAAACGATTATAGAAATATGCCACTAAGTCGGGATTTCAATGCATATCCTGTCTAAATTCAATCAGGTTTACTGTAAATAAAGAAGATTTATGGAATAAATGATTTAGATATTGCAAACGATTGTAGAAACCTTAGCTTTGCATTTATTTTTTAAAGAAAATATCACATTTTATGTTTCTTTTATTTTATCCAGTCACGTGCTGAAAGTTGCATTTCTGCAGATTTATTTTGCGATGATATTTTTTTTATTTGAACTTCCGGCATTCTTTTATTTTATCCAGTCACGTGATAAAAACATGGTTAAAATATTTCTTTAAAAATTCATTAAAAATAGAAGTTTACATTATAAATTAAAACAACTGATACCATTAGAAAGCTAATTTTTTTATCTTTAAATTGATATAAAAATCATGTTTGTGCAATAATATTTTCGGAAGTTATAGCGGAAAAACGTCGAAATTTCGCTTAAATTTTAATGAATTCAAATTCTAATTAAAAATTCGAAAAAAGGGCTCCGAGGTGCACATTCCGGACCTCCAAGGTATACATGTACCAAATTTGGTAGCTGTAGGTCCAACGGTCTGGCCTGTAGAGCGCCAACACACACACACACACATTGAGCTTTATTATAAGTATAGATAAACCTGATTGAATTTATGTAGTGTTTTATGTTGCTTGAATCCAATTATGCACTGATGAATTATGAATTTTAGATTTCTTCATGCTTTGCTCTGTGAGCCATATTTTACAAAATATTTTTATTAATATTTTAAATAAAAGTTGGTACTTCAATCAGTCTTCTAAGTCATTCATTAAAACTGACTGATTTATAAAATTGAAGAATATTATTATGAAAACGTGTTCTTTTAGAACCTTACGTCCATCGTCTTAAAGAAAATATTAATTTGAGGCCAATCAATGCCCGGAATTATTTCAAGGCTAATGAATAGTATGTGATTTAATTGAAAATTTGAGAACGCATTACTCATGACGAACCAGCTGGTCGCCAAAGGCGGCTAGTTATAAATATAAAAAGTAATACTTTATTTTCTCGTATACAAAATATAAAGTGATATAATTGTCACAAATTTCGATTTCGTGATTTTGGAGAATTTTCTTTTTTCCCGCCTGCCTGACTTTTAGAAAATATCTGTCTGTCTGTGACAAAGAGAATTCAAAACCGCTTTGAGATATTTTTGTGATGAACCGAATGAAATTTGATATGCGGCTTGACATAAAATTTCCATATTTCTATAAAACTTTAAACATGATCTGATCAGAAGAAGTTAGTCTGCTCAGCTATTCGAATATAAGCTGACGCGATAACTATATAACAAGATGATTAAATTTGGTACACACTTTAAAAATATATATCAACTAGTTCCTAGCTGTATTTCTACACACTGTTTAAAAATTTTGCTTTGACTGATAAATAATACGAAATTTTCGGGGTTTTTTTCTTTCACAACGAAAATTAAATCAGCCATAACATATGTCTAAATGAATCGATTTATTTATTATCTAGTTTTAGGAGCTGCTGAACCTATTAAGAAATTATCATACCAAATTTTGATTAAAAAATAGTCAACAGATATTACTTATTATATTTTTTATAAGAAAATTCTGCTAAAGGTTAGAAGTTGAGAAATATAATTAAAACGTTTGTAAATGCAATTATAAAAATCAGTGCAAGTTACCTAAAATGGTTTGAGAAACAAGATTCGAAATAATTTCATGAAGAATATTGTTTAAGAATATTAAACTTTCTTTGCATGCTGTTATAAACTTCCATCATAACATTTAGTGAACAAACAATTGCACTCAAAACAGGTCTACTGTAAATTGGTTGTTGTTGGCAATTTTTTTTCAAGTCAGTTGCTTAATAAGGAGCATAACTGTAAAAAAATCAAATATCACAATCATTATAGCTGATTTGATTTTGTCATTCTGCTGTTTGTTATGACTGGAAGACACACGCGATTTCTTGAATATTTTTTATAACTAATTTGAGTTTTTTTTTTTTTTTCAAATAAAAGCGATAATGAGGGGAGAAATTTAGAAGAGAGGGATATTTTTGAAGATTTTGCACTGGGCTTAACATGTAAATGTGCATAACGGTAAATATTTTCTTCATATTGTGTTTTCTTTAATATCATATATTAATAATAAGATGTTTATAAACATTTCCCTCTAATATAGAGCACAGATTATATCACTCTGATTTATTTCACAAAAAATAAACAATCATGCAAAAAATGTTTAAATTTAAAAGAATTCAATTTTCTACAAAAAAAACGACTTTTTCACATCTACTAGCAGTTGTCACTTTAATTAATAATTATTTGATGCAAAAATAACTTATATAACTTGTGATCCAATTATTCATCCTAACTTCAGAAATGCATTGCAAAATTACGTTTAACTCTTGTGAAAAAGACATCTAACTATTAAACACCAGGCATTTAAAATGCTCCCATAATTCACAAAGCTGTGATTAATTTCAAAAAACCACATTCATCTCTTCTTTCAGTCCAGCAATAAACGCTCGCAATTTTCGTGTCAGGGTCACGTAAACAAAACTCAATAATGATTTTCGTAATGCTCTCTTTCACGGGGGTTTGTTTCTTCGGGAGATGATTGATATTACGAAAGACGCCGTTGAGCGATGCACTTGTTTTGAATTGTGAGCATTCAAGTAAATTCGGAATTCTTTTATTGTTGTTGGACCATCCTTTGTTTGGTAATCTGTCCATATAAAAATTTACCTGACTGTTCCAGTTGTCAGTGTAAAGGTCAGATAGCTTTGTTTTGTCAGAGTTTTTGTAGAAGATTTATCCAGATTTGAGATATATCATTCAACACTTAATAGATTTGTTGGTTAATTCTAGCCGCCCTGATGACTATATACGTCTCTGAAATCAAAATATTTCCCAATTGTGTAATTAAATCTTGCATGAGCTCTCATAGAAATAACACTTTTTTTATTTCAATCATACAAAAGTTTAAAATTTTTTTTAAGTAATGCGCAAAGGTTGTTGCATTAATGAAATTCCAATTGATGGAGAAGTTTTTGCTATTAAAGAAAGCTTTAGACAGGTTTTATTTAATTACTCTCACAAATTTAACGCATAATTAAGCGATATCTTTCGTTTTATAAAGCATATACCAAAATTAACGCAATTTGCCACTATTCGTGCAATTCCTATTACAGGAAAAGTAGTACCTTTAAGTTTTCAAACGATGAAATATCATAGCGCAGTGAATGCTTTTAAGAATCTTTTGCCTTCCTTTGGTTGCATAACAATCATTCAGATTCTTATAAGTCAAGGTAGATCGATGGGAGCTCACTTTTGGTTGCCAATTTATACCAGCAAGTTTTTCATTTTTATCGTATAAATTTGATTTAAATATAGAATTTTATGCATGATAATCGGCATTAAGTGACTGAATGTGTATACTGTTAAACTTTGTGTGTGTCTTTGTATTTTTCACACAGAACGTTTTGAAATGTCAGCTATCTGTATCACATGTAAAATTTTTCAATTATATTACTAATGGTTTTTAATGAGTGGTATTTATTGTTTACACCCCTATTCAAATGAATAAAATTCAGAATTTTTTTCCAGTACAAGATGCACATCGAAAAAAAATATATACAATGAAAAATTACAACAGAGTAAATATTTATAATGTGTATTTTTGCCTGTTTTGTCATTGCATTTTTTTAACTGTGCGGTACAGAATAACTTGGATGTACTTTGAAAAAATATAAATTGCCTATAATTCCTTTTAGGCAACTTATATTTCAATATAAAAATATAATTGCCTTAGTTGCCTATAATTCTTTGTAGGCAACGAAAAATTATAACAGATTCAATATTTATAGTGTCCGTTAGAGCTGTTACGCCATTTTTTTTTTAAATTTGTGGCAGAAACACATTTGGATGCGCATGTTTTTTTCTTAAGTAGTCAGAAACACTGCGGATAACTTTTGTAAAATACATGGCGAACTTCCATCATTTTTTATTTAAACTGACGCAATGCGTACACCAGCAACTTTTTCCTTTTTATCGTATAAATTTGATTTAAATACACAATTTTATGAATGATAATTAGCGTTAATGTTTTTCGCATCAATTTTTTCCAAATCATCCACTGTAAAGCTTGCTTTATATTGAACATTGTAAGACAAATAAGTGCAATAATTTTTTCAATCTGAATTATTTCATTTTTTGGTTATTGCTTTCCAGAAGTGAATAAGCAGACCTACATATAGTGGATCTTATATTAGCTTTATTCTAAAATTTGACATTGGTTTACAATTATGAGTATAAAGTAATAGCTCTTTACATTTTGCGTTATCATGTTCGTATGGAACCAGTAAACAGACGAATAAACATCTCGCTGACGAATTCTGTTCATAAGTTGATAGAAATCTACACTTTTGGTTTACACTCCACATACCAAATTACGTTTCATTCTTGTAGCACGACGCATGTGTTTAAATTATCAGATTCTAAATTCTAAAAAAGGAAGCTTTTTTCTCATTCAGAGATCTCTAAACATTGAGATTTATCAAATCCTTGAGTTTGACTTTCTGACAATCACAGTTTCTTCGATGCTTTCTACACAAGAATATAATTATAACATAACAAAACAAAGTTGAAATTTAAGCCTTTGTTTAAACCTGTTATAAAATCTATTACCAAACCAACCATTTGCTACAATGTCCGTTACAGACCTTCTAGTGCCTTATGGCACGGATAAAGCCATTAATATGATCTTCAAAATGAGCCAAAAATTCAAATTTTCCTTGATAATCATCATTTTAGAAAGAACAATTTATGATGTTTATGCTAAATCTGCGAAAAAGCTGCAGAACCAGATCAACTTAAAGCAAAAACCTCCAAATGTTCCAGCTATTACATCAGCTGTTATCAAAAAGTTATAACCATGAGGCGCAGTTTATCACATGCCTTGGAGAGATGATTAATATGATATCTCCTTTCATGGGGAACCGAAGACCACCATCTGGCGTGCCGCGTGGGCTTCGATATGATCAAAAATGCAAGCGACGCAAAGAAAGCAGTGGTTGGTCAGGTTCAATGTCACAGATGATGGTCTTTAGATTCGTAGCGATATTATGTATATTCGGTTTAAAGAATGGAAAAACTGCTTTTTTGATGAAATGATTGTGCTAAACACTGACGCAAAAATGAATATAAATGACTTTAATGTAGAATTTGGTATTCAATCAACATACCGGTTATAGGAGATTTATTATATTAAATTGAATGCGTAGGACGTTGGTAAGATTTTTAAGCTTAAAAGATAACTGTTTGGACCAAATCATGAAGCTAACATTTTTACTTTCTCGTATACGAAGTATAGTGTAATATTGAAAAAATTTAAATTTGTTTTTGACGAATATCTCGCTTTAGAACTCCTTGCATTTATCCATTTGTCTGTTTATGAACAGGATACCTCAAAAACGTTTTTATTTAGACAGTTGAAATTTGGTATATATACTTTAGACCAAATTTGTAGATTTTATCACATTTTGATAACATTTATTAACAGGAAGTCCGCCTACTTGGATTTTCGAGTAAATGTACAAAACGTAAAAAGTTAAATAAGAGAAATTTTACTCATAGTTAAAGCATCTAGAAACCAGATTCTTGTCAAATTTTGAGTCGAATATGCAAGGGGTGTTCAAACGAAAATTCATAACGATAATATATTTACCAATGTTGCTATGGGAGAACATAGCAAGACATCTAGGAATGCAATTGGAGTCTCCGACGTAGATCGGAGCATGCGCATGAGAGAAGTGGGTCTTATAAAGAGGATCATCCAATTGACTTGTTGAATTCCTCGATCACAGAAGAATCATTAACTTTGATATGTACTGTGAGACACTCCGAAGATTATGCAGATCCATCCAGAACAAAAGACCAGGTTACTCGCGTAGGATATTGTTCTGAATAAACGTCGCCAGGATCACACACTTGGAACTGGCTAAGTTCAAGTTGGTGCAGCTCGACCATTCGCCTACAGCCCCGACAGTTCGACGGAGAAATCAAGGACGCTATGAAGGACTGGGTCTCATCACGGTCTCGGGAATTCTGGGAACAAAGAAATTTTCGCCTCGTTAATGAATGGGATCGTTGTTCTCAGCACTATGGTGTAAATTTTGAATAAAGTAAAGGTGGAGGCTGGCTCGTCCCTTCGATGACGGAACGTACTTGCAAAGGGAAAGGTTGTACCGTGACCGGTGATGACCCTTAAGACTCAACCACAGTTTCCACCTGTGGTGCTGTTATGACTGTCCGGTCATTCCGATTTTTCCGTTTACCTCCCGGTGAGTCGAAGTAGCCAGTTTGTGATATAATATATAATAAAATAATTATTATTATAGTAAAATAATTATGAAAGTTAGATATTTTTTCTGTATTGCTTACTATTTCTTCAGTTTAAACAGCTGAAGCTATGCTAGATAGATTTTTTTTTTATTTACGTAACGCTATAATAGTAATGAGCTTTAATTTGGTTTTCAAGAATTATATTCCCATTTTACAGTTTAATAATTATCATTGTGTACATTAATATAGAAGACACGTAAAGGAGCTTAAAAATTTATGAATATATTATCGAATTTATTTCCTAGAGTTCCTATTTTATTATTTTGGTTTAATTAGATGAAAACAACTTATTTTTAAGGAATAAGTTAATATACTGCGTATAATGCTTTGACGCGCTTTTATAGTATGTGATAAAAATATAAGCTCTTGGTAGTACAATAAACAATCTCTAATTGTAACCTTATAACATTTTGAGATCCTGAAACAAAAAATCTAGAACAGCGGTTCAGTATTTCTTTTCACCAAAAAGTCATGGGCATTTTCGAGAAAATATAAGGATTATCTCAATTTACGACGCAAAATTACAAGAAAAACGACGAAAGACCTTGATTCAGTTCTGACTTGCGAGAAACGTGAACGTGAATTAGAGCAGCTCATACTGATAAAAGTTGCACCACATGACAAATTAAGAGAACATTGGCGTAAATTCCTTTCATCAAGAACTCAGTTTTGTTCCTCAGAGTTGTCAAACATACTCCCTGCATACATTGTATCATAATTGACAAGAACTTTTCAGAATGCTAATTGAAGTACAACATGATCAATTATTATATCTGTATTTTTTACATTCGTACTATCATATCGCAACAATGCGTTTTTATAACATTCCTTTTTTGAAATTTTCAATCACATTTTGGTTCATACCTGTTAGGAACTCCAAAGACAATCGTTTCTTTATAATATTCTTTTTTTCTAAATTTCAGTCAAATTTCAATCACATTTCAGGATTACACTTTATATTATATTTTTACAAGCACAGACTAACGTCTTTAGCGGTTGAATTGAAATTCACAATCTCTGTTTTTAAAAGTTCTTTCAAAAACTGAGTGTGGGTCGGTTGGGGGGCAAGCGGTCATCGGAGCTATGAGGTTACATATCAGAGAAAAACTAAGGAGTCCTGATGGGAAGTAGTTTAGTTTTTTACCCATTTTAAAACAATGCTAGAGCTATTTTGGGGTGGACCTCGTAATTTTGAACCACGGTCAGATGACGAGGATGACACCTGAGTTGGCCCCCTCCCTCTCCCTACTGCACCACACCAGTGGGTGGACGTTTGACCACACGGATTTAACGTACAACAGGCCCCCTTACATGACGATTCTTCGTCAAACCTCTACGGCCACAGCGGCCCTGGTGGGAAGTATCTCGGCTATAGAACCAAAAGGTTTCAGGTTTGCGACTCAATTACACTGAAGAACCGTCATGTAAGGGGGCCTGTAGCAAGTTAAATCCGTCAGGTCAAACGTCATCTCGCTGATGAGGAGGTGTCATCTTTGACATACCAAGGCGGTTCAAAATTGCGAGGTTCGAAAATAGCTCTAATGTTGATATAAAACGAGATATTACGGGATCCACTGAACAGAGAATAGCTGACGAAATCGAGTCTGTGGTTGGTATTAGGAGACAGTTGCTTTTATTTCTCTTATTATTTTAAATACATACATAATTCTGAACATTTACAATGCATATATAATTTATGCAAAGGGGACATTAATGCATAAAAATTGTTCCTGCTTGGATTGTCAGTTCACAAATTCTACAATTTCGGGATGGGCTTATTTGGAAGCAAGAGTCCCGTTTATTCCAGGTCTTCATCAAAACAAACCAAAACTAAGATTTCCATTTCAGGATTAGTGGAAAGATGTCGATGTACCAATTACAGGCACAATGTGAGTGGTACAGTTATCCTTTGAATACTAAGAAGTTTTTTTTTTGTGGCAAATGAAGTCTTATCGTTTACTCCATTCTATTTTCTTCTTTTCTGGCTTAACCCCCCCCCCCCAACCATTTTGTTTGAGAACTTTGATGTGCCACATAGTTCTTGTTTTGAAGCAACAGATCCATCATAAATGTCCCAAATAAACAGTTCTAAGAAACATTGTTTTCGCTTTTACTGTGATCTCGATGTGACTAGAGACACAGCAACCCACTGAGAAGAAGAAAAAACAAATAATTGTCTCACTTTCAGATTCTAAAACAAAAACATTGGTTGTATTTTGTGTTGCAATCATTTAGATAAAATTCTAATAGATCTGCAACCATTTAAACTGTTTTCTTTCTTACTAATGGGAGTGGTCTCCCCAAAACTTATTCGCATAATCTCCAGTGAAAATGTTATTACAGAAAACGCCTTTCATGACATTGGTGTATAATAGTCACGAAATATTAAACTTTGGCGAGAAGTTATCATTTTGTTGAATCTATTGTGTGTTTATTGGCGAGAATTTTTTAATGATTAATCCTAAGCATGCGGTTAATAGTGTCCGTATTGTAGCTCTCGAATAATGCTGTTATCCCAAAGAATGTATTGCATGTTATCGACATACAATAATCTATACTTATAATAAAGCTCAATGTGTGTGTGTGTGTGTGTGTGTGTGTGTGTGTGTGTGTGTGTGTGTGTGTGTGTGTGTGTGTGTGTGTGTGTTGGCTCTCTACAGGCCAGACCGTTGGACCTACAGCTTCCAAATTTGGTACATGTATACCTTAGAGGTCGGAAATGTGCACCTCGGAGCCCTTTTTTCGAATTTTTCATTAGAATATGAATTAATTAAAATTTAAGCAAAATGACGTTTTTCCTCTATAACTTCCGAAAATATTATCGTATAAACATGATTTTAACATCAATTTAAAAATTTAAAAATTAGCTTTCTAATGGTATCAGTGTTTTAATGTATAACTTAAGCCTCTATTTTTAACGAATTTTTAAAGAAATATTTTAACCGTTTTTTTAGCACGTGACCAGATAAAATAAAAGAATGACGGAAGTTCAGATTTAAAAAAAAACAACTATCATCGCAAATCAAATCCAAAGATATGCAAATTTTAGCACGTGACTGGATAAAATAAAAATATATATAAAAATGAGATATTTTCTAAACAAATAAATGCAAAGCAAAGGTTTCTATGATCGTTTGCAATATCTATATCATTAATTCCATAAATTATCTTTATTTACAGTAAACCTGATTGAATTTAGATAGGATATGCATTGAAATCCCGACTTCATGGCATATTTCTATAATCGTTTGCAATATCTGTATCTTTAATTCAATAATTTTTTCCCTTTTTCGCTTTCTTTAAAAAACATATTTAACATTTTGGCAATATCACAGAAAAAAATATTTTTAATATTCTGGAAGCATAATCGATAAATTATTAGAGCATTAAACTCAAAAAGTTTTTCCGAATAAAGTTACCGACTTTTTAAATACTAATAACTGAACCTTTTAACTTTAACTATTTCTTAAATTTTGGCTAATTAATATGGGATTTAATTGAAAATTTTAAAACGCATTACTCATGGCGAACCAACTGGTCGCCAAAGGCGGCTAGTTATAAATATTAACCTTTGGCCTGCAAATAACCTTTTTATTGAATCTATCGTGAGATCTTTGGTGAGAGTTTTGGCGCCATTCCTGCCATGATGTGAACAGTACTGGGAAATCGAATTGTGTTTTAGACGCGTATTTTGACTCAACAGTTTAGCACAAAACTACACTTGCATCAACAAAATTCCGTATTGATACATTTAAGTAATTGCGTTTACGTGTTTCTGGTTGTACCAATTTTTTTCTCTAAATTTAATGCTTCAGAATCAAAGCTAATATTTATTAAATTTATGACGTAAAAAGTTATAAGAAATATTCGAAAAATTAAAACACTAGTGCTTACTAAACTGCTCTCAGGTTTTCATCAAACTAATATTGAGCAACCCAAATAAGAGCCTCGACAGAAAAAGTGAACAAGCTACCATTAAGCAATCAAACCAATTTTAAGGGAATGATAAGCTTTCTCTAAACTGATAACCATAAAAAGAAATGCCATTGCAATTTAAAAAAATTATCTTTTTCAGCAATTTAGAAAATGCTTTTGCGATATTGAAAGATTGCAAAAGACAGAATATTTTTTTCTTCAGTCACGCAACTTAAAGCTTTCAATAAATGTCCAAAACAACAAGATGTGGCCTGAATTTTAAGATAGACAGTTAATTACGAGATACTTAAAAAATAACTAATATTAACCAATTTAAGAGTTTACGAAGACAAGACCGTTTGGTTTCTTTTAGGTTTAAAGGTTTTACTGTGCCTTTCCACAGATTAACGAAATTCTGTAGAAATGATTGATATTTAAATTACTTAAAAGCTAAAATGTATATTGTAACACCAATCTATATATTGAGTTCAAAAAAAAAATTTTTCCCTTTCCTGTGATGCCTGAAGGCGAACTTTCCAACAAAATAACAATGGATATCTTCTACTTGGGTGAAAGAATTTTACGAATAAGAAAGAATTAAGTATGCTTAATTTAAAAGTAAAATTTTCAAATCTAAGATTGTTTTGGCGGCATAATGTTTACAAGTTGGCACTTTACCTATAAATTTTGCCATGCAAATACGGAAAACCCTGTTCAAATATTTTACAGGCCAAACTGTTGTCCCTGTAGCTACCAAATTCGATGCATAATCATACATCATGGATAGTAGGTATCTCTAAGAAATAGTTCCACAATATTTCGGTTTGATTTTTGATTAAAACTTAATAAAATGTCCAATGACTTCCTTTAAATAGCTCCATAGAATATAATTACATCAAAATTATTTTTATACCATTTTAACTTTTAAATGCCAGGAGTTTCAAATTTGATACGTAACAGTTAAATTGAATTGTAAATTTGTAATTGGTTTGTTTCTATTATTTGGCTATATGTATACATTCATTGCATAATTTTCTTTTGAACAAAATTTTCATAAAATAAGCTTCTGTTGCCAAAATCGTTTAAGAAATATAGCATTGTGTTTCCCCATTTTATTGAATGAGTGATATATTTTAGAAAAAGCTTAGCGAAATAAATCTTTGAGGCCTTTCATTTTCCCGAAAATAAAATTACTTTTGCGACAGGTGAAAATCTTATTTTTATTGTAATATAATTATTTTTAGTAAGGACTTGTTTTGTTTGAAGAAAATCTTTTTTTTTGAGGGGGGAGTATCAGTTTTGATATTTTAGGCTAAAATATACAAAAATGTGTATAGTGATTTTTTTCCTTTATCTGAATACTGTAACGATACTTAGTACTGGGGCTTCTAAAGGTTAAAATTTTAAAGATACGTTTCTCATTTTATTTCTGTTCAGTTTTACTGTCAAATTTTAATAGTATTTAAAGATATTTTAATTAAACATTAAGACAGCATTTTTCACTGTTTAAATTATTAAATTTGTCAAGCACATTGTAATGATATTGTATGTATCATTTTTTGTGTTTATGCCTCGCTGTTATATAACCAACAGTAAATTCTAAAAATAAAGCAAAAAATAGACAAATTAAACCAAAAATATTATTATGCTACCATGTTTTGGATTACGAGTTTGAGCCTTCTTTGATTTTTAAAGAAATTTGTTTAGTTATTAGTCATATTTCAGAATTATATTGTTAAGATTAAATGGAAATTAGTAATCTAATACTATAATACGAGGAATGGTTGCCAAGTCGAAAATCGCCCCAGAATTAATAAACTCCGGTAAACTTGGGGGTCTGGGGTTTTTGGCCACGAGGAATCGATTGGCGCCGGTTTTCAAGCGCTACGGTCGAGCAGTTCGGAGTTACAGATAGGATATTTTTAAACTTTATTAGTTCGCCATAATGGCTACTTAAATTTTCAAGCGGTAACTTGCTGCCATCTATAGCCAATATGGCGAACTAATAAAGTTTTATGTTTATGCTGTTATAGGTTTATAATATGTTTCTTATGTATGTATATATGTTTGGTTTTTCTAAATAAATTTGTCAAAAATATTGAACTTCAACACACTTCAATCTTTACCTTTGTATAGAATAGTTCCCTTTCCAAACCCTAACTTTGTTTAGAATAGTTTACAATGGTGCACTTTAACCGGTTATCTTTTCACCAAGGGTTTCACAAATTTTCTTATGGCATGTATTGTTTTGATAAATCACAATTGAAAATTTAAATCTTCGAGTTAGCTTCGATACCTGTTTTCTCCGAGCGGAGCTCGGTCACCCGCTGGTTTTAATAACATTATACTTATAAAAGATAATAATTGAAAAAAAATATTCAATTAACTTCCGTTTTTTCATTTTACTACTACCCAAAGAACATAAACAAATAGATCACTTCATTTTCCTGTTGTTGATTTCTTTGTCATATAATGAAATGACGTACTCAAAATGGAATAAAATCCAATAATTTTTAATGACATAATATCCATAAAGGGACTAACAGTACAAAAAAGAGTGCCATTGAAAGAAATCCCATTTATTAAGTCAGTATTTCTAAAAAAATGATCCCTTCATTTTCCGGCACAACCCAAAGACTCCCAAAACAATACAACAAATCCCCTTTTCTTCTCAAATGAAATTACAAGCAGTTTTGATGTACCATCCTTTAAAATACACGGCCTAGTTCCGCCAGCCAATCCATGTTTTATCTCCAATTACTCGCGTTGTACAACAATATCCGACAAACTCTCCATCCCAAGCCAGGTCTTACGCAACAATCGAAACAATTTACTGAGGGAACATCCCCCCGATTACCACCTGCCGCCCGCATGTCTAGGAACGTCCATTCCCATCCATTGTAAAGCGCCTCTTAATACAATGAGTCCATCTTCCGGGGAGAAGTTTGTAAACAAAGGTTTAGAGGGTCTGCCTTGAAGTGAAAGTAATAAACCTCATTGATATAATTCCTGGGAAGAGTGAAAAAAAGTCCACTTTCTTTACTCCTGACCCAGATAGGTGGCTATCACCAGAGTTCCAGCGGACCGTCGGTGGCTAACATGGCTTAAGTGCTGTGCTCCGTCATGCGTGTTACCACGTGAGGGGATTCCAATGAGGAAGAAGGTTGGTTGGATTGGAACACTCAAAATTGGGTAAAGAGCAACCTTTGACCTCAATGACCCAGGTGGTGTTGTACCAAAATGTAGGTTTTCTCTTTTCCATTCTTGTAGTTGAAGAAGGGATCACTTCCTTATCTTATTATTGATGAATCGACTTTGAAAAGGAAATTAATGGCTGGACTGTCTGCAAACTCTTTTGTTCGTCAGATCTGCAGCATAAATAACATTTGGCGTTTGTTTAGGTCAGCCTAAAAGAGGGGAAAGTCAACTAAATGTATGATAAAATTTTAATGCCCAAAAAGTAAGTTAATGGGATAGTAGCGAACTATAATTCCCTTTCTCTGTGTATGAAACTGTCAATAATCTATTTATTTTGTAGCTGAAAAGATATCACCTCTCTACTTTAACATGTATAATGACTTTTCCGAAAAGATTTGTTTATTTATTGATTGATCTGATTTTCAAAGCTTCTTGATGCATTTAAAAAGCTAAGAGATACAATGTTAAAAAATAAAGGGAAACAGTGAGAGTTACCTTCCCAAAACTTTCTCGTATACTCTTTAATAAAGGTATTACATCAGAGAAAGACATTGGCATACATAGTTACGAAATGTTAATGTTTGGTGGGAATTTAACATTTTTACTGATTTCATCAAATCATCCTTGGCGAGTTGTTTAGCGATTAATCCCGAGCATACGATTTACAGTATACAAAAGCTGAATTTATGTTTAAGATGCATTGTTTCCTAACCGAATGAAATAAAAATGTGACATAAAATTACACTTGAATTCACAAAATCCCATACGACACTTGATATGTTAAAGTCCATTAAAGTTCGTTATAAATTAACCAATGGGAGGTGTCTCCCAAAACTTTCTCGCATAATCCTCAATAAAGGTGCTACCTCAGAGAATGACATTGGCATACGTATTTACGAATTTTAACATTTAAGCGAATTTAGGGTTTTTCACTGAATTTATCGTGTCATCCTTGGTAAGTTAATTAGCTATTAATCCTTAGCATGCGGTTAATAGCATTCGAAAGTCAAATACATTTTTAGAAGTTTTTCTTTCAACCGACTGCAGCAAAGATTTGGCACCAAACCGCACTTTTAGCCACAAAATCCAGTACCAAATTTTCCATATTTAATTTTCTTCCATCTTTGCATTTTGAATTATCACGCTTATACGTTTCTGAAAGAAATTACCAACAGATTTCCAATCTTTAATTAGATTTGCCTCAAAATATGGTGTTTAGATTATGGATGCTAATTATGTGTATCGAATTTTATCTATCTCTTCGTTTTGTTACTATCATGCTAATTTAAACTCGAACATTTACACGGATGGATTTCCTCTGAACAGATTTTACTCAAAATTCGATAGAAATCAGTAAATTAAGTATAAATACCGTATACCAAATTTCATCCGTCTAGATCAAGGTATTTTTGAGTTATCTTTGTTCGCAGACATTTTCCAAAAATG
>JAPMOQ010035911.1:62187-87071 GCA_026543055.1 Argiope trifasciata
GGTTTCACAAATTTTCTTATGGCATGTATTGTTTTGATAAATCACAATTGAAAATTTAAATCTTCGAGTTAGCTTCGATACCTGTTTTCTCCGAGCGGAGCTCGGTCACCCGCTGGTTTTAATAACATTATACTTATAAAAGATAATAATTGAAAAAAAAATATTCAAATAACTTCCGTTTTTCATTTTACTACTACCCAAAGAACATAAACAAATAGATCACTTCATTTTCCTGTTGTTGATTTCTTTGTCATATAATGAACTGATGTAGTCAAAATGGAATAAAATCCAATAATTTTTAATGACATAATATCCATAAAGGGACTAACAGTACAAAAAAGAGTGCCATTGAAAGAAATCCCATTTATTAAGTCAGTATTTCTAAAAAAATGATCCCTTCATTTTCCGGCACAACCCAAAGACTCCCAAAACAATACAACAAATCCCCTTTTCTTCTCAAATGAAATTACAAGCAGTTTTGATGTACCATCCTTTAAAAGACACGGCCTAGTTCCGCCAGCCAATCCATGTTTTATCTCCAATTACTCGCGTTGTACAACAATATCAGACAAACTCTCCATCCCAAGCCAGGTCTTACACAACAATCGAAACAATTTACTGAGGGAACATCCCCCCGATTACCACCTGCCGCCCGCATGTCTAGGAACGTCCATTCCCATCCATTGTAAAGCGCCTCTTAATACAATGAGTCCATCTTCCGGGGAGAAGTTTGTAAACAAAGGTTTAGAGGGTCTGCCTTGAAGTGAAAGTAATAAACCTCATTGATATAATTCCTGGGAAGAGTGAAAAAAAGTCCACTTTCTTTACTCCTGACCCAGATAGGTGGCTATCACCAGAGTTCCAGCGGACCGTCGGTGGCTAACATGGCTTAAGTGCTCTGCTCCGTCATGCGTGTTACCACGTGAGGGGATTCCAATGAGGAAGAAGGTTGGTTGGATTGGAACACTCAAAATTGGGTAAAGAGCAACCTTTGACCTCAATGACCCAGGTGGTGTTGTACCAAAATGTAGGTTTTCTCTTTTCCATTCTTGTAATTGAAGCAGGGATCACTTCCTTATCTTATTATTGATGAATCGACTTTGAAAAGGAAATTAATGGCTGGACTGTCTGCAAACTCTTTTGTTCGTCAGATCTGCAGCATAAATAACATTTGGCGTTTGTTTAGGTCAGCCTAAAAGAGGGGAAAGTCAACTAAATGTATGATAAAATTTTAATGCCCAAAAAGTAAGTTAATGGGATAGTAGCGAACTATAATTCCCTTTCTCTGTGTATGAAACTGTCAATAATCTATTTATTTTGTAGCTGAAAAGATATCACCTCTCTACTTTAACATGTATAATGACTTTTCCAAAAAGATTTGTTTATTTATTGATTGATCTGATTTTCAAAGCTTCTTGATGCATTTAAAAAGCTAAGAGATACAATGTTAAAAAATAAAGGGAAACAGTGAGAGTTGCCTTCCCAAAACTTTCTCGTATACTCTTTAATAAAGGTATTACATCAGAGAAAGACATTGGCATACATAATTACAAAATGTTAAACTTTGGCGGGAATTTAGCATTTTTACTGATTTCATCAAATCATCCTTGGCGAGTTGTTTAGCGATTAATCCCGAGCATACGATTTACTGTATACAAAAGCTGAATTTATGTTTAAGATGCATTGTTTCCTAACTGAATGAAATAAAAATGTGACATAAAATTACACTTGAATTCACAAAATCCCATACGACACTTGATATGTTAAAGTCCATTAAAGTTCGTTATAAATTAACCAATGGGAGGTGTCTCCCAAAACTTTCTCGCATAATCCTCAATAAAGGTGCTACCTCAAAGAATGACATTGGCATACGTATTTACGAATTTTAACATTTAAGCGAATTTAGGGTTTTTCACTGAATTTATCGTGTCATCCTTGGTAAGTTAATTAGCTATTAATCCTTAGCATGCGGTTAATAGCATTCGAAAGTCAAATACATTTTTAGAAGTTTTTCTTTCAACCGACTGCAGCAAAGATTTGGCACCAAACCGCACTTTTAGCCACAAAATCCAGTACCAAATTTTCCATATTTAATTTTCTTCCATCTTTGCATTTTGAATTATCACGCTTATACGTTTCTGAAAGAAATTACCAACAGATTTCCAATCTTTAATTAGATTTGCCTCAAAATATGGTGTTTAGATTATGGATGCTAATTATGTGTATCGAATTTTATCTATCTCTTCGTTTTGTTACTATCATGCTAATTTAAACTCGAACATTTACACGGATGGATTTCCTCTGAACAGATTTTACTCAAAATTCGATAGAAATCAGTAAATTAAGTATAAATACCGTATACCAAATTTCATCCGTCTAGATCAAGGTATTTTTGAGTTATCTTTGTTCGCAGACATTTTCCAAAAATGGTTTTTTGGAACTCAGGAAAATCTAAAACGTGGAGATTCGTCAAAATCTCGATTCGAAATTTTGAACGATTACCATACGTTCTGTGTACTACATATGAGAGAAAATAAAAACCTTTGGATAATAAGTTTACATGATATGTTCGCATTTTGTCTCAATTATTCTATAATAAAGGAAATTCAGATTTGTTATAAATAACTGTACATAGTTAAAAATTTTAAAATCTAGATATTAATACATGGTATTATTATTATAACATTTTGGTGACTTCTATTTTGGTTTCAATCTAGACATATTCATCACTGGATGCCGGTCTAACATACTTTTTGTTTAACGAAATTAAACCATGAATAAATGGATTAAATATCCCTAAAGTATAAAAATCACTCTAGATGATTTATGTGTTTTTCCAATCGAAATTGGACCATAAAGAAAATCTTTATGAGTCTGGATCCGTGAAGGTGTGTCTTCAAGCGATTGTGTCTTGAAATCCCGGTAAATAGAACTTAACATCTGACCATCTTGTAATCCGATTACGAACATCAAAGGGGTGCGCGCTCTGATCTAGAACAATTTTTTGCCTCAGCTCGTGATCCATGCCGTAGAAGATTTGTATCTGAAAGTTGTGCCTCCCTATTGTTTTAAGTTAGCACGCATTTAGAGTGATGGTCGTGAGATATCTCATTGTTTATGTAGGTTTTCTTTTAGAATATCACTCTCCACTCATCTTAGTGGGCCGATTGAGAGAAAGTTGATATCGCTGAATAGAACAGTAATGGAATTTTGTTTTATAAGTAAATAACGAGTGGTGTTGCTTTGGTTCATTTAAATGTTATCATTAGGAATTATTTGGTACTTTTCCATTATACCAGCGCAGCTGAAAAATCGCCAATAATGATGCAATCAAAGCCAAACGGAATATCGCCGCCGGTAATCTTTTGCCGATACATTTTTAAAGAAAGTCGCGCCATTTTGTCGCTTGACCTAAAATGGCAACTGTGTGCTGTCGCCAAAAAGTCAGCTTGGCAAGAATTGTGCCGATATAATGGAAAAGTACCAATTTTTCAATAACACTAGCTTTTAAAATAGTAAAAATGATGAGAAAAAAAATTTTTTTTCTTATATGAATTATCAGTAGTACATGCACAGCATTGTCCGTGGCATAACATCTAAATTAAAAAATTAACTTTCAACTTAGTCTAGCTTTCACTCGATATGACATGAGCATGTCACTTAACATCAAACAAATATAAAAAATATATTTAGAAGTCACAAAAAATAACTTCTAAACAATTTTTAGCTAAACTTTGATGAAAAGTCATTTGGTGCCTTTTGAGGTTGACAGTTTTTTGTAGGTGCTTTTGCCACCGTTACACTATTGTTACCGTTTACCTCACATTTGGCCATTTAACTAAAATTTGGAGATATATTATTTTTTGGCTGAAAAAGATTGTATAACAAAGCTGTTCCAGCTATTACACTAAAAATATACACTACTTTAAAGTTTAAAAATATACAAATAACTCATTGAACCCTTTGTTCCACATTTGCTTATCAACTCGGTATAACCTGATATGAAAACAAAATTAAAATTGCTTCATAAAATTTCTTCGTAAACTATATTGTATGCTTTTCCTCCTGGTGACAAGACGAAAAGATTTTACTTGTATGTAACTCTAAAAAGTGACACATAAAGTTGTCCATGGACTTGAATATACTAAAACCTTACCCAATAAATTGCCCTACAAAATTGTGTAGATATCTCTAATAACAGTTAATTTTTTGGGCATAGTGAGCTTTGAATCGCTTTCTAAAATCAGACGTAAACAAATAAATGTATTGCATATTCATATTTGTAAAGTGTTTTACAGCTCATTGGCGCCGCAGGCCCCACCATCTGTAAATCTTGTGATATAGGACTTAAGTGAAAATGGAACTGACCTTATTTGTTTAATGTGTGCATCATAAAATGATTTGAATCATGAAAAGAAATTAAATGGTACTGAGTAAATTGAGAAAAAAAAAATAAGAAAGAAAGAAAAAAAAAAGTGTGATGGAGAATACTTAGGGGGAATTAAAGGGCGAGTGAACAGCGTGGTCTGCGTTTATTTGAATTTTCGTAGTGATCATAAATTGGGAGATTTTGCAAGGTGGAATTGTCAATATGAATAATATTACCATAGAAGTTTTGTGCAAGTTTGATCATGAATTGTTTTATAGGTAGGATGCTGAGGGCTTTGAGAATATCTTCATTTCTATGGAACCATCTAGCTTTTGCAATCATACGAACAGTTTTGTTCTCAAGGGAGATGATTCTTTGGAGATTGGTTTTAGCAGTTGCAGCCCAAACAGGGCAGGCATATGTGAGGATTGGTCTTAGGTATGCCAGGTAAATCAGAACTTTACCCTCTAGAGAGAGACCCGAGTTTCTACAGATGAGGGGGTATTGTGATTTGAATGCATTGTTAAATTTCTCTCTGGTGTGATTTATGTGTGATTTGTAGTTGAGGTGTTTGTCAAGAATTATACCAAGGTACTTGACTTCATTTTTCCAGTTGATTTCAGTGTTGTAGAGCTTAATTTTTGGCCAGTTATTTTTGTTTTTAAAGAATATAACTGCTTCAGTTTTGTCGACATTGAGTTTTATTTTCCAGCGAACAAGCCATTTTTCTAGGTTGTGGATGTAGTTTTGAAGAGGAATTATTGCTTGTTGGGGATTTTTCCCTTGTGAGAGAATGGCTGTGTCATCGGCATAGAGACTGATCATAATGTCTTTTTGTTGAGGAATATCATTTAGGTAAAGCAGGAAAATGACAGGTGCGAGGATACCACCTTGTGGGACACCAGCTCTTAGCTTTCTTTTTGTTGAGTCTGTTTTATTGGCAATAACAGTAAAGTGCCTATCTGAGAGGTATGATTTAATAATCTGAACGATGTTGGGGGGGAAATTGTATGCAATGAGCTTATAAATGAGGCCTGGGATCCAGACCTTGTCAAAGGCTTTGGCAATGTCAAGAAAGATTGCAGCAGTGGGTTTCTTGGATTTTCTACCTTCATGAAGGTATTCAATCATTCTTAAGAGCTGGTGAGAGGTTGATAATTTTTCAGTGAAACCGAATTGCTGGGGTATTGAAAAGCCTGCTTTCTTGGCGAAGTTTAGGTATCTTGTAAGAATTAGTTTTTCAGTAAGTTTGCTTAGTGTGGGAAGAAGAGAGATGGGTCTATAGTTTGTCGGAATTGTGGGGTCTTTGCCAGGTTTGAGAATCGGGATTATTCTGGCAATTTTCCAGCATTTGGGAAAGTAGCGAAGATCAAAGATTTTGTTGAGAAGATCAGTAATTTTAATAATAATTTTGGCGGGGAGTTTCTTAAGCATTTTATTCGTAATTGAATCAGGGCCAGGTGTTTTGTTTATTTTAGTGTTTTTAATGAATTCAATGATTTCTGAGGGTTTAATTTCAGAAAAGATTATATTATGTATTGCATATGCATACCACAGCTCTTGCTATTTGCGCAGGCGTAGTTTCAGATTTTCACTCATGCGCAGATATTGCCGTTTTAACGCATGCGCAAATCGTAGTAGGAAAACAATTAAAATCGCAATTATAAAACTCTTTTTTTATTTTGATGTAACTTTCATATACTAAGACCTTCCCTAATAAATGCTCTATAAAATGGCACAAATATCTCCAATATCAGTTAAGTATTTCTATAGTTTTTCTCTTTGAAATATACAGATGCTTTCAAGAGACTTTGTTTTATACTACACTAGACGCCTTTGGCGGCCAGCTGGTTCGCCAAGAGTAATGGGGTCTAAAATTTTCAATTAAATACTTATGTGCCTTGCTCTCTTTATAATTTCTCTGCCAGATATACTTAAACTGTTACGTAACACGTTAAAGTTACGTAACACTGATTTACTAAATTAATGACATAGATGTTGCAAACGATCATAGAAACCTTTGTCTTGTATTTATTTTTTAGAAAACATAACATTTAATATTTATTTAATTTCATCCAATCACGTGGTGAATGTTACATTTTTTTCGATTAAATTTGCAGTCATAGTTAATTTATTTTTTAATTTGAATTTCTGTCAGTATGATTTCAACAGAGCTAATAAAAGCTATATTTTCCCTTTGCTCGTTCATTATTTATTTTAGAAAATGTCACATATTATATTTCTTTTATTTTATCCAGTCACGTGCTAAAAGTTGCATTTCTTTAGATTTAATTTGCAATGATAGTTGTTTTTTTTAGTTTGAACTTCCGTCAATAGGATGGCAACACGCTGATAAAACCTAATTTTTCCCCCTTGACGTGCTCGTGCAGATTAAATTTTATTGTTTTGTCCGAAATATATTGTTGTAAAACATGGTTAAAATATTTCTTTAAAAATTCGTTAAAAATAAAAGCTTAAGTTATACATTAAAACACTGATACCATTAGAAAGCTAATTTTTTCATCTTTAAATTGATGTAAAAATCATGTTTGTGCGATAATATTTTCGGGAGTTATAGCGGAAAATCGCCGAAATTTCGCTTAAATTTTAATTAATTCAAATTCTAATTAAAAATTCGAAAAAAGGGCTGCGAGGTGCACATTCCCAAGCTCTAAGGTATACATGTACCAAATTTGGTAGCTGTAGGTCCAACGGTCTGGTCTGTAGAGCGCCAACACACACACACACACATTGAGCTTTATTATAAGTATAGATGCAGAGTGCAAGTATAGTAGAAAATAAATTTTTTGAAACAATTTTTTAATCGACCCAGATATTTTGATGAATCTCTTTGTTTTATTTCTCTTTGAATCTGAAAAGCGGGATTTTGCCATTGTGTCTTTCTGTCGATCAGTCAGTGAGCGCGATAATACTGTTACGAACATGTAATTTTGCTTCCCAACACAAATAGTATCATCATAAGGAAGACTAATGTTTTACAGTTATCTGTATTGGATGCTGCAGGATGCCGAGTCAGCGATATCTGATCTTGGCGACTTTGGCAAAAAAAAATGGATAATGACCGAAACTTCGAGAATTTATCGATACGTCCATTAGGAACAGAGATACGTCTGATTAATCTAGACACTTCTAACCCGTCTCCCAGGAACTATGAAAGGCCGGATCTCTCAAGCCGCAAGTCTTGAATTGAGTCGTGGTGAATGTAGTTGGCTTCGAGACAAGTAACAAGTCTTCCAGATGATAATGAAGCAACGATAGATGTGTGAAGTTATAGCTGAACTGAGCTGTGGGCATCGAGTTATGTTGTCTACAGTGGGTGCAACGTCATTCCTTGTGTAGTAGGCAATTGTATGAAGTAGTCGGCAATAAAAGCGAGAAGAGACAGAGGAGTGTTTCAGCCGTCATTCCCCCCTCCTACTGAATTCTGTCTGGCCGCGCTGTGTGTTGTGTGCGTTGTTACTAACAGATTTCTATATATGGGTTATTATTGTTGTATGCTGCTGTGTGTTTGTCTCGGCTGTGAGCTGCTCCAATTAGAGTAACTCTATTTCTTAGGACATCATTTAATACAGCTCGTACTTTATCCATAACTTGATTTTCATCCCCCTCTCAAGTAACTAATATTTTAACCCTTTTTTGCATTCATACTGTATATTACTATGCTCATTCATCCAGTTTCTTGTACTCAAGATGTTCATTCTAGCATATTTCATTACTTTTTATGTTGTATTTTCATGTATTTTATCATTTGTCTGTATCTTTCAAACTCATTGTTGTGTACTTTTTTTTAATAAAGTCCACCTACATCTATACCAAACCGGAAAGGGGCCACATGAGCTCTAGAAACGGAGGTGTGGTGTTAAATGTACATATTTGTAGTCTTTGTGCTGTTCTGTCTTTGTGTTAATAAACATTATTGTTTTCTACGAAGCCTGTTGATAGTGTTCTCACACCATATACCCACTACTAAACGGACCCAGCGGTGAATATCCGTAAAAATACAATTATAATGAAAACTCTAGTTTGGTTATGGGGCCTTTTCAAAAATTTGCTAAATATATTCAAATGTTGACCAAACGCATCTGTAGGAAATGATATGTCTGTTTCCCACTATGTGGGCAACCGTAATTTAAACCCCACTTGAAAGCTCAAGAATACCGCTCATTTTTGTAATATTTTTGAATAGAACCAAACTACTAAATCAATTATCATATTTTAACAGATGGCTTTAAAATATTTAATGGGGGGAATAAAGACATTTGGCAAAAAATTAAAAGAAAAAGGCCCCTATATATATAAATAATTTATTTATTAAAAAAATTGTCAATTTAGTCTGAAGTAATGAATACTCTGCGAATTTATTTCATTTTGGAATCCTGCAAATTTTTGTTCCAATGCTAATTCGTATGTAATTTGGAATGCTTGTGGCATTGGCAACAGGAGTTCTTACAGATCAAGCACATTCTACTTTTGGCGTTGGCAATGGCAGGAAATTATTATTATTATTTTAGAATAATTGACTGATGGCACTTTGCAAATGTTATAATTTTCCTATTTAATTTGCTGCAGTTGAAACTTTGAGTTTAGTAAATCATTAATATGTATTCATATTATTTCATCAAGTATTTAAAGTGCTTTAGGAATTATTAATTAAATATTTATTTTTTAATGGATGAAGTTGTGTGTTATTCTCCATCTCTAAATGCTAAATCATCTTTCAGAAATACCAGATCTTTGATAATAACTCTAATACTTATTTTAAGATTTATTTTTTATTAATAGTAATTTGTATGAAATTTATTTAAAATTTTTACAAAATGCACAGGAATTATTCATATTCATTATCTATACAACAAAAGTGTTGTTTAAAATATGATCTATGATTTTTAAGTTCTTAATAAATAAGTTAATATTATTTGATTTAAGATATTTATTATTTTATTTATTTTACTGTTCATTTAATACATAATTATAGTAGTGTGTTAGATAACAACAAAGAAAAAACTTTTATCTAAAACAACAAAATGTACAGTATGAGTATCAGGTTTAAAAATCAAACCAATTCCATTTCAATGTTTTTATAATTATCAATTCCTACTTGGATACTTAAAAAATACTTCCTTAATACCTCGCTTTCCCTTTTTTTATAGGCAAAAGTTGAGCAAGAATGTTTATTTTTTCTATTAAAAAGTTATTTTCAAAACATAAATAATATAAAGCAAATTTATGGCCCAAAATTAAATAACAAACACATGGCAGCCCATAAATAATGCAGTACGATATTTAATTACGTGATTAAATGCAGTTGTGACGTCATGTGAGTCAACTTCATTATCGTCTGCTAATTTACAATTTTTATTTTACTATCTTATATCTAGGCTTAAAAAATTATAGATAAAAATTAGGGAAATAGACTGAAATTAGATATGTAAAAAATAATCGTTTGCTTGAAAATATGTTATACATGTGACATACATGTGTCTCTAGAATTTTTCAACAAGGAAACGTGATAGATACTACGTGTATAAAAATATAAAAAATTATCGTTGAAAGGGAACACAGCTTGATATGATGTGATCTATTACATACGAGAAGATTATTTTTATATTTAAAAAATACTAATTTAGAATCATGCATTCGTTAGAACAAGTACTGCATTTTAAATTACTTATCTTCAATTTAAAATGTGCATGCAGTTGTAATTATAATTTTTGTTCTAAACCAGATATAAAAGGAACGGTTCTCATTTAATTAAAAGTAAATAACATCCGTTTTAACCCTATTTTCTCCAGCCAAAAGTACTGACCCATAATGGTCTCATTAGATTGGAGACAAACATCTCACGCTTTTGAGATACGTTACGTTTTCACATGAGATAAAAGAGAGTATGAAGCTCAATCATGAACTAAATACAAAGAAGGAAATTGCTCTTAAAATTTTTCTCACAATAAATGCATAGCTGTGACTTCAATAAAAGATGAGTTCTCTAGTTCTTTTTCTTCATTATTAACTACTAAAACTTTGGGGACCAGTTGATTTACCGAGAATACTAATTATGTTTAAGTTGAATGAAATCTGATATGCATAAATTTAATGCCATTGATTATTACAATAACGTTTTTTCAATAGGTATTAAAACCGTGCCCTTTTAATAGCTTTACAAACAGTCCTGTTAATTATGTACCTAAGCCTTCTTAATGGAATCGAGTTCTATCATATCTTAGTTCCATTAAAACAAAAGTATTTGGGAAATTTATTTTATATTGCCCTCCTACCTATTGCTGTAATTCAACTTCTCTTTATAATTTCTTATAAGCTGCAGGTATGATAAATAGTCTGTCCTATCTAATGACAATACATACACATTTTTTTTCATTATTAGTAGAGATTAAGGAAATTGCTCAAAGAAAACTTGGTCCTGTAATCAAATATATTCCTACAAAGATATCTTCACATCAATATGTGTGTAGTATTCAGAAATAATAATAATAAATGGGCCATAATAATAAACGATTATCATCAACAGCTAAAACTTTTTATCGATTAATTAAAGCAAAAAAATTAAAGATTTATTTTTTATAAAAATTAAAAACTAAAATTTTATTCTTACCACGTTTCGAAGTATTTATATCGAAGTAAATAATTCATTATAAGAATATTTGTTTCATGTTTGCATATATTAGCAAGAGATGTCGTTTATAGTTTAATAAAAAGTATGCCCAATAATTTAATGAAGCTGAAACATTCTTGGCTGTTTATACTCAGAATTATCATATCAATTATTCAAAGATGCTCTAAAGCATAAATATGAAGTGAAAAAATAAATATGAAAAAGAAAAAATCTATTAACATTCGGTTGTCAAATTTTTTAAAAAGCAAATACATTTAATCAGCATTTTGATTGTTTATGTACAGAAGAAATTCTAGCCGATTCTTGGGGAATTGGCTATTAAGATTCAGAATTTCTTCTTTATCTGATTTCATAAGATTTTATTAATTATCTTGCCGGCGTCCTGGCTTATGGGTAGCACGTCTTTCCAGTGATCCAGGCTTCCTGAGTTCAAATCCCGTTTAGGCCTTGGTTGTTCTTCATCTGTTTTATCTGTGAAATGTGTGAATGTGCTGCCTTTTAAAAGGAGTTACGCACGCAAATGTGATGCATGAGTAGCTAAATCATACTCTTGGCCCTAGATGGCTACTAAAAACAAAAGACCTAAGAACTTCGGCTTAAATTCGCTAACTTAATCCAGCTCGCTTGTCTACGACAAACCCCACAGTTACAGTTAATTTCAGTTAAATCGCATAACGTAATTTCATGCCCATGATTCAATCAAATTCTCGCACATTGTGTTTAATTTTCTTACTTATGCTCTGTTTATCGGGTGCGTAAAAGTCTTTCGTGAAGACTAATCCCATTACATCCTGGAGCTATTTAAAAAAGTCAAAATGAAATCTACGATCGCAAATATCAAGTTATGTCAGAACATTATTTTTAAGTCATTAACATGTTTAAACCGATTTGAAAATTCTTTGATATTTTTATATATTTATTTTGATTATTTTTTTATATATTATCTTATTTTGATATTTTTGATATATTCTGCGATCAAATATTTGACGAAATAACAGACAGCTTGGATTTTCAGACAACAAAACAATCTATTGTTGGAAATTATACCGATTTTTAAAAAATGACAAAATTTAGAAGAACTATGTACGATTATTAAATTAGTAACGTTAAATAAATAATTTCTAAATTTTCAAAGAGTATAAATTTCATTGATGCGCGATAATATTTTCGGAAGTTGTAACTAAAAATAAACTAAAAATGAACTAAAAATTTTTAAATAATAATAAAAAAAATTCTAAAAAAATCGCTTTGGGGTTTGCAAAGGCCATCCCATAATGCATTTCAGGTGTAATTAGAAAAAGATGATGTTATACAGTACAGTTAAACTGATCCAGTAAATGTCTTGTCTTTGTGCTTGTGTTTGTTTAGAGTGTGAATGAGATTATTTAAGATATGTTACCAAAGACATACGTCCTGTCGATTCTTGGAGAGATCATAATAATATACATTCCACCAAAAATTCGTGTATATTTCTAATGTTAACAAACTCAATGCATACCTAATTTATATTAAATGTTATTCTGTTTATTAACACATTAAAGGCGGGAGTCGTAGTACTAAGATTTGATCCGCGTTACCTAGCATACTTTCGGCAAGATCCCCCGCCTTTAATGTGTTAAAACTTAAAGACATGCCTGGTTCTTTAAAGTCAGTGTTAAAAACTACTACAAAAATTTAAAACTCTAAACTAATAGTTCTAATTCAAATCTAAATAAAAATAAAAATCACGAATCATATTCTTGAATAGTTGATTTAAAGTCAAAAATAGAATTAACTTAAGAAAACAACAGTGAAAATATTTGGATAGGTTAGTCAAAATACACTGGTGTCTGTATTCAAATTTCATGGAATGAGAATTCAAATTTGAATTTTTAAAAAGAAAAGTGCCATCTTCAAGATAAGTCTTTTTGCCGTTAAAACTAGTTATGAATTCTACTGTCATTTTTCAAAAACAAATTTATGAAATTGCCTCTTATCCAATAAAAAGCGGAGAGAGGAATGAAATCTCGTAAAAGAATAAAAGTTTAATTCAAATAATTCTGGTAGAGATGAGATCTGAAATAAAAAAGAAAGAGAGGACATGGCCTTTCAAGAACAATGAAATAAATCATACCTTATCACCCTCTTAAATTTGAACGTAGGACATTTAAAATATTATTTAATTCCTATCATTATCTCTGTAGATACAGAATTCCATAAATATCTACACACAGTAGCATTAACCTAGGTTATAAACTAACTTTTAATCACAAGAGGCTATGTTAATGTTCTAGTCACGCCCACAAGCCGCAAGAGCCACTCATAGAGTTTCGGCGGTTTGGTTTTCTATTTAAATTTCGTATTTTGACTTATCGTATTTTCGCCGTCTCAAAATCAAACTTTGTTTAATAATACAACTAATCAGAATATTTAAAATATCATTTCTTTTCATTTATATTTTTGATGAGAAAAAAGAATGATATATTCAGTAGATTTTTTTATCTATTATTTTAGATAATCTCGGAATTTAATTTAAATGTTTTATCAGGGTCTTTTCTAAATAATGTTTTCGAAAATTTAAATCTGAATTAAGCACACAGAAATTGCTGCATTTTTGGCTTTGTATTATTAAATAAATTGCATGACATTATCTGATAATGATAATGAGTATGGTAATTATTTTAATTCTAAATGCATATTATCATATGCTGTCCTACAACCACAAGCATTACATGAGAAAGTAAGATTTGTAGCTGAACGCATCAGGTATTATTTATATCTAAATTTCATTTATTTAAAGATGAGTTAAATTCCTCTGTTTCTGATAAAAATATGCTTGATGAAATTTGTAAAATTAAAATTACAAATTTGGGGGCTGACTTTAGACAGAATTTGGCATTTTGGAAATCATTTAATTGAAATTTTGAAATATCAACAGCTTGGAATGTTTTCATAAAATTAGGATTCATTTTTCCATTCTACTATAATTTATCAAGAAAAGGATTGCATATTCGGAGAATGTTTTATAAAATGAAGAAACAATTGCTCTTTATCTCCAATAGTTTGAAAATATTCCTGTTCGCTTACTCTTGATGAGATTCGAAATTTCGCAAGCTGATGGGATAAAAATTAAAACAATCTCTCTAAACTTAGAACCTAGAACAATGTTTTTTTAAAAAAACGAATAATTCGTTCCACCGTTTTACCAAAATTTTTATCTTTTTCAATTAATTTGTAGTGGATTTATGTACAATAGTTTAAAAATATTACCATCTCCTGCTCTTGATAAAATTCTGAATTTTGAAATAAATTGAATAAAGTGTAGAAACGTACTTTCTAAAATTAAAACCCAGAATAAGGGGTTTTTTTAAAAATCAGATCACTTTTCTACCATTTCAACAAAACATTTATACCTTTCCATCTATTTTGGCACAAATTTTTTGCAAGTGGCAGAGACGCTTTGTGAAGAAAAGAAATATTCAATATAATTTTTAACGTGATTTTCAGACACTAAATAGGATAACTCATCATTACATTCAAAAGTTTAACAGGCCACTGAAGAAGAGAATTTTGAAGACATATTTTTAAGAATCGACAAATATTCCCCATTTAACTAAAAAAGAAAACAAAAAATGTAATGTCAGTTCGTTATAATTTTTATTTTTCTTTCTTTTGAAGAAAACAATTTAGATTATTACATTTTTACAAGATTATGTAATGCCTTTGATCTACTTTTGATCAAAATCTCTCTATTGCAATAACTCCTTTACATCTAATTTGATTAGGATTTCCATATTTTTCCGTGAAAGTTTGCTAAATGAGTTTCATGTAACTATATAAATTCAATCTTCAGTTTATACTAGCGTTAGAGAAAAACTTGATGAAATGAAAAATACCTTATTAACTTTATGTTGATTATTTTATTTAAATCTAAAGTAACAATATATTCAAATTTTGCAAGATCTCTTCAAAATTTTATATTTTCTTTGAAAATAAGAATTGACTTTTGATATATTGAAAAATGTATATTCATTTCTTAAGAGTTTCATTGGATATGCTTACGAACACGAAACGTCTTTACGAATTTAATCAATTATTAATACCATTTTGTTTTAAAATGCAAAATTTTAAAAGCAAATTTTTGATTAATTTTATTATTGCCGATGTATATCTTTTATGGAAAATCAACTGTGGAGTTTTCAATACAAAAACCTCTTAAGTTCATTTTAAAACATTAATTTAAAAAAACTAGTCCAAACGATTTTTCATCAAACAGTTTTTTTTATCGCAGATATTTTCTCGTTTGCTTGAAATTATTTTTTCAATAAAATTAAAATTATTACTAAACTATATAAACAACTTTTGTATTTGCATTATTTTATTTTTTTTTAAAAAATAAGCAGATGTGTGGAATACAAAACAAATTCAGGATCCTTTGTAAATTCACAACTTTTATTAAGAACAGGAAATGAATAAATAAACAGTTTTCATAGAAATTGTTATCACATGAATATAAAAAATAACTTTAGTAATAGTTTTTTTTTGTTGATAGTCCATAAAACTAACAACGAAATACGATAAGAAAAATGTAAAAAGAAATATATTGACAATTAATCTGGTTTATAGTTCTTTTATGTGTAAAAACGACATGCCAATTTTACAAAGTTCCCAAAAACGATTTTATCTGTTGTTAATAACATTTCTCTTAACTTAAGTATGTAATAAATGGGAAAAAGTTAAATAAATAAAATTCACTTCAGCGTTTTTTTTATTATTATAGAGAAATATCTACCAGGAAGTAAGTGAGATCTTAACGGTAATCTTTACGGATGGTTTTTGAGACGGAATAAAGAAGTCCTTTTCTAATGTATTTCTTGATTTATTTTAATCTGATATCATGTATATTAGAAAATAAGGTTTCTGTAACAGGTCGAAACTGTTGAATAGTAATTTTGAATACATGGTATTTCAGTTTAAATTCAATTAATTCACTTTGTTCGAAGATTTAAAATTAAAGTAAAAAAGATGAAAAATTCTGTTGAAACTAAAAATGAGTGAAATTGAATTTATAAGTTTCTATCTGATAAACATGATTCAAAATTTTGTAAATGTGAAAAATAACGAAACAAATGTATTAATTAAACTATTTATTATAATTAAAGTGGCTTTTGATTCTGAAAATGGGAAAATTATTATGTTTTTTCGTAAACGTTATTTGTAAAAATGGTAAAGCTTCAAATCTGATGTAAAATTTGAATTTTAAAATGATGTAAGCGTTTTTGGCAATTTTATTTTTTGAAATTAAGATTAAAAAACATCAAACTTTCCCTTCAGTTTTGATTAATTAAAATTCTATCCAAAAAATGTTTAAACTCACTCAGAGAGGCTCATTTTTAACCATCAAAGTATGTATATACTAAGACAGTTCTAATTGAAATAGTCTGGCCTATAAAACACTACTTCACAGACACATATTATACACATTCATTTTTACCATTAGTAGAGATAAAACATGAATTATATCTATAAGGTATATATATATATATATATATATATGTGTGTGTGTTTATGAGGTATTTATATATGTCTATGTCGGCGTCTTGGCATAGGGAGATCTCAGCGTTCTAGGGTCAAGACCCTGTCCGTGCATGATTGTTCTCTATTCTATCTGTGAGGTATAAGAATGTGCCTTCCTTCAAAAAGGGTTTTCTCAAGAGAACGTGGAGCATGAAGTAACAAAGTTGTGCTCTTGGCCCTAGTTGACGCTACTAAAAAACAAGAGGCGCTCATTCGGCTTTAATCGCTGGCAGACAACTGTAACTGTCAGCGGACTCGTAAAGTGCCTGTAACAACAACATATATGTCTGCGAGGTAGTAATCTGGCTATCAGAACCACTTCTCTTAGAGCTGCTTGACATATACTACTATAAAGGTTAAAAATACTCACTTAGGAGAGTTTTTTTAAAGTTGTATTTTCAATTAGTCAAGATTAAAGGGAGAGTTTGCCATTGATAGAAACAAAACTTGTCGATACTGCTTTTTCAGTAATGGTAGAGTGATCAGCTGTGCACAAGAAGTAGAGATAACACAGGAAATTTCTAAGAATAAAATGGCGTAGTCCAAAATTCATTACCGTTTAAAAAATACAATTTAATTATTTGTTAATTCAAAGTATTTTCATTGAAAATATATGTTTCCCTATTTCAATTGTGGAAATACAGAGTCACTTTTCAAATTCATTATTTAGTAAACCAGAAAATGGGGATTGTATCGAGGAATTAAGCGAAAGGTTCGTATGAAGAATATTTCCAAAAACATTTTTGAATTAAGTAATGGACAAACATATTTTAATAATCATCACCTAAAGCAAGCTGAAAAAGCTACCCTATGTTTTAATTGTGTAGAGCTGTATCCTATTTCCATCAGTTAGTGATACCACAAAAGAGTTAAACCAGAAAAAATAGCAGCACATTTTCTAGGAGCAATAGACAACTCGCAATTCAAACGTTTGAATGTCGCAGTGTTGTAATAGTTTGAATTTCTATACATTTATTAAAGTTTTCAGAATATTATGACAATGAGGCGCTGAATAATTTTCTAGTAGAATACAAATGATGATTTCAATGTGAACTGCAGTAAAACCAGCAGGAGTGGTCTTCCTAAAACTTTCTCACATTTCTTTTATAAAGGTGTTATCTTGAAGAGCACCTTGCATCCAATGGTTGAGAAATATTAACCTTTGGCGTATATATAGAGCTTTTACTGAAACTGTCGGATGATCCTTGGCGAGCGTTTTGGCGATTGTCTTTTATCATTCTGTCAAACGTATTCAAAATTCGAGTTTGTGTTTCAGACGCGTTCTTACCAATGGATTGAAATAAAATACCACTAAAAGTCGCAAAATCATGTACCAGATTTGATATATTTAAACCATTAAGTTTTTGATTTCAGTTATTGCGTTTACATGTTTCAGAAATTACAGACAGATAGATGGTAAATCCCTTGTTGGATTTTTCTTAAAATATGGTAAACTTCTATACCAAAGATGTTGGATCCATGTACCGATTTTTTTTTCTATCTGATTCTCCTCATTTGTAGTTATCGTATTAACTTATATTCGAATAACCGGACCGACAAACTTTCTCATATTATTATATTCGAAACTGAGTGAAATCCACAAATTTGGTTTTAAGTCTATGTATCAAATTTCATCAGTCTCTAATTTGGATGCTCTATCTCTAATGGTTTGTCCTGTAGATCCTGTAGAGCAGAGGTGTCCAAACTACGGCCCGCGGGCCAAACCCGGCCCGCCAAGTGATTTTATCTGGCCCGCGGAGGGTTTTAAAACATAATGATGTTTTCGCCCAAACCTTTTCATTTTCATAAAGGTATATCGAAAAACTACGTGGCCAACAAAACGGAGTTGTTATACTTGACCAAACACAAATGTCTATCGCGCTGTTAAGGTATAAGACTAAATAAAAAAATATATTTCGGTAACTCAAACATAAAAGAAATTTTATACGCATGTGAATTTTGACGATAAGCAGTGTCTTATTGTTTTGTTGTAAATAAAGCCTCAGCAATTTCCAATTGCATTTGAAGTAAAGATCATCGCCGATTTAAAAGAAAAATTTCAAAAGCAATTTTCTGATTTGGACATGAATTCAAAAGAAATTCGGCTGTTCCAAAATCCATTTGATTGCAGCGTTGCTGAAATTTCAAGCCAGCTTCAACTAGAAATTATTGATCCTCAAGCAAACGAACAAATCAAGGATAAATACAAGAAAGGAAACTTAATAGATTTTTATAAATATTTGGATGCAAAAGAGTTTCCAAATTTGAAGAAATTTGCTCGTAAATTCATTTCAATGTTTGGGACTACTTACGCGTGCGAACAAACTTTTTCTCCAATGAAGTATCTCAAATCAAAATATAGAGCAAATTTATCTGATGATCATTTGCAGTCATTGCTTATGATTAGTTTAACAAATTTTGATCCCAACTATAAAGACATTCTTCAACAACAACAACAAAAAAAGCAGTTTCATCATTCGCATTAGAAGTTGCATGAAAATATTTCAATTTATATAAAATAATTATATAATTATACTTTGTTTAGTATTTTGTATTTTCAAGTTACAATAAAATAGTATTAATTAATAGTATTTAATACCACTTTACTCATAATGATATTTTTCAATTTGTATATACATGTGGCCCGTATAATATGGATCTAATTTCCATCCGGCCCGTGCCGCGAAAAGTTTGGACACCTCTGCTGTAGAGCGTAAAGACACAAAACGCAGGTAAAAACATATTCAGCTTTATTATATTTTCGATACATATTTTTTAGGATTGCGTGATACTCACGTTTATACACAATATTATTCAAGCTGACGATTTTTATATATATCACCTGCTTGATTATATAATAACTTAGTGAAATTAGTGAAACCTATAGAAACGCGGTCAATTACATTAAATAAAGATGTAGCCTTATTCTACAGATCATGAAATTAATACATTCTACATATCCATATATTTATTGAGCTAGTAACATGTCTTTAACCCTCTTGCTTGCAGCTTCCCTCACACAATGGCTCCAGGTAGCTATCTGTCTGCCTAGCTGGCTATCCATCTCTTACCTAAAACGAATGTATTTATTTTGCACAGTTTTGCCATATAAATGCTTTGAAAACTCACAAGAAATCGTCAGATCTTCATTCGGAATATTTATTTATCTCGGATTTTGAGTAAAACATAAAAAGTTTGCAGAATTCTTTAAATATTTGAGAGTGGGGGTATATTTAAAGCATTACATGTCTGTAAAACTTCTTCAAATCGGACAATGATCCAAACTGAAGGATCACTCATAAATTATTTAGCATATTTTATCTTCATTCTGTTGCGTCAGACTCTTTTTTTCTATTTTTGCTTCAGATGAAACACTGAAAGTGAGACAGATAAGATTTACGTAGCTTTGAAAGGTTTAACCTGAAAGTAATACTAATAAATCCAAGTTCTGAGGTCAAATCCGATAACATGTGAACTGCACCTCAATAAAATGTCAGTGAAAGCCCCATTTTTGCAACAAACTTTAAAACGTGATTATTTTACCACTGCACCAAAATACAAAACACCTACAAGAGGTAACTACTGAGAGAGTAATTTATACATAAACGTGATTTACTTGTAGATTGGTTCATTTTGGGTGCGTTATAATCTCTGTACTCTACTTTCTCCGGAAACGAATGGTCTTGCTTCATAGCTGGACAGGTGGCCCCGTGGCTTATGTCACTTGTTGCAAGGTGAGCTCCGTACAGCTTGGGGGATAAATGGTCAGGAGTTTTGTTGCCATACTGATTTCTAATGAATCTATTTTAAAATGTATCAAATAAACGCACGTCTAATTGTTTTTTTTACCTGGGCGTAAATATCTTACGATTTTCTCCATGATTCTCATTTCTTTTATATGTCACTAATGTAAATTTTTATGATCTTAGATGGCAGACAGGAATGAACCAAGTGAATTTAATTGACTTAATTTGACAAAGTTTAAACATTGTTATTTAAAATCACTTCTTTTTTATCATCAGCAACGTTACACCATACATTACTTATTCGGAGCCAGTACCGGATTTTAGCTTAGTAAAACCCTAGGCTAACACATTATGGGACCCTTTATAAATACGTTTAGTAAAAATAATATCAAAGGGAGCAAACTGACGAATTCAGAAGATCATTCGTAAATGTCAAGGCGAACAAAGGTTGCATAGCAAATTGGAATCTTAAATTACATTGGGGAATGGAAATTGTGAAAATATCACGTAAGTTTCAATGTCATTAGAAATGACAATCGAGGCAATAATAGCAAAAAGCAAATTATTTGATTAATTATTCTAAGAACTGTTGGAAATGGTATTTTCTTACATCATGATACAATCCACAATAATGAAAAAACGATTTCCGGACGCTCTCGAAAGTAGCAAGTATGCTTTCGGTTCTAACTACGGCAATCGATGGTTAACTGTGGATTTCTATGGCAATCGGCACTATGAGATCCTCCTTTGTGTCCGTAATATAATAAGTCGAATAAACAAGGAAAAAATCACATGAATCGGGATCTGGAAAATGTAAAGGGTAAGCATTAGGTTTTATATACACAGTCCATCTCTTTGGATATGTAACATCAATTTGATTATGCAATTCGCCTGATAAATGCTCATGGGTACCATTATCCATGAACCATATGTATCTCTGCGATGCAGCTGACATACCTTGCAATATTTAGAGTTGACATATTCGAGAAAAAGGAGATATGTTGATCCATTCAGGAGTTGAGCAACAAGTACCGCCACCAGAGACAATCAAAGAAAAGACATTAAACCTCTATTGGGATTTTCACAGCACACTAGCATGGGAAATTTGCCTACATATGTGCACTATGTGCCTTTATTATGTAACAATGCCTTCGAAACTCAGAGTTGGCATGCTTTTTTCGGCGATTATCAGCTTTTCAACATTGTCTGAGATACCACTTTCCAGCCGCAATTTTTCCTTGTTGATGACTATTAATAATTTTTGTGTTTAACGGTTAATTAACAGATCACCTTGTTCTATTATTTACTCATACAATCACACTTGTTTTTTAGGTAAATTTTTAAACCCTCGCAAGAAAATGGGAACTATAAATTGTAGCTTGTGCATGTTACATTTAAACCTTGTACTATTTGGAGCAGAAGTTTGATCTGGAATAGTATTAACTATATAAACCATGTTTCTAGACAGATTTCATCCTTTTGTAACTTGGTCAGATTATTAAAAAAACATCAAAATATATCCTGAATCTTCAAAGTTCAACTCTCACCGGGCCACAATGAATTTAATACCCATTATGGACGATGTACACTTAGCATCTTAGGAATAATCGGGTCTAGAAATAAGATCATGGTACAAAAATATTAAGTCTTATAGAAAAAAAGAATCAAAGTAAAAAAACACACTGATAAGGAAGCAGCCTTTAATTACATGATTGTGATGCTTTGCTAATAGCATTCACTGGTTAAATTCCAAAAGGAAATTGTCATTCTCTTGAAAAGCAAACAAAATCATTAATTATAATTTCAGTCAATGTCTGCCCCTGGATTTTGAAGAAATAATGTCAGTAATTCAATTTGCATCCTCGTGCTTCTTCACTGGTGGCTTATGGAATCTTACCATAGTACTTCGGTCATTGTTTTTGCGCCAATCATTATAGCCATTTGAAATTTAAGAAAGTTTGAACCAAATTAAATATACTATGACCTCAGATTTGCTATCAGTTTCAAAAAAAGTTTTTAGAGAATTCAAGCAGTTTTTATTAATTTTGTTTCGGTTATTCAGTGTGTTTTTGTATTTAATATATTAAACGTTCACTTTAATATTTATGAAACCAAATAATAATGATGTGGAAACTCAAATTACTATTTTTTCACTCTATTTTTTTAAACTTAGAATAACAAGTTTATCGATACAATTCATCCAAACTACAATAAGAATGTCATTGCATTACGAAATAGAATACGGAAATTTATTAACGTTGAAATATATTGTTGCAATTCCTGTTCTCTTGTTACAATTTTCGATGTACAAAGATTAATCGATGTTTCTTTTTAGGTTAACTAACTAGATTTTAACTGGATGATAATAAAAAAAATTTGAAATCTAACTTTTAGTGACTCTTTTGTGTTTATAAGTTAAAGCGTAACCACCCACAGTGTTCATGTCAAAGGCAAACTATTTATCTAATAAAAAATACTCCATTTTGTCAAAAGTAAGCTAAATAAACAGCCTACGCATCAGAACTGGACAAAAAGAGCGCTCATATATCAACTGGACAATGGAGAATCGTGTTTAATTATTTTTATATTCATTCATGCTTGTCAAAATCAGAAATACATTATTATAAAACGCCTATTCCATTATCTTTTAAAACGTGGAGAAAGAGAAAGTATTGTCATCATCAACGAAACTTCAACCTTGAGATTTTTATGATTTTCATATTTTAATCCTCCTTGACTCCAAACCAAGAAAAAAATTTTAATGTATTGTTGTCTTTAAATATGATAGCTCAAAAATGGAATGATAGAAGAATGAAATTTCATTTTTGAACGAACTAAAAGAATGAATTTTCATTTTTTGGTCGTCGAGCATAGTTTCATCAAAATTCATCAAAAATGAAAGCATTCTGCTCGCATATCAATACGATAATTAAAGTGTAAAATGAATAAAATTTGGCATATTATATGGCAACCTAGGTAAATAGCATTTGGTGTATTATTTAATCACTGGAATTGTGACTCTGAATGAAACTTTGGGTTTGATGCATGCTCGAGTTGATTGGTAGTTGATCTGATATTATTGGCAACAAACGTAAATAAAATTTGGCGTATTATATGGAAACCTAGGTAAATAGCATTTGGTGTATTATTTAGTTACTGGAATTGTGACTCTGAATTAAATTTTGGATCTAATGCATGCTTAAATTGATTGGTAGTTGATCTGCCTTTTAGGTTAAAGAAGGGTACAAATTACGCTAAAATTTTTAATTCTTAATTGTTCATCATGCATTTTAACTTTCTCGAATACAAAGTATTGAGAGTAATAGTAAGATATGCAATCTTCAAAAAATTTGAATTCAGGATTTCCAAGATCTTTCCTTTTATATCTTCCTATTTCCGATAAGTCCAATTGTATTAGAAACTTGTTTATAATGACTACACATAAATATGGGAGTTTTTAAAACCATGCACTTTTACATACAAATAAATGTAGAAGAATATTAATTTGAGGAAGAATATAAATGAAATTTCTTAAAAGTGATAAAAATCTAATTTTTATAACTTTGAGAAGATATTTCTGGCTTAAAGTTATGTGAGTATAAAAATTACTTTGGTATTTTTCAGGGTAGATTGTTCTCCCTCATTATCAATGGATATTTCTAATGATTCTGGTTAAGTAAGAACCTAAATTCTTAACAAGCATATTCAAGTGGGCGCTTTATGTTTGATTATTTTGCTTTACTTTATAAGAATTTTAAAAAAAGTAAGACTTATTCAAGGATTTCAAGTAGATATGTATCCATGCGTAGGTTAAGGAAGAACAAAACAAAATAACTTGGATTATGATGACCTTGTCTAAATATGCTTCTTTTTGTAGCATTAATTTCAGAAAATTCTACTTTACAGCAATTATTAATCCGTGCCTTTGCTTAAATTGTAAGTTTACTGAAAGTTATATCTCGGACACACGTTACTTTCTGAGTGCTATGACGTGACTACAGAAAAGTCCTCATATATAGGTGCATGAGAGCATTTCTGTATATACCTGTTCTTCTTACAACAGCAAAGAAAATTTTGTTTCGAAAATGTCTGCAAACATTTCATCACATTAGTTCTCTCCTTTTTTTTATTTGCATGGAGGGGGGGAGGGGATAAAATATCTATTTGTAGCTGTTTAGTGGATACTGTTATATCTTACAGGTCTATTTTAAGATATAAGACAAAACTGGCTTTCAACTTTAAGCTAATCTAAATTTAATTTTATTTAATAATAGAACTTTAGTTCATCCGGATCATTGTAATATTTGTTCTTAGTTAAGTGAATTAAAACCTCAAGAATTGTTTAACGCTATTCCAGCATCAAAGGAAAATATGCTTTCAGAAAATCTACAATACTTTACCCCTATTTCCTTTACCTGAAATACTAAAAAAACCTTCATTAGTAATTGTAAAATGTATTGGGAATCAATTTTTCCAAATTTAAAACAGAACAGTTTTAGCATATGCAAGCAGTTGCCTCACCAACTTATGCAATAATACAGACTCACCAATAATGTATACT
>JAPMOQ010035911.1:87081-97730 GCA_026543055.1 Argiope trifasciata
CAACTTATGCAATAATACAGACTCACCAATAATGTATACTTTCACCAGCCTATGCAATAATATGCAATAATTACCTATGCATTATTATTAATAAGTTACCAATAATACATAGCCTCACCAACTTATACAATAATAATGCATAGATTAACCAATAATGCATAGCCTTAATAACCTATGCAATAATGCAAACTCGCCAATAATACATTGTCTCACCAACCTATACAATAATGCATAGACTCTCCAACAACACAGTAATACAATATGCATCATAATGAGTTCCCATTTCATTTGTATCATCGATTAGGTGTCATTTCATGATCACTCAATGATTCAGTTAAACTAAAATTAATAAAATAGCTTATTGCTGTTTCAATAAGCAAGAAAAATATACTTAAAGAAAGTCTCATTTTCCTTATTCACAAATTCCTTCAATATTGAAATGTAAAAATCTCTATTGCAAACTGTTAAATAAATTTTTACATTTTTAAGGTCAAAATTGCGAATAATCAAGCCTCTCTATATTTGTACGAAATTATATCATTGATTACTATATGTATCAGTAATATAATTTTGTAAATAATCTTATTTCTTTGATTAGCAGGCCATTGTTAGCATGGTTACCATTAATAAGGTTATTAACATCAGAGTTTTGAATATTTAACATAATTGTCAATAATATCATAATATAATCCAGAAATTATCACTTTTGCAAGGGTTCGTTCTAAAAACAATCTGAATTTTTTCCAAACGTTTATATGATACTATTGGCTAATTTTTTTATACTGGCTGTTCAATAATAATTACAGATTAAAACTCTGCCTTTGTTTAAAATGGAATTATAACATTGTATTTTTGCTGCTTATTTTTCCAACAGATATACTAATTTTTCAATAACTATCTACGATGGTGATAGGTTAACAAAAAGTTTGAAAAACAAACATGACAGCAAGATTTTTTTGTTCGTTATGCAAAAGCATGTTTAAATAAAAATTACTTTACAGAATGCATTACAAAAGATATATGGCGTGTATAAAACATATAAAACGGCATATAATTGCCATATGTACATGCTTTTGTAGCAAAAACGAATATTAGTTGCCGTAGGAAGCAGCGAACTCATTCATAACTGTATGAAAGGAGAAAATGATACAATTAAGAAAGTAAAATAAATATTAAAATATGAAATGGATTGAAGCTTATTATTCTAGGTACTCACTATGTGAGAAAAATGTAGACTGTACTGACTTTACAAATACTTAATTAATAAACTTTATCTTTCAATCAGCATCTTAATATTTATTGATTTGTCAGATTAAAATAAAAACTATTTCCTATCTAATTTATTCATATTTTTATTCATTAATTAAACATTCCGTTTCAGTATTGGAAAATTATGGTAACCGTAATTATATACCTCTTATTTTTATATGAGGAAAAATTTATTAGTAATAAATTATGCATATGAAAATATTAATTATCCTTCGCCAGTGGGTTCAAGTTATGAATACAAACTTTAGAAAAAAAAAAAGGAAAAAATGTTGTGATTTTCCTCTCAGTAAACATCCATTTGATGTATTGAACATTTTTTCTTATTGATTTATGTTTATCGTTTAGAATCTAGATGATAAACATCTTTATGTAATAAACATCAGTTTAATTTGTATCTTTCCTAGTCAAGGAATGTTTGAATAACCTATATCTTTTATTTTCAAATGTAAATTCTAACACAATATTTTTTTCTAATACAAAGTCGACAATAAAAATTTAAGAATAGCGAAAGAAAAATAGCCTTGTGTTCATATTAAGGATCGCTTGTCTGATAATTAGAACATCATCAGTACTATTGTTATGAACCTATAATTTTGCTTTTCCTCACGAATAATGTCATCGTAAAGACCGTAGTACGATCAGTCCTATGGATGTTGATCCAGTGCCGCGTCACTGACGTCAGAGCTTGGCGACCATTTAACTACTTGGTGACGAATTCTGCTTCTTTGGAGACAAAACGAAGAATGATGCAAACATCAAGAATTTTCCCAATCCATCCAAAAGGAACCGAGATACGCCCAGATACAGACAAAGAGTCCCTGAAGCTTCTAGACCGCCTGCCATGAACTCTAAAAGGTCGGCAATCTCAAGCTGTGAGTCATGGTGAATCGAACTACCAGTCTTGTGTGAAGTAGTGAGTCGGAAATTAAAGCAAGAAGAGAGAGAGAAGTGCTTCAGCCGTTTGAAAAGACCGTAGAGCGAAGCTCCGAGGATCCACTCTTCTGCTGAATTTTGTCTGGTCACTTTGTATGCTATGGACGTTCTTACAACCGGAAATCTACTTGTGGGCTAATGTCGTTATGTGCTGCTGTGTGTTCGTCTGGGCTGTAAATATTCGTCGTCTTAGTGCTGTCCTGTCTTCCTGTAAATAAGCGCCATCGCTTTTTTTTATTGAGGCAAACTGGTTGTGTTCTCACACCATCCACCTACTACACTAAACGAATTTGACGGGGAAAAATCCATAACACTATCATCATTAATGAATGTCGTTTTGTTTATGTGTCTGTATAGATATATAAAGAAAAACGAATGGAAAACGAAGTGTTTTGCACTTTCGAGCACTTTTGGCAGTTGAAACTTTTTGAATCCTTCTTGAAATGGATATATGCAAATTCTGTATGACGGCAAGTGGGATGTTATACCGTTCCTCATGCAGAAACTGCTCTAACTCCCGGTGAAACGCAGGATGTGGATAAAGGGATCTTACTCTTCCTTCCACTACGGTTCTGTGATGTTCAAGTTAGGTAATCGGGTATACCATGAAAGGTATGTGACTGAGTTCCCATGTTCTCGAAACCATGAATGAACGTCTTGACTATATTGAATCGGGAAATTATCATCTTGATAGGTGCAATCTCCAGACGGAAAAATGTATGTACGATAGAATGCAATTGGTCGACCGAATGAGAGGCATAATCATTGCTAGTTACCTGTCCATGTAAGGTGCAAGATCAATTACACCAAACCATGAGATGGGACTATAAACCATTACAACCTACCTCCCTGCTTCAATGCAGGAAAAAAGTAATCTGGGTTGAAGGCATTCTGCGGGGACTCGCCGCACGCAAAACCGTTCCATGGTTCGGAATAGTAAGAAACTGGATTCATCAGAAAACATTTTTCTACTGATTGCCGTACATACTTTATGATCCTTGCAGCACTATACACCCCATTCTCGATTTTTATAGGCTATCATGACCTTCGACACGATGCCTATTAACAGGCCAACAGGACGCCTCTGAGGATACCGATTCACTATGAGATGGCTCACACTATCTACCTTTTTTATAGCTTCAGCAAGTCTCTAATTCTAATCTTCGGCATGTCCAAAACGAAATTAATCAGACAATGATGTACAATACTTTAGCATACACCACTGAGGTTATAAGCAATAATATAGCACAAAAAAACTGATTTTTACGTGTGTAATTTAGTCCTATACTATCATACATGGATGTAACTGTTTTCAGCAAGGCTTCTCCATTATTTTGGAAAACAAATATTAAAACTCTTCTTTTATGTAATACATAATAAATATTATTCTAAAACTATTCTCTTATTTCTTGATCCAATTCCATTTATCTATTTAATTAATTCAAGAAATGATTTGTAAAAATGTTTAGTCAGCATTTCCCACATTGTGAGTGAGTGATAAGACTTACTGAACTAAACAAATACTTTTTAAGAAACATCTTATTTCCCTGCTTTGAGATAGGCACATACAGAAATTGCTATGAAAATTTTAATAATATAGTAGCAATTTAACAATATTTTCCCTCCCAAAATATCGTATATAAGAGGAGGAATAATTAATTTCATTCTTCTTGCTTGTTTTCCCTAATCCGGGCTGCTTAACGAATTTGCCTTCTCCGCGCCATTTTGCAAATATACCTGCTGTCGGGAGAGAGACGGAATAATGCTAACCTAAAAACGAAGTCTTCGAACTGCCATATTATATATATATATATATATATATATATAATTAGCAATTTCGTAGTAGATTAGAAGGAACTTTTGAAATTTTAAAACACCGATTTATTTCAACACGAGAAGGACAGAATATATACAAGAAGCGATGATAAAAGTGACATCCGTTTTCACAGCAGTACTAATTCACATTAACAAAAAAGATTGCAATTTTTCTCTGCTGTGATGCTTACCATGAGATTTTTAAAGGAATTTCTTTAAAATGTGTCGATTAAGAATAGAGAAATTTCAGTTATCTTTAAAAGAATGTGGTAAGCATTATGGATTTTTTATTCCTTCATTTACAGCATAACTATTGAATTCAGAAGTTTCAGAAAGCGTGTAGAATTAATTTATTTAAAAAATTGGAAATTGGATCAGGAAATAAAATAACATTTAAGAATGAGGTTAATATGATTTAAATTAAGATAAAAATTGGGAAATTAACTAACATTTGAATGAGATAAAAAATATAACATTATATTCTGTTTTCCATTTTTTGCGTAAATATTTAAATTTCTGGAATTCTCTATTTACAGAATATTTCTACAAATTTTCTTTTACTTTTCATAATACGAAGTCGAAGGAATTCCACTCAAAAATACAAATTTAAAAATAGCTAAAGAAGAATGATCTTCTTTTGTTTTGATTAATCATCGTTCATCTGATAATTAGTTATCGTTAGTGAACGTTTTCTTACATATAAATTTATTTACTCTATTTCCGTTTTTGTCACCTGCCATACAGATATTTGAATGATCTATATTCCCTTTTATTTCCCAGATTTACATTTTAATCGTAGCACTTTTACCTTTTCCACCACAATTATATTTGTTCTATTTAATACTGTAGGCTTTTCAATATTAGCTTAACCCAAATGCTTGAAAAAAACTTTTCCTATTCAAACGAAAAAAACACAAAGCTTTACTTTTGAATGAAAAGCCACAGAAAGGACGTTAAATAACTACTTTAAAACATAACATACATGAATTTTCGCTTCTAAAAGAAACAGGAAGTTAGGGTTTGTTTTATTTTACGTGGGCGAAAGTAGTAAATTTGATTTTCATATAATAACACAGTGGAATGTTCTCGAATAAAACCTAAATAATGAGCAATACTCTTTGATGTAGGGGAAGTAGTTAGCCTAAAAGGAACGGATGTGATATATGTATATAATAAGAGGAAGTGAAATCCTATTTTATAAGAGATCACGCTTTCTACATGGATTCCTTTCCTTGAAAACTTGTTTAATAGAAATGAATCTCATTTGATTCTGGAATTAATGTTTGGGATAGTATTTGCGTTCAAATATTTTGGTTCAGTATCTCGTTCCTTTAAATCAAACTTTCCGTTATAAAAAAGCAATCAATAGGAGTAAAAACAATAGCTTTATACTTCAAGGTCTAGTAATATTCAAGGTTTTGCCAATAATACATGCTTCATAGATCACCTTCAAACTTTAATTTGATGGAATTCATATTCAATATATTTTTTTTGAATCTGTTTTATTTAGAGAGCTATTGATGAAAAATTCGATGAAATTTAATTTCAAGTTGTTACTCTCTTTAATGCAAATAAAATACTAGTAAAAGTCAGTCATTTTTTGATTTTGGAATAATATTTATTTAAATCCATATAAAAAATTTGTAAAAAACATGCTGTGTGATTCTTGTTAGATCTTTATCAGAAAACATGCTTTTGTGTGTATAAGAGAGCAGCTGCAATAAAGGCATCTAATGTTGTATAAAATATGAAATTTGAGAACATTTCTTGCAAATACTTTTTTTAAAAAATTTCTTTTTCATTTTTCTAAAAATTTTACAAAAAATTTTATTTTTCGTGTTTGTTATAACTATTAAATTTTAAAAGTGCGTATTTATATTAAAATATCCAGTGACAAAATTTATATTATAAATGGGTTGAATTATATTTAATATTTTCAAAGTTTTAAATTTCATTAAAATTCTATGAGTGATAGAATACTTTTAATGTCTTATTTTTTTAAAACACAGTCCATAAAAATTACCAGTAACGTAAATATAGAGCAGATACCTTGTTTACTAACCTTATTTGGAAATTCGCTTTTTCTTTCTAGTGAACTTACTTGCTTGTTTATTTCAACCAGAAACTGTATGAGTATTTAACTATCATTACTATTATCTTCATCCTTTCTCTGTATCTTGCATATACACAGCCTTGTCTCTATCACGAAGCGGATGTCTATCCGAAATAATAAGAACTTTAGCTTCGAGAACTAAATAAGTCTAAGGTTTTAAAAAATCGGGATTTCATTCGTGTTTCTGATAATGAACTACACAGAAAATAGTTGGTTGGCTGGTTAGTTGGATTTTTCTGGCGCAAGAGCCATCTTTGACCAAACTGCGCCAAGCATATGGCTCTACACACAAAATAAAAGAAACTTGAGTTTTTAAATAACAAAAAACACTCCAACATTTTGAAAGTTTTCTGAAGTTTTTCATTACAGTAGTGTTTAAAAGTGGAATTTGTCGTATTATGAAGTATTTGACAATTCACTTTTTAAATGAACTTATCGATTTATTTATTTCACCTTGAATCATCCTATATAGTTAATTGCCATTACTATTATCTTCAATCTTACCTTGTATGTTGCAACAATTACACTTGCGTGTAAGAAAACCTTGTATCCTATCTATCACATAACAAATATTCAGCCAAAATAAAAAATGTTATTTTTCAAAAGCCAAATATTAAATAAGTTTTTGCTTAAATAAATTAATAACTTTGATATCTTTGAGAAGGATCGAAATGATTCTTTTTTAAATTATGGATTGCCCTCACCCCCCACAAATTTCAAAACATTTCTAATTGCCCAATTGTTTTGGCGCCTACAAAACCTTCAAACTATGTTTTTTATTGTCTTGCGTTACAGTTCTCTTCTTTTTAGTGTTTAAATGTCTGATCGGAAAATAATTGTATTCTTTTTTTTAATCCTTAGTCCTTTTTCCTTTATTTGATATATGATTCATTAACCTTGAATACTGAACAAAATTGTTAAAAAATTTATGGAAATTTAACGAAACATCGAATAATTAATAAATAAAACCATTAGATTGTTATGAATACAAAATAAAAATTCTGTCTTTTAGTCTATGTCCAAAGACATAACACCTCTTCATGCCCCTGTGACTATAATCCGTACGATTATTTAAACAGTTGAGTGGGCATGGAGATATGTCCAAAAACAGCATTTTTACAATAATGGGCGGTGTTGTCCCACAAGATATGCAGTGTCTAATACTTACATATTCGGATAGAATAGGTCAAGATGAGTATTTTGATGTATAACATGTGTAATTGAACGAAGAACGTTAATTATGAATCTGACATTTTGTATCCCAAATTCTGTAGCATACGACGATTGCACAACATGGAAACTTCCATATATGATTATTGTGATGAGAACATAAACGACGCCACAGCGAACAAAAGTACGTACGAAAGATAACCAATTAATCGTTTATGCAAAAGGTGCTAGATCTCACGCCACTCGGCCAAATTTCGATCTTTTAGCGAAACATTTTCACCATAGATTGATCGGTCTGGATTCCATTAAAAAAACAGTCAATGTTATAGAGTGACCACCTTACTCTCCTAGTCTTAACCCATACGAATTCATTTTTATGTGGATGATTGATAGATACACTGTACCTCATATCAACCTTAAAATTGAACGAATTGAGAGTAGCTGTCGCAACCGAGATGAAGAAAATTAGCGACATGTTTTGCAGAAAAAACAATTACGAATTTTGATTCCAGACTTCGTCATGCCATTCGTTCGAACTACCGACATTTTGAATATCTGTTGTGAAAATCGATGTTTATTGAGAACGTTCACTACTTGTGTGTGTGGTTTTTCCCTCCATTTCTTGAATTTTTTATAACACAAGTTCCACATATTAATTAGACTATGAAACTATACTGGAATCTTGCAAGTTATACAACACAATACTCGTCTTGGCTTGCTCTATCCAAATTTGTAAATATTAGATGCTTTTAAAACACTCTTTACTAACTACGCAAAAGTACATGAGTGAAGGAATTGATGAAATCAATGAATAGATTTCAACTTTATAGTATTAACAGAAATTTCATGATTCGAATTTTGCGTAAATTGAGAAACAGCACTATAATACAACTGACATCATTCAAATAATAACTGATTGCTTAAGGTATCCGATTACGTTAAAAACACTAGTTATCAACCACATTATCGATTTTTTTTTTTTAATTTTTATTTCTTGTATTTCAGACTTTTTTCTTTCCAAAACAGTTTATCTTTTCTAGGAAAAGGAAGGCATGACCCATCATCCAGGGGAATTTTAAGCAAAGCATATTTTTCAGCTAAAATTTGTCTTTGAATTCAATTTTCTTAAAAATTTAATTTTCATAAAAATTCTCAACCGTTAACACGATATCTCAAAAACTAAAAGAGGTATTCGCCTAAAAAGTTCAGAGTGTGTTTTAAATATTATGAGCAATGAAATGAACCAAAAGTTTCATTGTTGATCTGATACTTTTTCATGTAAAAGTGTTTTTAGAAAAATTAAGTTGTGAATTTATGGAAAAAATGCATATACATGGGTATTTTTACCCATAACGTATTTGCATCTCGAAATTTTCTTAGATTTTGGTTTCTTTCATTCATCATTATATCATATAACTTGTGTACAAAGAAAATAGGATTTCTATATTATAAATTTGCATAGAGTGTTTAACCATTTGGTAAAATTTCACTAAAATTTACTACACATTTTCCTATTTTTAAAAAATATTCTTTAGTAATTTAGTTATGTGTATAGTGTTTTGTATTATATTGGGTTGTTCGGAAAGTCATTTCGTATTTTTTTGTCAAAATGAAAAGAAATTTTCGTTTAATGAATAAATTATTTATTAAATTATAAAATTGCCATTCTGGTCTAATACCTTTTGCCATATTTTTGGTAGTAACATGATTACACGCTCATAAAAGTTTTGGTCTTTGCTGTAAAAAAAAAACTGATCGAGGTGGTTTTTGGCCTCCTCATTTGAAGGAAAAATTTTGCAAATCAATTCTGGTACTGATGTACTGTTAACACATCTTCTCCACACATATTGGCTAATTTATTTCTGGCTTGAACAGCATTTTTACCTTTTATAGAAAAAAAGAAAAAAATGACGAAAATGCTGTTTATTGCTCTCCATATTTAAAAGGGCACCATCCAAAAACTACTGCGAAGAATCAGCTGCACTTTTTCACACTCAAGCCTTGCTATATCAGCTCTTAAAACATAAAATGATTTTGCGGTTTAAGTATGAAATTGGGTGCGAAAAGTGCAATTAAATCCTTTGTCAGGAAAAAACGAAATTACTTTCCGAACAACCTAATAATTGGCAATACATATAAAAACCGTAGTTTGAAATAGTTTTCGAAAAATTCAATTTTTCGAAAATTTTCCTTCGAACGTAGTCGGATACCTTAATAACAAAATACATTATTAAGTATAACTGCTTATTTAACGATATATAATGTAATGAATATTTTAGAAGTTAATGGCAGAAAAAAAATAAGCAAGAAATTTAAATTTGGCAAAATTTTTATAATTGAATTATCTTAGGTAATAATTAAATTTGAAATTAAACATAATATAGTTTATATACTTAGAAATGAATCCCAAAATAAGATGATCAAGTTTTATTTCTTTATTATTTCCACATACAGTGGAGCTCTTACAACAAATAGCTGCATATATATTTTGCATCTTATAATATTTCCTGATTTTTTTGAGGAATGTGTTGAAATTTTATCTGTTATGATGCACTCTGTGACTGAATTCTCTATAATATGATTGTTATTTCTTCATGTTATTATTATTTCCTAATAGTATTGTTTATCTCTAGATAAATTTGGCCTAATTAGTAAACTGAATTTATTTATTAAGAAAGAGATCCACGCAATGACGATTAGAGAATGAAATTTATTTAAACACGATTACATCAATTACAATGACGATTAGAGAATGAAATTTATTTAAACACGGTTACATCTCGTAACCAGAACGAAAAATATAAACATACTTATAGAATGACGCACATCTACTTGAAATACACACAACGACAGCCAACATCCCAAAAGTTCAGTCTATCGATCTAACATTTGACTTCTTATTTATATATACGGCGATAAAATAAAATTAATCTTCTTCAATGATATGCAAATTAAAATCATCTTATTAGCTTATAGTTTTAGATTTTCTGCTCTTGTGTTACTGCACCGAATTAGCTGGATTCGAAAAATGTGAACCCGATTGATTATGCTGCCAATTTAAATAGGAGATTTTTGACTTATTCCCAACATGTCGCTAAATTTAAACAAATAACAATAATCATTATTTATATGATTGTTGTTATTTGCTTATTATTATTTTATATTTCTTTATATTATATAAAATATTAACAGCGCATCGTCCCTCTGCGATTTTAATTTAAATTTCTTAAAACTTTATTACCTTATATTACCAAAGATCTAGCTCTTTTATGCTTTTTTATTTCGGTACTTTTCTTAAATATAAATATAATGAAATCACATCATTCCTTCCCATAAAATTTACAATCGA
>JAPMOQ010035911.1:97740-128430 GCA_026543055.1 Argiope trifasciata
AATTAAGACTTCTCATAGTTCATTAAATGCATTGCAATGGAAGCGAATTAAGACTTCTCATAGTTCATTAAATGCATTGCATTGATAAGAGAACCATTGCAAAGCATTTAATGGCCTTTTCTCCCTTTCATGGAGATAAAAAAGGTATCTAACAAATGACTTGACATAAACATTGTTACAACTGTCTGAAGGTCGGGCATGATTGTTCTTCTGTGTTCTTTCTGTGAGATGCATAAAGATTCCCCCTGTAAAAAGGGGCTGTTCAAGCAAATGTGGCGCATGAAGTAGCTAAGATGTACTCTTGGCCCTAAATGGCCCAACTGAAAAAAAAGACGCATACTGGGCTTAAATCGTTGACAGATTTGTCAGCTCCATGAGACATAACAACAACTATATGAGCTAAATTTGTTACAGACACCTTTAATTAATGAACAGGATTCAAGAAGTACTCATTATATTTCACGACGACTTTTTCAGATATTTTTTATATGAATAAGCAAAAGAAGTTCACCTTTGATGCATTCTTTAATTTTAAGCTTTCAATTAATTCACATGTATAGACGAACTTCTGCAAAAACTCATATTCGATCGGCACATACATGCCTTTTTTTTAAAGAGAAAGTACTCCTACATCCTACATATTTAACTTTAATTAATTTTCTATTCTTTAATCACTGTTGTATCAGTTTATCATGGTCTTTAATATCCTTTATTATAGGGTTTGAAGTTTTTCGAACCCGGTTTTTAAAAACCATTTTTAAAGGAAATTTGTGAATTCGAAAACCGATTTAAAGAATTCTTATTATTATTAAAAAATCAGTTTTAAATTTATTTAATTTTTTATTCATTCTGTGCAGCGGACAGCAAACACATTTTTTTTTCAACATTCCGTTGGCCTGTGCTTGTACATTGTCTGATAATTACAAGCAATCAGTCTCACAAATTAGAAAAATTTGAAATTTCTTTAGAAAATCTCCGGTAAGAAACGCCATTCTCCAAAATTATATCAAAATAGAAAGAGGAAAGAAATTAAATTTAATTCATGACAAAAGAAGGTGGAATAGTATGGAGGACACGATTGGAAGATTCCTGGCAGTAAAAGAAAGTGCTGTTTTAGCATCGAATGATATTGTTACGGATTTTCAATTCGTCGAGTTTTTTGATGTAGTATTGTATGATGTGAGCGCACAATGAAGAGTCTTTTATTAGAAGAACGCCGACGACATTTATTTACAGCACGAAGACAGGACGGTACAAAAGTAACAAATATTTACAGCACAGAGACTGCAATAATTTATAGCCGAGATGAACACACAGTAGCACACAACAATGTCAGTAGCCCACAAATAAATAGTAACAATGTCCATAACACTGGCTATACTATATAGTACTCTACACTGCTTCCTCAATAGACTACAAAGTACACAGCTCAGCTCAGCACTTGCTTGACTCCGCTGCTGATTCGCTATCCTCCAAAAGACTAGTTATTTATCGTCGATTCCGAAGCTTGAAACTGCATTCCTTTAATAGTTCCCAGGACGCGAAATTTCTGGATTTATCAGGGCGTATCTGGACGTATCTCTATTCTTAATCAACGGATGGGGAAAATACTCGAAGTTTCGGGTATTATCCATTTTGTCGCCAAATTCGTCGCCATGCTTTGAGATCATTGGCTAAGAGCCTCCGGCAGCATCCAGTTCAGAGTACTGTAAATCATTCTTTCCTGTGATAGAGCCCACTATGCTGGGAAGCAGGATTACAGATTCGTAACAATATTATTTCCTTTTATATGTGGAATAAAGCTGAATATCCTAAACTTTTAGAACTTTTCATACAGCCTTGGGATCAAAAACTATTATTAAGTTATCTGGAAAGATATTTTCTAGAATATTTCCAAATTCTTATGTGGAAATCAATTCTGATGAAGAGCAAGTCGAAGAAACTACTCATAAAGTAATATTTTTAAAAGAAGTCTTGGAAAAATCAATTCATAAGTTTCTTGAAGACTTTGAAAAAAATTTACAAATCCAAAGACACTGAAAGTTAAATTTTTATTGTTTGAAACAACGAATGAAGAAAAAAAATATTTGTTATTTAAAACTATAAAACCAAGCTCAGTAGCTAGTGAACGATTATTCCCAGTTTCAGACAATATTGTGTCCAAAATAAGAACAAGACGTAGCCACTACTCAGTGAATACTTTAGGAATATTAAAATCGAATTTTCTTAAGAAGAATTAAAACTAGTGAAAATAATATAAATATTATTTGAAATTTTAGTTTGAGTTTTCGTCATTTTGTGTAAGTAATATGTGTATGTAATTCTTAATTTTTTAATACTTTGACGTTGATATTGATTTCGTTTTTTCTTGTTATTTTATACAAATAAAGTAAGATATTTTCTCTATTATATTTTATCTGACAAAAATTTGAAAACCGGCTGAAACCAGTTTTGGGGAAATTTTAAATTTTCCATAAACTCTACTTTATTATGTGAAACTTCATAGAAGAAAGAATGTACCGAAATGTTTCTGCTTTTACGATGCAAAAACGCAACATTTTTGCAGAAAAATTTTGAATAAATTCAATCTATCCACATTCTAACAGTTAATTATTTTCTAGTCATTTGAATTTAATTGTCATATTAGCTTTTGAATTATGTTGGAATGAGGCTTTCCAATGCTTCGCGGAATCTAATTAGAGTAACTTTTACTGTTAAACGCCAATCTATAATGTTATGTGAAAATCACTGGCCCAAAACAAGTGTTTGCTCAGCAATATTCCAGTATAGTTCTTTTCTTGAAACAATGTAAGTTCTGAATCCTTCCTTCCTCACTTTTCTTCTTTTCATCATTGGAGTGAACAGATTGATTAATTTCATTATCAAAAAGTAAAAAATGAACTTTTACTATTAAACAAACATTCTTTTTTTAATAAAAAATAATGAATGAATTTATAATTAGACAAATTACATGCAATCTTTTTTATTTTTTTAAAATTTAAATAAGTTTTACTTCTGTCTTTATTTACTGTCGGCTTTCAAATTTGAGTTAAAGCATTTATTTGACTGAATTGAGATGACTTCTAAAACTTATTTTTGTTCTCCTTAATTCATTATATTTCATTCTTTTTAAATTCATTTTCATTCATTCATTTTTTTAAAGATTTTATTGTAATATTTGTACTGCTTCATATATGGTATATTAATATTTTTAACCTTACTAATTGGACAGTAAGATAAAATACAGCTTTGAGTTTTAAAGAAATTAACCTACATTCATCCAATTACCCAAAGAATTAGCATTCAATATGCCATCTTCAGTAGCTTTCTATAAGACGTCCAGCATTTTTGTTGCAGAAATTTCATATGAAGCATGAATTTGAATGCATTTTCTTTTCTATATTAAATTACAATTTTTGAAATATTACCAAAATAAACATTCTAAAATGTTAATTCTTTAAAAACTAACTATTTGTAATGGATAAGAGTAAATGAAATGTGAATCGGTGAACGACAGCAAATGCTATAACACCTTTTGATAAAAATTAAATAGATTCGAATCTTTAATCAGAAACAAAGTGAAGCTTGATTCGTTTGTCTGTGTCTTTTTTATTTTCAGAAATATCTAACAATCCTTTATAGCAGCAATAACGTCCACACGAAAAAAATATATTTATATACTATGTACACACAAAATGAGAATCAATGAAATCAGAAATCAAACTAATTAAAAGTAATGAGAAATATTCACGAAAATATTTTTTGAAGTTATTAAAATTAAAGAAAAAAATTACATGAAAATAAAAGTGAAATCACTGAAAAAAAATGTTATTTTTTTGAAACGACATGGCAACATTTTTGTGCTTAAATATTATTCTAAGCTTTTGAGGATAAACTTAAAAATGTTGACAAATTTTTAATTTAAAAATTCTGGAAAAATATCCTCTTTTAGCTAACCTCTACGACTCCCCAAATAACTACATGAAAAATTTAATAGCTCTAGATTCAACAATAGCCTTGCAATGCATTTTGAATGATACTTTCCTTGTCGGAATTACAAACAGTTTGCCAGTCATAAATAAAATTTAAAAAAATGATGTATGCAAAAGATTTCTGGCAATTTTAATGGATAATTCATGTTGTTATTTTGACTCACTAATATTATGCTTTTTCATGTTATTTCCCCAATGCATCATGTAGACCAGAGTTTCCCAAACTTTTTTTGTGTCGTAGACCCCTTGCCATGTTTTACCGTATTGAATAGACCCCCTACTTACCTGATATTGATTTCCTGTAAATTTCTAACTGTAGTGAAGTTTACTGTTAAAAACTTAAAGTAAAAACACATGTTAATTTATACATTTATTAATTGAATTTAAATTTATACTACTCAAAATAAAATTTCGTATCTGTTATGTAAAATCTATGTAACATGAAATAAACATAAAATAAATTAACATAAGCAAAAAGTCAATATTTTTAATGAGAAGGATGAGCCTGATGCTTTAACAATAAATTATCAACATTGGCGTCAATTTCGAAAGGGTTAATCTTAAATCTCCTCGGCTAATGATGTCCAGTCTGTTTCTTTTATTCGTTAAGAGATTAGTAACAGCGCTAAACCCCTTTTCCACAAATTTTTTACTTCATAGGTACTTTTATGAATAATGTAAATGTTTTGATATTATAAGATAGTATGATGTGAGTAAATAGGTACTATCAGTGTATGTGTTGAGATTTACTATCGCGGATCCCCATTTTCATTTCATTGACCCCCAAATTTTTTTTTCGCTGACGTAGACCCCTTGCAGGTTGTCATAGACCCCTAGGGGTCGATATAGACCACTTTGGGAATCACTGATGTAGACAATGGATTACACGTTTTTATTTCCAGTTATAAGCTTCACATGACTGTTTTAAAGGGGAACGAATGTTCCGAAATCTTTTTAAAAGCGTTTTGATAAATATTTTGCACTAACTGATTATAAGGTAGCCAATAGGCACATTTGAATTGTTTTGTTAAAATTCCACCAGAGAAAATTGACTAAACTTTTTAAAAATAATTTTCCTACATTATATTCAGCTATTCAAACATACATTTTTTTTTATATATATATATTTATATAAAGTCATGCATTTTTGGATTTACTTCACTAGCTGACGCATCAAAATGGAACGTTACTCTAAAGTGAATTAAATACCAAGTATTTACTTTTAAAGCAGAAATAATATTTTTTCGACAACCAAACACCTGCTATTTTTTGCGCTCATTAATTTCTAGTTCAAACCTAGATTCTGAAGATTAGGTCTGCAATAAATCGAATGTTTCTGAAATAGTTTTGCACTTTTCCATATTTGCGTTTGACCTTTCATTTATGCCACCGAGTTGTACGAAACAACACAATTTAATGACGCTCACATCCACATTTGAAAAAGCACGTGATCTTTCAGATGACAAATGTCCTTGTCACGAAAATGATGTCTCTTCCTTGGTGAAAGTTACAGTTAGTTTTATACCTTCTGCAACATTGTCTAACTATTAAAAAAGTATTTTTTATGCTAATTCAATCCGTGCGTCACAAACAGAAGATTGTGAAGATTACGGATAATTTAAATCCGCTGTAGTCCTCAAAAATATTTTTTTGTCGTGGAACGAATTTCTAGCCTGTTGAGCATTCAAACCTGCAAGCATCATTCTAAGTCGAAAGTTTACAAAAAGAAATATGTTTATGTACTTAATATTCAAAGGGCGCGAATAATCACATTTGCATCTCATAAAATGAGAAAATACGATGAGCAAAATAAAGTTTATTTCGTTCTAGTTAATTCGTTTTATTTTTATGTAAATTTCCTTGCTTATATTCGTCGAATGGAAAGAAATAAGCCGTGTTTCCTGTCACGAACACAATACTCATCGTGGCTATCTAGGAAACATTCCAGAGAAAATTTTCCTCATAAAGTAGTACCTCAATTATTTTTTTAAATAATTCCTTGTGAACAATGCTCGATTATTTTTAGAATGCTTTTGAAATTTTCACACATTCTATGAGTTTAATTGAAATTCGTTTTCAAATTTTCCGCTTCATTGATTCGAAGGCCGTTGGCCAATATCATCTTTGATTCATTGCATTTTCTGAACGTAAAGAATCCATTTGTGTTTTGATTATTTTTGGAGAAAAAATTATTCTTTGCATTTATATGTGAAAGTATATTGTCTCTATTGCATCGAAATATAGTGCGTCAAATTTTTCTGAACATTTTATTGTTGTAAAACTCCTCAATAATAGTGATATCTGCCCTCACATTATTCTACTTTGAGTACAGTTACAAACTGCCGTAGTCGTTAATTGTTATTACTTATGGTACTAATCATAGACAAGTCAGCTGACGAAGTCAGAGATTTTCAGTCGAGTTTGTGCAATAGCTTCTGAGTATAAAGGCCCTTGAGCATCCGAAGATAGAAGTCAGACTTCTAGCTCATATGAAGATGATACACTAGCTTGCACATCATCATTTTACATGGGTCTCTTTCACACACCTCACAGATAGATCACACGGGAAAGAATAATAATGCTATAATAAGAACTCGAACCCGCTCGAAACTCTAGTGACTCCCACATCACTAGCAAGACTCGTTGTTCCAGCTGTTACATAGAAATTTTGTATTTTTTGCTGTTTGTGATAACTAACAAAATTTTGATATAACAGCGACGATACGTAAGCTGTAAAAAGATATTTTCTATATAAAATTAAATTTATATTAAATTTTGACCTTCTACGATTGGTTGCCATATTTATAATTTTAATCTTTATTATCGTGAATTATTGTATAACAATGTTTCTTCGTGTTTTTAAATGGATGTGTAAAACTAAAGTTTACTAAAAAATTTCACTGTACTTTATTTTTTTATAAATGTCTTCCCTGTACTGTACTAAATTTTTTTATAAAATATGTGAAATTATCACATAATATCACATATTTCAAACTGAAATATAATTTTTTTTATAAATGCGTTATCGCTTTTACAAATTTGTGATATTAATTCAGTCTATTATAATTTCAGTACGTTTTATCTGATACTTCATATTAGATGCAATGCAGTCGTTATTTTTAAGACAAATGTTTATAAATGAAATTACCATTTATCATTATATGATTGATAGTCAAATGACAGCCTGCTTAGTGAATTGGGCCTATCTTATCTATCTCAAATCGGGTTCAGTTTGAAATATTTGATTTCCATCTTCGGTTAGACCCTAATAACAGGATTTATAGGATGGTGTACAATACAGTCATCATTTCCTGCAATTATTTTCGCATTTGATCAGGATTGGTCACTGCAGTAATATTAGTTCCTCATGTCTTGATGTATTGTCACACTTGCTGAAAAAAGAAATTGTGACTTTAATCTTTCTCAATAATTAGTAATTGTTAGATACAATTGTTTAATTTAATATCTACGAAGCTGTCAATCCATTGTTTCGACGCCTGTTAATACTAGATTATTTCTGTTAATACTAGATAGTGTCAGTGAATCAGGTTTGATATCATCAATCTTCAGAGAGAGAAAAATTTTGGATATTCTTACATTCACAACAGGTTGCGAATGAATATCCTTTTTAAAGAATATCATTTCAAACATCACTACTGAATTTACCTTTTGTTGAAACAAACTTTTTCTAAATTTTTTGGATCAAAAAGATATACAGCTACAGACATCTTCTGTAGGAATGGTCTCCTCCAAACTTTCAAGCATATACTCTGATTAACTTCTCATGCTAAAGAGCATCTTACATGATGCTGGCGTACAATAGGTGCGAAATTTTAATTCTTAGCTTGAGTTTAACATTTTCATTGAATCTATCATGTCATTCTTGGCAAGTTATTTGGTGATTAATCCCTGGTATGCTTTAATAGCATCCCAAAATTGAATTTGTATTTTAGCCGCATTTTTCTCAACAAATAGAAAAATAAATTTGACACAAAACTATGTGTGCAGTTGTAAACTACAATATCAAATTATATATATTTAAATCGTTCTGTTTTTGGATTATCGCGTCTACTTATTTCTGAAAGTACAAACCAACTGACAGTTAACACGCAAGTGAATACAAAATAGTTGAATTGGCTCAAATTTTCACAGGTATCTACACTTTAAATGTTAAATTTGTGTACCTAACTATTTATCTAGCTCTATTCTTTCTGTAATTATCGCGTTTAATTACATTTGATAGCCAGACTAACAAGTTTCCTCGGAACATATTTTTTTCAAAATTTGGCAGTAATCTTCAAAATTGGTGAAAAGACTGTAGACCAAATTTCAACCGCTCAGCACAACTCGTTTGTGAGTTACCTTTGTCACGGACAGATAGATAGACGGACGAACATTTTCCATCTTGCGGGGGGGGGACTCGAGTTCGAATTTTTTGACGATTGCTACGCTTCCTCTGTTATACTTATGTGATAAAGTAAAAAAAAAACCACTTCTGATAGAAATATTGGTACTTTTATCTTCTTTCATTTCTTCCTTTTATAAAAGAAAAGACTGAAAGAAAACAAAACATTTATCAGTCAATTTTTTTGCTACTACTTGACATTTTCGCTTTTGGTACTTAAATATTAGTCATTTTTAATTAAAACTTTTCTTATCACGTTTTTAAAAAAGCTTGTCACTGAAGACGAAACGTGAATTTTATATGAAAACGTGCACAGAAAACGCACTTTGTGTAAGTATAATAGACCTTTAAATGCCACGAAGCAAGAATACACCCCGGAAAAATGCTTTTGTAAATTTGATGGGATTGGAAAGACGTAATTTTCTACGAGCTCCTTCCTTAAGTTGAAACAATAATTTATACAAAATATTCTCATCAACTTGATCAATTGAAAGCTGTCATAATAAAAAATCGGCCACAATTAGTTAACCGAGGCGCTGTTTTCCATCATGATAACGCGAGACCACGTATTGCCTTAATCATATGAGAAGCTTTTACAGTTTGATTGGGAAGTTTTATCGCATCCGGTATATTCCCCTATATATCCATCCTGTATCAATCTTATAATTGCTTCTTTCTGTCCTTAAAAAATTTCTATGTGATAAGTAATTTAAATCCATCAGAGAAATAAAAGCGCCCCCCGAGAATTATTTCTTGTCCAAAACGCAACAATTTTGTAAAGAAGGCATAACGAGATATCCTGAAAGATGAAAGAAGATATTAGAGCAAAAAGTCTCTTACCTAACAAAAAAAATAATATCTTAAACAGTAATTTGAATGTATGCATTTCATATCAAAAATAGAAAAGAACCTTATGGAACACCCTAATCTATACTCTATTTTTTAACTGCCTTATTAATGAAATATACAACAATATTTATATATCTTCATGTTATTGTCCAATATTCATAATACCGATTAATAACATTAAGATATCATATCTTATGCTAACAAAGTATAATAAGAAATACACAAAAAGCACCACAATATGTATTGTATACGAGGCTGTTAGAGGAAGACCAATTCCGATACTTTAATGATATTTTATCAAGTTGTCAATAAAATGATTTAATGAGATTCTATTAAGTTGTTAATAAAGCTTTGATTTAATGAAATTTTATCAAGTTCTCAATAAAGCTTTGATTTAATGAGATTTTATCATGTTGTCAATAAAACGTTGATTTAATGAGATTTTATCACGTTCCCAATAAAAAATTTATTTAATGAGATTTTATCAAGTTTTCAATAAAATATTGATTTGATGAGATTTTATCGTAGCCAATAAAACGCCGATTTGATGAGATTTTATCAAGTTGCCGATAAAACAGTAGGAAAACACGGAATGGTTAGTTCAAATCAGAGATATTTTCTCATTCTATAAGTGTCAAAGTCTGGCACTTCCCTTATCCATCCTTCACACCTTGTCACCGTCTAGTTAACTGCTTTTTCTATCGAATAATGTGAAAGATTATCTCTCCATTCCTGCCAGTCTGGCACATTTAATCATTTTTTATCTTGTTAACTCTCTTGTCTGGTAAACAACACTAGAGATAAGAAACTAAATATTTGCATCAAAATATCTAGCTACATCTTGATATTTTAACACATCAAATGTGATGTATAGAGACCTAATTTAAATTCCGTCCGTGTGTTTGAAAGCAGAACTTGGAGTGCCTTGCTGAGTTTGGAATGTCCATTTTCACAATGATAAACTGCTGTCATCAGCATAAAGACACATTTATAATAACTTTATTTGTTGAGTAACTGTTTCAACAACAAATTTAACTTGTTCCAGTTAACTTGTATATACTGGGCATTGATTTATGGTATAATACATTTATTCTTTCATCAATCAATGCTTTGAACTCATTTTGTGTAAAATTTAGTGTCAATATTTTTATTTAAAAGTGGCACAATTAATGACGTCGTGGCTGTAAACACTCTACCCAACTGAAAATATTACCATTTTGAATAAATCTATTTATTCAGATTAATTGCCCTTAATACTTTCTAATAATGAAATGACCTTTTAAGTTCGTAATTAACACCAGCTGTGATGCTCTCTTTCAATAGATTATGCCAGTTATGTAATCAGTTCTAATTAGAAGTAAAACCCCGCTGTCTGCGGTTCCCATTTCTTGTAAACTGAATCCAATCTACATTTATTAGATGCAAACACATTATGTTTTACACTTTTTATATTACCACTTTATAAAGATGAAATTTTCTAATCAATTTTTATTTATATCTTTTCATTTCAAAGTTTTGCACAGTTAAGTATTCTCGATTACAAAATAATCTCTTCTAATAATAAATGTGTGTGTGTATTAACATCTTATTTAAATCCAAATTAATTTCCAAAATTTTATCTTCATTTAGCCCATAATAACTTCATTCTAAAAATATTCTCTTATTTCCTGATTCATTTCCACGTTATATACTTAATTAATTCAAGAAATGCCTTGTAAAAATGCTTAGTCAGGGATTCCCACGCTGCGAGTAAATGACAAAAGTTGCTGACCTAAACAAATAATTTTTTCAAATATATCCCTATGTTTCTCCTGTTTTAAGATTGACGCATGCAGAAATCCCTATGAGAATATTAATAGTATATTAGCGCTGTAAAGAATATTTCCCTATCCAGAAATGGTATATAAGAGGAGGAAAATTTAATTTCATTCCCTTTCGCCACTTCTGCTTGCGCACCGCTTTTAAATATGCCTGTCTCCTGAGATGGAATAAACCGAACTTTAAAAAAGTATTTTTTAATATCTTCGAACTGCTTCTGCGTACAAATATATATATATATGTAAATATATATAATATAATTTTTGGTGAATATAAAAATTTTGTTTTTCTTTTTTTAGGAATTATTATTTCTATCAACTGGACAATATTTTACCCATCAAAATCTCCAATGTATGTGTGAAAATGCAATCTTCATTTAAAAGCCATGGGCATCTTGCTCCGAACTTGGAAAGGAAAATTCATTGCCTTGATCCTTGAAAAATAACAGGCAATAAATTTGCCTCATACTTTCTATCCTATTACCCTATTTCAAAAGCACAGTCTATTTTATGAATTCAGTTACAAACGAGAGGTATTTTTCTATTTATTAAAATATTTGCATTTATTATTTAAAACCTAAACAATAATTCATCATTAAAGAGTCAGGGCACGAAGAAAATGCTCTTAAATCAGCCGTAGAGCGATAAATTTTATTTTGAAATCGATTTGTGTGTGTATAAGTGTGGTTTGTGCTTTCACTCTCTGTAGGACAAACGTTTTAATCCGGAATTACTTACAACATATATACAATAAAGGTAAGAAATGTTCAAGAGTTAAAATTTTTTTGCAAATTTAGTTAAGATTTATCTCAAAATCTTTCGAGATCCAAAACTTTTCTGACAGCTAGAAAAATTGAAAATGAAATTTTTAAAAGTTATATTATTACAATATATATAATATACCTTTTGATAACCCACTGTCGCTGTTTCGTGTTCATTTCCGTTTTCTTCTTAACACTTCTTTGCCCTCATGATGCTTTAAACGTTACGTTAATGTAACTAAACTAGCACTTCTTTGGGCGATAACTTCTTACTATCTGCCAGACAGGAGAATCGGGTGCATAGCGGACATTCGCGACAAGTTGTAAATTTTTGTTGGCGATAAATTGACAAATGAGATATCATTTCTAATAATCCTCCTTTATCATAATTCATTCCTTATCATTTTCTAATAACCCTAAAAGTGAGAAATTGATTCACCGAAAGCGATAAATTATAAGACTTCAAAAATCCCAAATCAAAACCACATTATGTTCTCAAATTATAAAAACTACAAATAGATGTACAAATTACAAGAATAAAAAATATGTAAATATTTTATTCAATCATTTTTAGTTGAGTAAAAATTCCAAAAAGAAAAAATAATTTTTCGTATGAACTTTAGTAAGTTATTCTTACTGTTACTATTTCATCCTACCAGTTTTACCACTATCTATTATCAAGATATGAAGATTCATTTTTTTCCATGTTGAATAGGTTTCAATAATAGGTATTATTTAATAATTATTTCTGCTTATAATTGAGATTCAGCTTCAGAATTAAGCAGTGGTTAAAAAAATTAAAGACATCCAGTTTAAATCATTATTTCTCTTTTCTTATAATTCGGTATATAACGATATAGGCAGAAAATTAAGAATAGTACAATGAACATGACGATTTATGAATTTTTAAAATAATACTAGTTTTACATCGACTAAAATATAAATTTTAAAAATAATTTGACTGAGGAATTCATTAATATAATAAATACGCAAAATATTTAATCATTTATCCCTGCTATTCCAATGGCCACAAAACGTAGTTAGTAAATAATATTTTAATTCAGTCATTAGTCATTGTAATTCCAAAATAAATAAATCGAGAAAATTATTCATTATATTTCAGTTCTCGAATTTTCCAATAATAATAATACGAATGAACTCATAATAAGTACTTTTACAAATCTAGATCACCGTGGAGGAAAATAAATTTCTTTTTTTATTTAATTCAATTTTCAGATTCACTTGATGACTCCGTTTTGTCAGTGCATCACGACTTTGTACCATTTGATAATTGAAAGCACCGGAAAGACAAGTGGAACGCATTCTTAGCTCCAAAATGCTCATTCAACTGATACACGGCACTGATTGCTAGCAATTCACTGAGTTTAAGCATTTTTAATGACACATTGCTTGCGCTTTGGTCATTGTCCAACAATGACAGCCGGCTAATAGTTTGACCCATTTCGTTTGTCAACGCATTCGCTTCGATCAATCAAAGGCGGGTTCTATCTCTTTCTGCATCTCTTTCTTTGAAAAGTGGTTGATGTATATTGTCTGCAAGCTCAACAAATGCTTTGGGATTGAAAGATATCACTTAACTTTTTAATGTGTGGCTCATTCTTAATAATTAAATAGTTTAAACTGTTAGCAGAATCTCATGCACTGACAGAAGAAAACAGTCAGAGATCATTGTTGATCTGCAAGACATGAATGAATCAAGTTTATTGAATCATATGTTCTTATTTTAGCAGAATATTGGATTGGTTAGCTGGCCCTACAAACATACAAAATGTTGGTTCTAGCTTAGATTTGAAAGCCCCTTCGATTGATGACAAACTTCAATGGTGAAGCACTATTTCTGGTTTCCATAATGTTTTGTTTTCATTGACGTTACTGCTCAGTTACCGACCGAAAATCCCCTTGGTACCGATCTTGGCATCAAAAAAAGCCAAAAAATCAAGGACCACCCGCTTGTAAACTTTTACCTTCTATTCCCATTCATTTCCAGCATACCTGACTCCCTTTGTCGTAAACGCAGGGTAGAGAAAATGCTTTAATTGTCAAGAAATTCGAAAATTAGATTTTTGTCAAATCTTCACATTGCAGACCTTTCTATTTCCAGAAACCAAACTTTTTTGTCTGAAAACTACAGTATCCTAGTTCGTATACCTGATTTAATTTTTTTAATTGAAAAAATTTTCTGATTTTTCTGGAAAATATCCATTTTTTTCAATCTCACTGTCTTTAAAGAATGTTTTAATCAATATTTTAACAAAATGGTGCTTCTTTCTGTAGAACATAATCCTTATTTGTGAATTTATTTTAAAAATTCAAGCAATCTGAACAAAATGCCTCTCACTTTAAAAAATTTTCTAAGTTTGATTTTGGAAAAGACAGATTGCGAAAAATGCATTTCAAATGCATAATGCCGAAATATTATGATTTATATCACATCAGTTTCTTTAAACAACAATAATTAGCATTTATAAATTAGAATGTCATAAATTGTAACGTTTTCCTAGTTTCATCTAATCCAATTCAGCTATAATTCAAAAAATTTGGAAATATTAAGAATAAACTTTTTTATTTATTAACTATCTTTTAGTAAATATATTTAGGAAATCGCTGTTAAATCTTTTTGTTAAAATGCCTATTAATACCCTCAAATAATTGCAAAACCCATCATGAAACAAGCAAAATTTAAAGAAAAATGAATGGATTAAAAATGGGTTTTAGAACATTTATGTAATTTTTAAGTGCTACTTTTCCTTATATGAACCAGAACTATATTATAAAAAACAGTTGTAAATTTTGCCTCATCGAAATTCAAATGTTTTAATAAACATTCTCAAAATCTTTAATTTCAGTTTCTATTGAATTTGATAGCTAAAACCGTTTTTTAAAATTATTTTATTCTGAAAATTTCCTTTACATGTCCTTCGTCTCTTAGCATATATAATAAAATATTGTGTCATTTTATTAAATGACACATTTCCAAAATCTATCAAAATTTAAATAAGCAATAAAATGTGTTGGGATCTTGAAATTTCTGATTTTCTTTCCCAAACTGTTTTAATTGGATGGCAGAAATTAACATAATAAGACTAGTAAAATTATCAGTATTACAAAAAGCAATAAGTAAACAATGAAATAGTAAAAATACCATGTAAAAAATAGAAATGTTTTCTTTATTTCACGATGATTTTATATAAAATTATTTATTATAATTATTAAAATTATAAATGAAAATTATTAACTTATTGATAGGTTTATTATTTAGCTTAAAGTAAAATTGTCTATAGGACCTTGAATTTTTATTACATGTCTATCAATTATTTCAGATCTCACAAAATATCTACCGTATTCTCTGTGAAATTTCACTTTGACACAATCAAAAGTCTAGTAGTCTAGAGATAATCTTAAACTCAAAAATTGGCAGTCGACACTTTAATAATTTTATGATAAAATTCCCATTAACAATTTAAAAACTGAAAGCACATTTTATTAGTATATTTAAGAACAAGAGCTAAATTTTTCAATAAAAAATCTTTGGTGGGAGAGGGTGATCAAAACAAAAATCTTAATCTCTTAGAGCTGAAAATAAAATGACATTGAAATTGAGCTACAACGAATATAATAAGAAAAACTTTCCTTCACATTTATTAAAAATTTAAATATGTTAGGATTATGATTAAAATCTTTGTTTGTTGACAGAATTTTATCCTTATTTTTCTGAAAGATTTTAATCAACATAACAAACATTTATATTTTTCTTTTGACTTTCAATTTTTTGATAAAAACAGCTATTTCCTGCTTTAAAATACAATAATAAAAACGATTTTTTTTAAAAAAACTTATCTGTATTAATAAAAATGTGTTAATTTTAAAACATGATTCAAAATAATGAAAGTTTTCCCTTTCATTCTTCATCAACAATACTATTCAATGCAGATGAGTTATTGTATTTAAAAGCTTAAAATCCTTACGAATTGTTTTTATATGCAAATGCATCTGTAACCAACCCTTTCTACATTGTCAACATTAACCTTTAAGAAAAAAAACAATGCATAAGTATTTAATATTTCAAAAATTAATGTTTCACATAAAAGATTGGAAGAAGGAACTCCATATTGGGCTTTAATCCAGCAGACTATATTGATGAAAAAAGTAAACATTTTTATCACAGTATATAATCACTTTATGCCTGCAATTACATAAGATATTCCCAATACCTACATCACAAAAAAGGCATCCTTTGACCTTGGATGGTCTTGCATGACTAACAATAACCAGAGTCCTATTCATGCACAACACGAGGCGTTTCATTTTTCAAAATAATACCCTCTTTGGTGGAGGAATATGTAAAAATTGAATGTCCCAAGGTAAAGACATTGTCAAAAAAAGAACATATTGGCAGCGCAGCTGATCTGTTGTAAAAACACAGGAAAACTGCATGGCAGATGGACAATGAGAAGTATACACAAACATATGTAAACATCACGTGTTGGTTACTACAATATTTTTTATCTTTTAGTTAGAATAATTAATACAAAAATGGTTGGCATTCATAGATCCGATTTTTTTGCAAATGACCTTGTAAACCTGCCAAAAACTCTTCAATGATTTAAATCGATGAATCAGGATTGTAAACGCGATTATACATGCAAGGAACAGATCCACACGGCCATTATTAATATAAGTGTTTCTGAATATTAATCCTCTGATCACAAGGTTGATCCACCATTGTAAAGTAGCCTCATATGGTGTTTCTAATTGCGTTTCTTATTGACAAAGAATGTGTTAAGTTCAAGGTTTGCAGATCAATTAAAGTTATTTCACGTACAGAGGAAGTTAGTTGAAGGAATTCATTCCAAAATAAATTAATGCCAATTGGAAATAAGAAAAACGACTGACTTTATTGCATAACGGTCAATTGATAGACTACGTCTTCACGAAATATGCATTTTATAAGTAATTATTATTGTTATAAATGAATCAGATAAAAAAATAATTCTTATACATCTATTCGTCATTATTACGCATTGTTCCGCTTTTCATATTAATGAAATAAGTGTGGATTAAAATAAAAATGAAAAGCCCACCTGCAGCAAATTCTTTATCTTTTATCTTATCTTTGAGAGAAAAACAAAACATTATCAATATACTTTTTATAAAACGTCTCCAGAAGATTATGTCCTAGACACGCCCTATATTTTAGCTCATCAAAATATTGATAATTCCAGTAATTCATTGTTGAAGTAATTGGTTAATTCACCATGAATGTACTTACTCGTAAATTCACAACATTTTTACAACCAAATTGCTATTCTCTCTAAATAATAATGAATCTAGAGTCGATCGTGATGAAAATATTTTCACACCTAATTTTATATCTTTTGTTTTACAAACAGATTAAGATTAGTCGTTACGCGTAAAATAAAATGAGTAGATATTTCAAAACGTCTACCAATGAATAACATTCTAAATTTATTATTAATATAACAGGTGGATGTAAAATCTTCAGATGGTACTTAGATTAAATTTAATCCATTGTCATCTATCTATATAAAAAACGCTTACATGGACGTAAAATCAGGTCGATTTTAAAACTTCCTGTTTGAAATATGTTTTTGTTTAAGTGATATGACTTTTTTTTCATTCAAAAACTTTTTTAAGTTTGAAAAAATGCGATATTGCTCTCACATTTCAACAAAAGTTTAAAGTAATCTCTTCAATTAATTCAGTTAAGTTATTTGTTTTCCTTATTTTTGAAAGAAAATGTGAAATAAACTTTTAAACAAAACTTTAAAAAAATAATAATAAATTCATGCTTTATTAAAATTTAAAGCCAGTACTTTTATGTTCTTGTGACTGTGTTTTCTTTATGTCTATGTTCATTGATAAAAAAGGACAAATTTACTTGAAATGTTTCTTATCAATTGACTCTGCACAGAATGTTTCATCAATAATAAGTTATAGAGAATTTTTGGCTTGTATTTTTGAATACTCAAAATCGAGCGACAAAAATATGAATGGTATAAGATTTTGTTATAAAAATTACTTTTCAGTTAGCATCAATCTGTCAGAAAAAGATACTCCAAAATGTTCCATTTGTCTTTAGGAAATAGTTTTATATATTTTAATGATAATATATGTATTTAATTAATAGAAGTTTTCATAATTTAGCAGATGAAACCCTCTCAACTAATTTTATAAATATTTCAAAAAAGCTGGACGAATTAGTCCTTTTTAATCTTTATCGATTTTTTTAACTAACCGATTCATCAAAAAAAATTTGAAATCGTATCTATAGAATCTCTCTATTAATTTCTGCTTTCGCCTGACCTATCATGATGTTATAAGTCATTTATTTCAAATAACATGCTATTCGATAGTCCGGAAGGGGGGGGGGGATGTTTCTTATTTCTCATCAATCAAAATAAACAGCTCCACTCTTCTAATGTAGATGAATAGTCTTTCTTTAAAAAAGTGTTACTTAAATGAATTGATGGAAAAGATGATTGTAGACCTCTTTAAAGAGATGTCGACCGTAATTTATTATGCAATTTCCTTAAGGTATCCGATTACGTTGAGAGGAAAAATTTTGAAAAATTGGATTTTTTTAAATACTATTTAAAACTATCGTTTTTAGATGTATTGTCAATTATAATGCAAAATAATATAAATACTACACGATTATTTAAAAATATATATTTAGAAAAATAAGAAAATTTGTTGTAAATTTTGATGAAAATTAACCAAAATCGTTAACGTTTTACACAAAATTGTAATGAAGCAATCCTATTTTTCTTTGTATACAAGTTATAGAATACAATGATGAATAAAATGAACCAAAATCTAAGAAAAATTTCGATATGCAAAGAAGTTATGGGTAAAAATATACGTATATATACAGTTTTTTCATAAATTAATAACTTAATTTTTCTAAAAACACCTAAAAGTGAAAAAATGTTTCACCAGCAATAAAACTTTTGGTTCATTTCATTACCCATATCATTTAAAACACACGCTGAAATTTGTATGTAAATACCTCTATTTGTTTTTGAGATATCGTGTTAACGGTGGACAATTTTTATGAAAATTAAAGTTTTGGAACAATTAAAGACAAATTTTAGTTGAAAAAAATATGTGACCCTGGATGATAGGTGAGGCCTTCCTTTCCTAGAAAAGATAAACTGTTTTGGAAAGAGAAAAGTCTGAACTACAAGCAATAAGAATTTAAAAAATTTCCCCACTGTGGTCGATAACCAGTATTTTTAACGTAGTCGGATACCTTAATCTTTACCGTAAAAAACTCTCACTGGGGCTTGCCTCTTATTGTGAGATTCGTGATTAACTTTATATAATTTCTTGCAGTTAACTGCCTTAATCTTTACCGTAAAAAAACTCTCACAGTTGCTGGCCTCTTATTGTGAGATTCACGGTTAAATATCTATAATTTGTTGTAATTAACTTCAAACGTTACGAAGAAAAAAATTGTGAAAATCAAAATAGAACATTTATGTTTGTAATAGCTACTGGAAATAGTTTCCTCGAAACTTTCTCGTTTCTCCCTGCATAAAAATTGTAGTCCTTGAGCAGAGTCCTGAAAAGTGCGAATGCAATAGATTTTTTTATTTTTTCTGAGTCTTGCACATGAGTGTTTTAAACTTTGTAATATAGCGAAAAAAAACAAATATGCATTTTGGATGTCATTGTTTTAATTGATTGGAACTAAAATTTGTCATAGAACTGCAATTTGTTTCTAAGGTCACGGACTAAATTTCATTTATTTAAGCTATTGCCACAACAAGCGTAAGGGCCAAGATAGCCTGGTTGGCAGGACTTTGGACTCGCATTCATTAGGTAGTGATCTGGAACCCCGTTGCCCAAAGAATCACCTCCAGTGAGGTGACTGGCACACGTATGAATCTGTCGTGGTCACAAAGTCCTCCATGTCGAGAGTAATAACACTGGAGGTACTGGGCCAGAGATGGTCGTTCTCTGGTCTAAGTCTTAATTACGCATGCTGTTCGAAATCACGTGGTCGGTCCCAAAATAGCCCTAGAGTTGCTGTATAAACGAGATGTTAATATAACTAAGCTAAATTAAGCCAGTCAACTACAAGCAATTGCTTACATCATCCTACGTTTTCCTGATTGATTTTTTGAAACTTTGGCAGTTTGCATTAATGAAAATTGTTAATTAAGTTTTTTAAATGATTCAAATCCTTATTTATTATCATGTTATTATTTGCATGAATATTAACCCCTTGACATATGAATTTACTTAGCTTCCTAATTAATTGACAAATTTAATAGCTTCCTAATTGGAATATTTACTATTATTTTAATTCCTTTAATAATACGTTACAAGTGACTTTTTTCATTTTAAATTATTTAATACTTTTCACTTAATTGCAGGTTAAAAATTAAAAATTTAATAATTCAAGGTGAGTCTCAAACATGTAATTGTGTGCGAAGTGGTTAATATCTCTAATGAATCACTTCACCTTGAAGATTCTCAAATGTAAATATCAGAAAAGAAATTAAAGCAAAACCACAACTAATCACTGCCATTCTCTCAGTAGTTTGTTATAATTATATAGATTCTCATCTCTATTCCTTCCGATAAAAATCTCCAACAAGATCATGCTGGAAAAAAATTATGTTTTAATTAATATTTCTTATTGATCGTGCTGATTACTTCTCCGGTTCTAGTTTCTTTCAGATAAAATATTTCACCTTGAATTAACCTTTAAAAAAAATGAAAAACTCTTTAAACCTATGAAATATAAAATTGCTCTTTCCTCTGAGCCAAAACATCCATTAAATTCTTGCATTAAAAATGAGATTCCTCGCCTTGCACTTTTAGACACAAAGGTCAACCACTTAGTCCTCAAAACGGAGCTTTTTAAGAAGTTTTTAATCGCGCAGTTTTCATCGAATCTTCTTCAAGTGGAATCCGGTCCAGGATTCTGCATTTCCTAACTGACCAACCGAGGAACAACAAAGAAGCGAGGTCGCCAGTGACGCCAACGGTTTAAATTTTCACCGGTATTGCTTTAAATTTATAGCAAAGTTGGCCGAAGGCCGGCGACGTACTGAAAATTAATTATATATTCTCTGTTGTTTCTAACCATTTATATTCTTGGAAAGAACAAACGCAATTTTATCTGAGATTCAATTAGTCTTGTGGGTGTTTTTTTTAAGTTCTCGTTTGAATGAGTAATTTCGCCGCTGAAGTATCTTTTAAGTGTTATATAAGCTGTTATTTCGTCTATGATTAGTTATTGTTTCTCGTTAGTGAAATATGAATTAGAAAGATGTTTTAATTAATTTGGCATTAATTAATTCATTAAAATTAAGTAGCTGACTCATGCTACTTTGTTTTATTTGTTTGAAATTTAATTAACTTAACAAGCGAATATGAGGTGTGTGTGTGTGTGTGTCTGTGTGTGTGTGTGTGTGTGTGTGTGTGTGTGTGTGTGTGTGTGTGTTTTAACTCTTGAAGATCTTGATAGCTTGATTTAGACTTACTAAATTTGGCATATATATATTCTTCCAAAAATAAAAGCGCTTAAATAGTTGCAATTTTTTTAATAATTTAATTAATTAAATATTAAGCTGAAAATTTAAATGAATTAAAAGTAAAGTATTTCTTCATGGCAATTTCTGAAAATATTATAACACAGAAATAAATTTTAGATCGTCCTAAAAATTTAAAAGTCTTTTTTTAATGGTACCAATTATTTCTCAGGATATTTAATTTTTAGTAAATTTAAAAAGTAGTTTAAGCTCATCATAAAACAATATATTTCATTGTCAAACAAAAATTCAAATAGTGTTGAATGTTGGTTCTAAACTTTCATTCGAAATTTTTGTTGTTCTTGTTTCTGATTAAAATATAAAAATTCTGTGTTTATTTTTATTTTTTTTTTTTTCATATTGAAAGTGAATTTCAATATAAGTTAAGCTTTTGGTAATTTTTAAAAACTTTTTTGTTCTTTCAATTAAAGTTTAAAATTAGAATCAAGAAGTCGTAAAATTGTTTAAAACATGCTGATTTTTAAATATTCTTTTTTATATAAATTTTTCAACCAATATTTTTGTTTAAAAAATAACAAATGAACTTAAATATTAACCTAATGGGCTCGTGGACATCCATAATATATAAACTGGACATGACCACCATAAGAACTTCTAATACTAATCATAAATTTAATACACCATTAAAAGTTTGACCAAATATTATCTAATCTTTACAACCATATGCATGTGAATATGATACCCACAAATCAAAAACAGGCAAATGCATGCAAAATGGTATCAATATAATTTAATATCCATTTCATATTTTGCTCAGGAAAACTTCAAGGATTCGATGACTTATGCATCAACTTACTCACGACTATGTGAACAATATAACTAACATCTCGACGAACTACATTTGATGATAAGATGTTTTAGCACTAAAGTGTTATGTCTGTTACACATTCTGGACAATCGATTAGGATAAATAGCACTCAAATGCACATTTGCTTTTCCTTAATGCATAAAGGTTCTATAAACAAACAAGCAATATTATCAGGGCACAATAATAAAGGTAAATTAAACTACTTCTTAGGGGCCACACAATATTTGGTGAGCCCGAAATTTTGAAATATTTTTTGGGATATTTTTATTTTGTCTTATACTTAGTACAGTGACTTTCTCACTATACTACGTATAGTGAGAAGGTATAGTGATCTTCAAAAAATTGGAACTCGAGATTTTGATAAATATCTTCGCTTTAGATCTCCTGAATTCGAAAAAAAAAACATTTGTGGAAAATGCCGTCTGTCTGTCTATCTGTATGTGATAACGATAACTCAAAACCTCTTTGATCTAAGCATTTGAAATTTAGTATACAATCATTCAATCAAATTTGCAGAATTTTGTAAAATTTTGAATAAAATCTTTTCAGAGAAATTCCATCTGTCCTACTGTTCGAATATAAGTTAACATGATAATTACAAAACGAAGAGAGCTATATAAATAAGATTGGGTAGGCAGATTTAACAGCTATTGTATACTTTACTTATCAAAATTTTGAGCAAAATCCAACAAATTATAACTGTTTATCTGTCTGTTCTTTCAAAAACATGTAAACGCGAAAATTCAAAACTGCAGTTACTTAAATATACCAAATTTGGTGAGAGATTTTGTGCAGTTTGGTATCAAATGTTTATATCAATTGAGAAAAATGTACCTGAAGCACATATTCGAATTTTGTATACTATTAACCCATACCAGAATAAACAGGCAGAAATCTCGCCAAGAATTTACAATAGATTCAATAAAAATTATAAAGTCATGCAAAAGGTTAATTTTTCGTTATTATTTCGTTATTATTGTATTATTATTGTCATGCGAGAAAATGTTAACATCTGTTGCTGTTTTTCAATATGTTAATTATACGTTTTCGTTCAATTTACGGGAGTCCTGCATTCTAATTGAATGTCAGATCATTATTCTAATATTCCTAATTTATTATGTTTTAAAAGTTTTATAGTAGGATTTTCAGAATTAAAATAAATATGTTGCATTATAATTTTCTTTAAAGAATCCAATTCTGTGATTAAACAGCATTTCAGTTGTATTAACTATAATTAAGTACTAAATATTTTAACCATTTTGGTTTTAATTGCTCGTGAATTCAATTTCTTTCTTTTTTTTCTCCCTTTTTGCTCGAAACTTGGAAAACAACTCTCTCGAAAGACACCTATAATTAATTTTCTATATTTATCAAAATTTTCTACAAAAACACTTCTTGTACAGACTGTTAAAATCAATCAAAAATATTTATTGAAGGATTTTTAGAGAGAGAGATTAGAAGCTACCGAAATTTGCACTGCTTAAAGACCCTTCGATGCTATAATCCGACTCTGGATATTGTGGAAATATTCCAGGAAGTCATATGTAGAATTTTTTTCTGTATTTCTAATGTAGAGATTAATTGTATTATGATATACTTAAAGCAATGAAAAATATCAAACTATAATTGACTCATGATTGTGAATATCTAATTGACTTATATCAAAATATAATAAATTAAGCAAAACTGCTGTCTGTAATTTTAGTATAGACAATCATATACCAACAAGCATTTCGGTATCACAAAACATATACCAGTTTTTAAATTAGTAGTTTCTCAGATTTCAAACTCGTGACTTAAAATGTGCAGTTTAACCATTTATTTACTTATTTATTTTTTCTTTTAACTAGTATATTGACTATTTCGTGACTTGAAGATCACAGGTTCGAAATTTTTATTCAATTCAAGGCCCTTGTGATTGTAGGTTTGCACTAATTAAATTTGTTCCTATTTTATTTCAGAAGTAGTAGGCTATCTTAGAAATTATCATTTCTAAAAGGTTAAGCACCTATATATTTTTTTATGTTTAAAGTATCAATTAACCCTCGGATTTCCAATTTTTTTTAATCACTGTTTAGGTGCAATGATAGCAAACAAGCTTAATGTTTTTAAAAGAAAGTGGATTGTTATTATATGCCATTCTATAATAGCATGGTATAGTTAAAATCTATAATTGCAAAAGATGAGCAAGTTAACCGATAAAATTCGTGGGATGTACTAGCGCGTCTTCCCCATGATCTGGGCTCCCCGGTCTCGAATCCCGTTCCAACGTTCTTGTTTTTCTTTTTCTGTGTTCCATCTTTTCTGTATTCTGTCTTCTATCTAAAAAAGTGCTGTGCAAGTGTGCGAATGTGCCGTACGAGTAAATAAATCATACTCTTGGCCCTAGATGATGCTACTTAAAAAAAATAAGAGACCCTTTATTGACTTAAAATTACTGACATTTTCAGCTGGCTTGTCAACGACCAGGGCCATTAGACACAATGCAACAACAAGAGAAAATATACTAAATTGCAGTCAGCGGAAATCGCCAGATGAACAGCTGTAAATTGATGCAACAAATCTATACAAAGGATTTCAGTTTTAATAGATTTGAAATTATTGCTGGAAAAGTAAAATCAAGTTAATAAATTTGAAATTACTGCTGTAAAAGTAGAATCAAGTTTAATGAATTTGAAATTACTGCTGGAAAAGTAGAATCAAGTTTAATAAATTTGAAATTACTGCTGGAAAAGTAAAATCAAGTTTAATAAATTTGAAATTACTGCTGGAAAAGTAGAATCAAGTTTAATGAATTTGAAATTACTGCGGGAAAAGTGGAACCAAGTTTAATGAATTTGAAATTACGGCTCGATTAGTTGGAAAATATGAAAGCCTTGAAGAAGGAATTTTGGTCATGTTTGCTGTTTTCACAAACGTTTTTGTTTATTTATAGTTCTTAAATTCCCCATATACAAAACATTCAAAAAATACAACCTTGAGATTTACATTATGTACCCCTTTTCTCTAAGTCAAAATCTTTTTTTGAGGAATATGATAATTCAAAAACACATGAAGTTGATCAAATAAAATTTGATTTCTGGTTTTAGTTGTCAAATTTACAATCTTTTGCCAAATCTGTTTCACGGAAAAAATGCTATTAAAATTATCTATTACTGGTTCTTCTCATATGCCTTTTCAGTATTTGAACCAAATCTGTTCTATAGAAAATCACTGTTCCAAAATGAATGTTCATTTATCTTAACACAGTATTTCCCAAACGTTTGACACATGTGTACCTCTCCTGTAATTTTTGTACTGCTGAGTACTCCTCGTTAAATAAAAATGGAAATGTATTTTTAATAACAATGAAAAATATTTTTGTCTTTTTTGTGATATACACAAAAAAGTATGAAAAGAGAAATAAAATTGCTCATAATAAAACATAAATAAAAGTTATATTGTAAGTAACATTTATTTGAATTTTGGATAGTGTCACAGGATTTTCCGGGGTTGACTTTCGCCTCAGTTGTAACTCCATCAAACTCTTACCGTACCCTTGGAGGTACAAGTACCGCACTTTGGGAAGTGGTGTCTTAACATATAAATGTCAAAATTTAAACTAAATGCTTTACATGGAAAAGGTATTAGTTGAAAATGTATTTTATTTTTTTCACTATATGACGATGTTATTACAAATCTTATCATATTGGGGAAATACGCCATAATTCTTGGAAAACCTCTCATTAGTTTATTACCAAAATAAATAAAAAAAAATTGCTTTATAGGATACTTTTGCTTCTAGTTAAAGTATTAATTCATATAAAAATAAAAACACTGAAAAAACCCTTAGACTCTAAGAGCTAGAGTAGATATTTTATTCCTCACGTGAACCTGTGCTATATATATCCGTGATGAGACACTCTTGCCTGGCAAGAGCAGATTCACGGAAAAGGGTCGAAGGATCTTTCTGCTTAATTGTGCACGTGCACACTGTAAATTTGAGAGGAATTAACCTTGGTGGTGGGAGTTCTTGAGATCGAAAGATAAAAATTTGATAATGATGATAAGGAAAGTACACGCATCCCCCTAGGAGTCATCTGCATATAAAGAAAGATTGTGCAATCAGCAACAAAAGAAATGTGAAAAGCTGAACTGCAAGGAGGAAATTGGAGGATAGTCCATTTTAGATGAGACAGAGTTCAAATAATCAAAATATAATAGCTTTTCATTGCTAGGGAAAACTGATTGATGGTGTTACATCTGAAGATAACCGAGTAGACGAGTGTTTTATTTTTCACAAAGCTTTAATTTATGAATTTATTTTTTTAACAATATAGTCAAATGAGGCGATCATAAGAGAAACTTAATAATTGAGCATTTTTCTTCTGCTCGTAATTCAAATCTCACATTATTGTTTTAGAACTCATAATGGTTGGCTGATACGGTTTAGGCTTCAACATGAAAGATTCAAGGTTCAAAAGTTATTCCATCAAAATATTATGTTTGAATAGGGAGGGGAAAGAATGGTATTCTAAAGTTAAATGTCTTCCGGCTCTTGTGGCGTGGAAATTTGGAAAAGATCTAATTGTCCAGGTGTCGTTCTCGTTGTTTCACAACTACAGTAGAACTTGAGATCCAAAATCACGTCAAAAAAGTATTTGCTGTTTTTGTCCGAGATCATGTTGAGGTCGAGGTTCAAGCATTCTCCTTTTTTGTGATGTAGAAATTTAGCGAGAAGGTGGTAGTTCCGATTTGGCCTTCCTCAATGGACCTCGGATGAATACAAGTTTTAAAACCCTGATGCCAAATATATGAAATATATTTATTATTACCAAATACATGAAATATATTTATATGTAGTGCAATGTAATGTTCTCTTCATGTTGTAATAGATTGGCGAAGTTGATAATCCAGGTATAATGCACTTCAGATCATGCCATCGAATCAGAGGATTCATCAAGGTTCATTCGAAAATTGGTAAAATGTTTGATTATGAACTTATCAAAATTTTTAGTCTTCTTAATAAATATTTAGTCTAAGATCAAATTCCAAATGTGATTTCTCTCTTTTTGCATGGAAATATTGTTTTTACTACCGCTATTTGCATCATCTGATTTCAATTCAGTATTACAATAGAATCAAAATCAAATATACGTTTTAGAACAATTCCTCTTTTATGTTATAGATTCAGTTTAAATTTTGACATTGACGTAGGAAGATGATAAAGCATAAATTTTTGAAAAATACTTCTTCTATGTAAAAAATTTGGTAACAATTTTGACATTGATGTGTGAAGAAATTAAAATGTACATTTTCGGACAGTACCTTTTTTTGGTCTAAATTGTGACTCTAATATGTGAAGAGAGTCAAACATGCATTTTCGAACAGTGTCTTTTTCTTATAACAGATTAGTTCTAAATTTTAACACTCGTACATGAAGATAATCAAACATACATTTTTGAACAGTACCTCTTCAGTGTAAAAAATTTGGTCCCTATTTTGGCATTGATAGATGGAAAAAGTAAAACGTTTATTTTTGAACAATTCTCCATCCATACAATATATTTGATATTAGTTTTGGTACTGGTATGCGAAGAAATTCGAAAAGACATTTTTGAGCAATATCTGTTCCATACAGCATATTTAGTCTAAATTGCGTTGCTGATGTGTAATATCAGTAATGAGATCATATGCTTATTGTGTTTCGACATCTTGATAATTACATTCAAATACTTATATTAAATAGGTATAATGATGTACAGAGAGGTCTTTGATGAGTTTTACTCAAAATTCAATATATTAGGTTGGTGCGTATGAAATGTCGGATTCTTAAGTGATTGTATAAAACTGCATATCTTTCTTCAAAAGCTGTTTATTCAATCAAAGTATGCTCCATTCGCTTCAATACACTTCTCCCAACGAGATTTTAAAGCGTAGATGCCTGTCTTAAAAAAATTTTGGTCTTTAGAATTAATAAACTCTGATATCGAGTTTTTTAGACTGTCTTCATTTTCATAGTGTTTGCCCCTTAAAAACCGCTCTAAATGCTTGAAAAAATGAAAATCGGTCGGCGAGAGATCCGGTGAATATGGTGGATGCTGCAAAACTTCATATTCCAGTTCGTTCCAGCTTATTTCGCTCTGTCAGTGCGTGCGGTACCCACTTGTCCATCTTCTTAACCTTGCCAATCTCAGAAAGGTGTCTCAATATCGTTGTATGGTCAACTTTCATCCTGATAGCAAGTTCCCTCGTGGATACGGCTAGATCCGCTTCCACTAGAGCCTTCAGGTCATCATTCTTCACAGACGTTTCGGGTCTTCCGCGCGGCTCATTTTGCAGTGAAAAATCGCCAGTCCGAAATTTTTCGAACCAACGCTGCACTTTCCGATCGTTAACCGTATTCTCCCCAAACGCTTGGTTTATGTTACGTGCAGCTTTTGCAGCACTATTACCAAGTTTGTACTCATATAAGAAAATGACGCGAATGTCGGCAGAATTCATATCGGCAATAAACTCAAAAGAAATAACAAAAGGGAAGACCTTCGAGAAAACCTATTTTGCTGAAATGAGTCTCTGGCAATGGACAATACGACTATGAATGAGGTTATGCCAAAGACAAAAGTATAACGAAAACAGGGAGACAAACGTCCGCATGTAAAGAGAATCCGACATTTCATACGCATCAACCTAATACCTTTACAATTTGATAAACTCTATGCATAATTTTAGCCCATTTACTACGACTTTAAGTTTCAGAAATCATAATAAAAGGATGTATAATAATAAACTGATTTCTAATTGACAGATTTCATCAAAAACTTAACAGAAATTTTAAAGATCGGAATGAAACACGCTTAATTTCAATTTCTTATCTGCTTGAATTTTTAAATTGTCGTTTTCGTAAACAAGTATACGTACAACTATAATCCCAGAAATAGATTTGTTCGGATAGTGAAAGTTTAAAACGTAGAATTTTTTCAAATTCTTAAAATTGAATTGGAGAGATGAAGTAAAAACTTTAAATGGAGTATCTTTTCTATCTGTTAAGGGAATAATTTCATTCATATACGATATTTTGAAATGTTTTTCTATATAATTTCTATAATTTTCAGATATTTCCCTATTTTGCAATCATTATTTTCCTTGCATCATCAAAGAGCATTACGCTAAGGAATATAAAAACACTTTTGTTACTCAATACCTCACAATGACATCATCATTGTGTGTCCCTCTGTCTAAATACCATTTCAATATCTGCATCCTAGCCTAGGAGTACTACATTTTCCCGTGATCTTTGTTTCCCGGGTTCGAAATTCTGGTTTGAGCTGCGTTCTGTCTGTGAGGTGTGCGAAAGTGCCCCCTTTTAAAAAGGAGCTGTGCAAGCGAGTGTGTGAGTGTCATCATATAAGCTAGAAGTCAGACTTCTGCCCTCGGATGCTCAAGGTTCTTTACCCTGAGAAGGTACTGCACCCTCTTTCCTCAATCTCTTGAACTTGGTTTGAATTGGTGTTTAATCCAAGGGGGATAAGCAGCAGCAACAACAACTATCATTTCAAATGAAAAAATAAGTAGTTTATGGAAAAGCAAGCGTTTATGTGATTTAATTATTTTTAATTTTTGATTTAATTATTTTATTTGTATCTTTTTTATTCTTTGTATACTTATTCATATGTATAAGTGAATACTGAACATAGATGTCGCAGTTTGCTCCAACTCTTATGTATGCTTGGAATATTAGGAAAGCGCTGTTGAGATTTTTTGTAGGCAACCATATCCAGTGTTGTTGAAACTGGTGCAGGCAGGCACCCGCTCGCTCTCCGTTAGCGGCTTTCTATATTTCAATATATATATTATGTGTTTCCTTGTATATCTCTGATCGACTTACATGTTATATACATACATACATATATATATATATATATATATTAGGTTGTTCGGAAAGTAATTTCGTTTTTTCCTGACAAAGGATTTAATTTCATTTTTCGCACCCAATTTCATACTTAAACCGCAAAATCATTTTATGTTTTAAGAGCTGATATAGCAAGGCTTGAGTGTGAAAAAGTGCAACTGATTCTTTGCAGTAGTTTTTGGATGGTGCCCTTTTAAATATGGAGAGCAATAAACAGCATTTTCGTCATTTTTTCTTTTTTGCTATATAAAAGGTAAAAATGCTGTCAAGCCAGAAATAAATTAGCCAATATGTGTGGAGAAGATGTGTTAACAGTACATCAGTACCAGAACTGATTTGCAAAATTTTTCCTTCAAATGAGGAGGCCAAAAACCACCTCGATCAGTTTTTTCTTACAGCAAAGACCAAAACTTTTATGAGCGTGTAATCATGTTACTACCAAAAATATGGCAAAAGGTATTAGACCAGAATGGCAATTTTATAATTTAATAAATAATTTATTCATTAAACGAAAATTTCTTTTCATTTTGACACAAAAATACGAAATGACTTTCCGAAC
>JAPMOQ010035911.1:128530-274319 GCA_026543055.1 Argiope trifasciata
TATATATATATATATATATATATATATATATATATATATATATATTTGTGTGTGTGAAAATAAACAAGAAAAAGTAAAGAAGAATTTTTCCTTGGATTAAATACACAAACATCCTGCCCTATGCATAAACAGCAAGTAATCACTAAATAAGGACTATAAAATATTGCTTTGAATACTCTCTGTATAACTGTCACCACAATTGAACTTGGAGCATAACGTAAATATTTCGACTCTGGAAATTTCCCTCATATATTCGATAATATAGAGGCATAATCCTTCGCACTTACTTCCAAATTACTGTTACAGAAACAATAGAGTAAAATTATGTTTTTTCATCAAATATTTATTTTCTCCCTCTTAGGGCACTAGCCTTGTGAATCCCAAGATTTACTAATCAAGATATTTACTTTATTCCGTTCATGGATATAAAATTTGTTGACTGAATCTAAATTGTCCGTATAATCAACTTATATAATAGAAATAGTTGTACAGTTGAAAAAGAGGAGTCGTAGTAAAGATATTTCCTCTTTGTATGCAGAATTGATACACTTTGAATTTAAAGCCACAGGTGTAACGCCTTCATTTTAATTTAGTGTGGAAGCTTGGAGTGTGGGTTCTCCTGCACGTACCATTCTCTGCATCTGACTGTTACTCACAATCTCCAAGGCCAACTTGGATATATTTAGAAACGGGACTTTAATCTAAACAATCAACTGGTAGTTTTAAGAAAACATTTAAAAATATGAGCAATGATATCACAAAAAATAATTTAGAATATATCTCTGATTGGAAATATAAACATCTATTGGGTTTTTTTAATTTGAAAATTATATTATAGCTTATTTTTCAGTTGGATTCTTATAGAAAGACTTCTTCATCGGACGAAAGGTTTAGAAAGGCATAAGAGACATACAGACAAACATTCGTTTTTATTTATATAGAAGATATTTCATACCTCAGTGCTGAAATGACACCTTTTTTCTTCTTGCATACAGCCGACCACCCCGCCACCACTGAACGTAGCAGTATCGACAGGATTTGTTGTGGTCGACTGCTGAATAAGTATTGTCCAACTTTACATTGACCGAACAGTCAAACTAACATTCCTCTCGGGGTAGTATCTTATAGAAAGACTACCTGTTGCAATGGTTTGGATACACGATTTTAGGACATATCTGCAAATCTTCACCGACCATCGACCCTAGAACACAAAACCGCCTTTCTATCAAAAGACATATATGTAATGCCTTGTCCATTTTATGCTGTCGATAATATAACTACTGAAATTGTTTTTGGATTTTAAACTGCTTGGTAGCTTGATACATATTATAAGAAATTGTGACCGGTGGTTGGTGGGTTCTAATTAAGATAAGCCTTCTTGTGTAACAATAATTTATTATTAAAACATATAAGGTTACGTTACACACAGACACAAACAGAGAGTGGACAAAAAACACGTCAACACATAACGATAACAGAGGCTTAACTGACTGTCTCTCTAAGCACTCGCCAGAGGGCGGCGTGTGATGAGTGAATCATAGTGTAGGGGGAAAAATAGAGTGCTACAAAATGTAAAAACATCGGATTAATTGCTAAATTGGACATACAGTTAAGGGGGAATATTTTATTTTCCCTATAGCTTCTTCAATATTGAAATGAGAAAAGTCAATCAAATTAGCCAAATTAGTGCCTCATAAAGAAGAATAACTTTTTTTATTTAAAGGTTTTCGATAACTGCAATATCTTATCAATTACCGGCTAAAAAGTGATTTTAAAGCCTTAATATTTGAATAAAATTATATTCAAGAAATATTAACTTAGAAGAAAAGGAGTTCACTTTTAGCTTTCGATAAAAAATGTTTTGAAACCTATGATTCAGAAAAAGTCGTTAACAAAAGTACGTAATTAAGAACTGAAAGTGTACTTCTTTAAGTTAGATAGATCAGATTGGTCAATTGACTTTTGTAGTGAGAGTATTTCGTCCATGTTAGCAATTGTTTAAAAAATACAGAACGAGAAAATATAATGTATTTGATTAAAATTTATAACATATTATACCACGAGAAGAAAATCTAATTCTCATCGGCTGACTGCTTTGGAATTTTTAAAAAACAATTGTGTTTGTATTGCACTTTCAATGTAAGTAAGTGTTTGCATTAAAAGCTTTGCTCCATTGAAATAAAGTCATCTCTAACCACAATGTTCAAGTAAAACGATTCTCGATGATATATTTAGAAGTCATGAGCTTCCATTTTAATATAAATAAAAGTTATTGTGGTTTTGTATTGTGCGCAAATGCATAGTGTACGCCTCCTCTTAAACGACTGACAAACTGTTCACATTTATTTTTAGGAGACGAAAAAAATAAAACACCATCAACTTTTCAAAGTGCAAATGTTAACTAAATATTCTATAAACTAAAAATTATCTCAAATTTCTCCACTTTTTTATAATAACTTCGGATCGAATAATTTAATAACTTTGAAAGATTATATTTATATTCTCAAGGTTATTGAATTATTTATAAACTTGAAAACATAATCTTAAAATTCAAACTTTTATCTTTTCAATGATATCAAACTAATTTCCGAAAAAAAAAAATTTAATTTTTGTTAATGCCTTTAAAATTTAAGGCAAAAAACTTTGAAACATAATAGTTGTTAGACTTTAATCTACTCTACCAATAATTTTCTTTAATTATCTTTGAGCATTTTTTATTGATTCAATGGCTCCTAAAGGAACTGAAAGAAAGAATGGTCATACTCTTAATTTAAAAAAGGCCAATAATCAATAAAAAGATAATAAAAAAGTTTATGATTAAAAAATTGTGTGTATTATGATAGTTTATACAAATTTAATTTTTAGATTAAAAATACATTACACGGAAAGTATTTCATTTCGAGAATTGTCTGGTACATCGAAAAATTAACAAAGATGGATCAGTGATTACCCTAACTTTGGGAACTGGTTATTTGAATTTTTTCAATTATTTTAATTGCGTAGATTCATTTATTTTACATTTTTGAATAATTTCAGGTATTATTAACTTTACATTATATTAATAACATTAAGATAACAAAAGAAAAATTTAATGATTTTTTAATTATATTTTTAGCAATCGGAAGAATTTTCTGACGCTTTACTTATTTCATGATGAATCACTCTGTGAGATTTTCATAAAGCAGTTTTTTTTTTTCTTTTTTTGCTTTTACAATCTTTTATGTAGTTTGTTTCGTTTTCGTAAATATGCTGTTTATAATTGTTCGAGGATATCTAAAAGTCCTAAATTTTGAAATTTTTCATATATGTGTTTCCCAATGACAGTACACTTATTTAATATTTTCGGTAGCTAATTCAAAGTTTATCAATCCATTTAAGTGAACTTTGGTTCTCTATGTTTAGTTTTTTTATAGTTTAGTTATATTAACGTCCCATTTAAAACAACACGAGGGCTGTTTTGGGATGGACCTCGTAATTTTGAACCAAGATCAGATGACGAGGACGACACCTGAACTGGCACCCCCCTCTCTCCAAAATGCCACATCAGCGGGAGGACGTTTGGCCTGACAGATTTAACGTGCAAGAGACCCCCTCACACGACGGTTCTTCGGTGGAATCCAGTTTCGAACCTGAAACCCTCCGGTTCCGAAACCGAGGCCTTACCACCAGGCCACCGTGGCTCCTTTGATTCCATATGAGAACACTATCTGCAAAGTGTTTTAAATAAAACTGATTTCCTTTTAATAGCACCGGATATTTTGTAATTTTTTACTATGTATCCAAGATATATATGATATGAAAAACAACAAGCGCAATTATGTAAATATGACGCAAATCTTATGGATGATTTCGTTATATGGCAACGAATTATCCATCAAATTCTATAAAGCGATAAATTATTAATTTAAATTATTTTGCAATTTGTCGTTGTATTGTGACTTATGGCACTTTACAAACCTGCTGAAAGTTATCTGTCAGCTATTTAAGCCGTATGAGCGTCTCTAGTATCTTCAATAGAGCCAACTAAGGTCAAGACTACGACTTGGCTACTTCATGCGTCACATTCTCTTGTGCAACCCCTTTTTACGAGAGGAAGGCACAGATAGAGCACAGAAAAAGAAGAACCATGCCCTAACAGGGACTCAAATCCGAGAAGCCCAGATTTTTTTGCCACTATTTAGCATATTGAAAGTAGTTCTATTAATTTTTTATTACTTTCTACGCCGTTCCATCAACAACTGTCATCTTTCACTTTTCACTCATACTATTTTTATAAAATAGTCTTTACAAGATTTTACATTCAAAATTACTCGCACAAATCAGACACCAAAAATCAAAACAAAATACATCATAATGTCATTTGCATGTCCTCCTTAGGGGTAAATCACCTAATGATGGTCAAAGACGTATTTATTCCTCAGGTATCTAACTTATCAGCTCATCTCTTGGCGAAAATTACCTAAAATTATTGGTCACGAAGTAATTTGTCACCTCATTAATACCTTATAAAGACACTTTAATAACTTCCATGCTGGACTTTGATGGATTACCTTCATTACGTGGGCAATATTGATGAAGACTACGCCTTTGCAGCATCTTTGATGCTTACCCACGCATGCTCCATTGATGTGCCATCTGATGCCACATTCTGAATGCAAAATTATGCTCGAGGGTTTCGGAGAAATAAACAAATCTTATTGGCTGCTTATTATCAAGTTCAGTGACATGAGGTTTGGGAAAGTTATGGTGAAAGGTCAATGATATTGAGGAGAAAAGATGGTATGGCTTGAAGGTTAGAGAAGCAATATTTCTTTTATAATTCTTATGTTTTAATTAATACTAGAAAATGTGGTAAATTAAAATCCGTTAAATGCATAAGACGAATTTATGCTTATCGATTGAAAATTGCAAATATGAATATTTTTATACGAATGAATCAATATTGCAACATATGTGAATTAATTAATATTGCAACAAAAAATAGGCTAGGAAATTTTTTAAGTAAATTTATTTATTTGTCAGTAAATTTACTACAGTTTGTCAAACCTTCATTTTTCACATACATTCACTCGAGATTTCCTACAGCGGGTCGACAAAATAATAGTTTTCAATTGTAAATTATGCAATAAAATATATTTGTATAAATATACCATCAAAGTTTTCCGGTGGCAATATTTTCTACAAGAAATCGTAATCGTGTTCAATTTCTACCAGCAATTGTTAGCGAAATTACCAGCAATAATTAGCGAAAGTATCATGCAATAGTTTGGGGACTACTGCACGTTAGTTTCATAACTTGTATAGGAGTCTGAATGCCGGGCAATATTATGACGATATAATAATGATATTTTGAGCATCTTTCGATATAGAAGGCCGATTAATATTGTAACCCAGGCATACCGTCAGGTATCTTTAAATGTATCAAATCTACATCTGAATAGTTATTTTTAGCCATATTTCCTGTTTCATTCATTATTTCTTTTTTCAAACGTCATTCTTTTATTTGTTATGTTATTTCATTATCAAGTCAAGTATCAGTATATGTCCAAGTTTTATTACTAGTAATACCTCATTACAAAAGAGAAAATTTTTTAGAAATAATTTTTCAGATCCCCTGAGCATGATGATGCTTTTGGAATAAATTCAAAGCTCTTGGAACAATTCATAACGCATCATGTTGAACCCAGAATTATCCTTTAAAATTTCTTGGCATGATTTTTTGTTTGTTTCTATTTATCATCTAAAAATAGAAATGCTTTTAATGGCATTAGAATTTTCACTTTGCTGAATTTCTGAAATGACCTCAGTTATTTAGCAAAATATATACGTTTAATTTTGTTTTCATAGTGAAATTTCTGCTTCAAAAGTATTTGAAATACTGAAAAAAAATTTTAAGCCAATTATTTATCAAAAACAATAATATGTAATTGGTATATTTGAATGATGGTGGATGCCGGCGTCCTGGTGTAGGGGTAGCGTGTCTTCCCCATTTCTGGGCGTCCGGTTCGGGCGTAATTGTTCTTCTGTATTGAATCTGTGAGTTGTATGAATGTTTCCCCCAATAAAAAGATGTTGTGCACTTGGATGTGAAGTATGAAAGTAGTCAAGTTGTACTCTTGGCTCTTGTTGGCTGCTGAACAAACAAGATATACTTATTTCGACTTCGCTGACAGCTTTCTGTCGGCGGGCTTGTAAAAGTGCCATAATAACAACATACCAACAACATGATAGCGGATTATCTACCGCAGATTATTCCAAGATCTGTAGACCAATAATTTCGATTAATGATCAAGGTATAGATAATGAAATCAGTTCTTGGTGTTTTTGTTGTTTGGAAATAAGAGTCACGATTGAACAAGTTCTCATATCATATGGTTTCTGTCAAAAAAAAAAAATTTAAGATATTTTAGGATTACGATAACTTTAAAACGAGATTGAATTTTTTCCAAAAGCATCAACGTACTCAAGATGCTTTTGAGGCGTTTCTCGTTTGAAATACACTATTTCTAGTAATGAAACTCGGATATATGCTTTTGATACAGAAATAATTCAACAAGTAAGAGAATGGCTCTTGAAACATTAAATATCACCGAAAGGTTCAAATGGAAGTCTTTCAAAAATAAAGGAAATGACCTTCCACTGTTGTTTTGCTGTGTAGTATGAATTCTGACCAACTGGTAGGCCAGTTAATGAAAATTTTTATTTAAATGTTTCGCAACATCTGAGTAAAGCAAACACGTCGGAAACAGTCTGAAATGTGGCTGGAAAATTAATGGATTTCATTTTTTTTTTTGAAGTATACTTTCCATTGTTTAAAAAATTAAGTTTTAATCCATATCAATTTTTGCCAGATAAATTGCAAACTCTATTTCTGAATCTGAGTAGCAATCCAATCCACAATAATAATTGGGGGAAGTGAACTTTATCTCAATTGTATTATTCTATAAACTATTACCTGATTAAATTTATTATCTTAAAATGTACTTAATGTTACTGACTTATTTTATAAAAAAGTTAAGTTTAATTCGGTTATTTTAATCAACTTCATAATTTCAATTTTTGGATATTTTTGCTTCTTGAGATCAACATTCAATATCATCATCTGAAGTAAATTAAATCTTTCTTTAATTTCATGAACATTTGGTTTAGTTTCAATATCTTAAAAAACACGCATTTCATTATTGATCCAGAGAATTAAAATCTAGAGCAAATTCCTGTTTTTGTACCTTTATATTAACATTCCAGCTTGTTCTTATGAGTCAAGAACAATCATTATCTCAGCTGCATTTTATAAAACATTCGAAGAATTTAAAGACCTCGTTCATATCTAAATTGCTGTCTTTTACGAAAACGATACCACTGAAAAAAACCATCCTATATAAATGGAAACTTCAGAAATATCATTGGCAGCCAGCACCTAATCTGTAACTTCACGTCCGTGAAACCCAAACTCATCTGGGTCATCATGCAAAAAAAAGGTTTGCTTTAATTTCTGAGACCTTTACCAGTTTGTTTGACTTGTTCTATTCTTTTTTACACGTCCAAGACAAAACGAAGAGCAAAAGGCATTGAGCAACCGCCACTCTTGTCTTCAGGGGAGAGTTTAAACTTTCACTCAACTTTCCAACAACCTTCACACTCTTCTCCCTTCACCCAATCTCTCCTGTCAAGACGAGAGTGATTTCGGATTTTGGCGTGAATTTAGATTTTTGGGCGAAAAAATTCTCTGAAGGGGGATATAAACTGCGTTGTAACAAGTGCCCAGTGTGCGAGCCGGGAATGGTAATTGGGTAATTTGAGTATTCGACCCATTTCTTATGCCTCTCGTTTCCAGGGAAATAAAAGCTGTTGCAGAAAGAGTTTCTTGTATTCAAATTCGCCAATTTCCTTGCGGCTTTCATCTACACAAATATTTAGGTTATAGATAGTTTTAAAGAGTTATGGAATGAAGTGCTCTTTGTCCTTCGAGTTTTAGTGAATTAATTAGTAAATCCTCGTCTTTCACAAGCAGCTAAAAGCAGTAAATAGTGGTGGGCGTTTTGTTTATTTTAGAAAAATGAAAGCAAAACCTTTCTTGGTAATAAATGTTTTTAAAAAGTTATGAACTGGCTTCCTGGCATAGGGTTAGCGAGGCATTTCACCGTGAACTGGGCGTCCTAGGTTCGAGTCCCCGAGTGTTCTATCTGTGAGTTGTGTAATGTAAAAAGATATAGTGCAAGCGAATGTGAAGCATGATGTAGCTAATTCCATTGTACTTTTAGCCCTAGTTGGTTCTACTGAAAAACAAGAGACACTCATTTCGGCTTAAATTGCGGACAATATCTGTCAACCATCTTGTTAAGTGTCATAAGTAACAACTGCAAAAAGTTATGAATAACATGTTTGAATTTAGCTATCATCGTTGTTATTATTTTGGAAAAAAATCTTATAATGAATCATTTGTTGAAAACCCATAACTCTTTTTAAAATCTATAAATAAAAAATTTCCTCGTTTCCAGCGTTTCATATGTTTTCGAAACAAATACCTTGCACTCAAAAAGTTGTAAATAAAAGTTATGATATTTTGAATCTTGTAGTTAAAATTTCTTGACAAATTAATAAACAAATAGTGGTCGAAACTAATAAGTAAATCATAAACAGAATAAGTAATTTAAAGAAGGTAGAAATAATAAAAAAATATTTAGATAAAATATTTATTATCCGAAATTTGAGTTATTTAAAAAAATGAAACCGAAACGTTAATTTAAATGAATAAATTGTTAATAAACTTAGAACAAGAATTAGAAATTTAGCAGCTCAAAATTAGGATTATTTCGTAAATTGTAATCAAACCGTAACAGAAAAAAAATATTGTCTTAAAAACTTGTAAATAACTGATTTAAATCTATTTATAGATTTTTCGTATTTACGAAAAAAGCAAACGGATATAGTGCTGCAACTCCTTTGATATATTTTATCGTTGTTTTCAAACACATATCTTACATTTAAACTAATTCTTTTCAAAAAGTTATGAATAAAGACTTTGAATCTAGTAATTAGAATTTCCCACATTTTAATAAATAAATCATTTATTTAATAACTACTTTAAAGAATATCGAAATTTTTAAAAAATGCTTAGTATCCAGGTTAAGGATTGTTTTCCAAAAAATGTAAACGCATCATTAAATGAAAATGAATAAAATTTTAATGAACTGAGGAGCATAATTCTAAATTTAGCATTTCAAATTATGGTTATTCTTTGAAAATTGGAAGCAAGAACACAATTTTTTTAAATACGGTCTTAAAAATTCAGAAATAATTTATTTGAATCTATTTATGAGTCTTTATTGTTTACAATAAACTGGTTTGAGTTATATCGTTAGTATTTGTTATTTTCCGAAAAGGCTGATATTTTTTGCTCTAAAAACAGCTCATACTTGAAAATTTTTAAAAATTTATAAATTTAGAGTAAATTGAATTTTATTGTTAAGAAAAATCGAAAATATGATTTATTATAAAAAGTTCAATAGGTACAGTAAAAAAATAAGAACGTTTTATTCCGCATAAAACACAAGTACTAAAATTCAGACATAACTGAAAACTAATGCAAATTACACTTGCGGTAAACAGCGACACATAAACAATAAATAGCTATTAAATGTTTGAAGTAGCACAAAATTCTCAAAGAACTAACAGAAGAGCAATCTCCAGTGAGAGAATTCACTTGACAATTCGTCTGAGCTCAATTCACAATTGACTACTCTCCACACGATGTTGGTTCTGTCTCTTGGAGTACCCCTCTTCGCCAAAAAAATACTTTTAAAGACGAATTTTCGAATGTTCTAGAGCAAACGCTGAATGGAAATATCACGAAGATTCTCGAATATTTTGTGTATTTTATTCTTTTTGCTAGATTCGACGCCAAATCATCAAATGGTCACAAAGTTTATCGCCAAGGTCTGTGGATAATTGATCCGACATCCATTCAGCATTCGTTAGAGTCATCTGTAAAACTATCTTCCTTACCAAGGGACTACCTGAGCAGGGAAGCAATATTATAAATTCATGATAGTATATTAATATCATAATAGTATTATAATATATGTTTTATAAATAAGGAAAAAAAGTCGAATTTGGTGTGTATAAATTCCTACAACGTAATTCAATAATTAGGATATATTAAAACATGTGAGTGCATTGAAAAATAATCAGTACACATTCTATCAAAATATTGAAAAATATTGGTTATTATCATATTGAATAATTTATGTTTCCCCCAAGCATCTCTGATTGTTGTGGGGGATATGGTGCAACTCTTAATGGAAATATACTGTCAAATGAGCATTCAAAAATGTCAACTCAGCATTTATGGATCTTATTTATTATTGAAATTACAATGAAATTAAAATTAAATTTTTAGTATCCCTTTAAGTCATTTTAGGATCATCCAGTGAAATGATGATTTGTTGTGGTTTAACCATACTTGATGCATGACACGGTCATAATATCACAAATGATATTCATAGTATCTCAAGGCTATAAAAACACTTACATTAACGCAAAAACAAACATATCTCCGTTTTTAGTATCTTTGTTTTTAAAAAATAGTAACCTTCCTAGAAATATCCATTTAGTTTTGTCAGAAAAGGTTTAAAAAATTGAAGATAAAAACACACAACAGCAGTAACAAAGATCCTAAATCAAAGATCTTTCAAATAAAAAAAGTAAACTTCTTTCATTTCATATAATATCGTTCTTGAAGAAGCTTTTAGTATCGCCTCGTCAGTTCTCGAAAAGCATCACAATCGCTACATAATTAAGTGGTTGAAAAGAACCATCACACAAATGTCAAGGTCCTATTATAACACCTGTAGATCAAAATAAACACGGAACACCTGAAGTCCTTTACTAACTATTTACACAAGGTCCATGGATAGCCTAATGTTACCAGTTGGATAGCCTCTTCAAGAAACTGGGCGGTGTGTTAGTTGACATTTGATGGCTTTCAACTTCTGTCTTTGTGTTGTGCACGATAATTCAAGTAGCTTCCTGTTGGGTTTAACCCATTAGTATATTTCAAGAATATTGGAATTTTTTTCGGCGGCATACAATGTGTCTGCCGAATGCCTGAATCACAAATGAAGTAGGCGTCAGACGAGGAAAAATTGTTCATTGAATAATTGTCCGCTGATGTCATTAGCTTGATTGTGCTTCGAATATTGCCTCTAGTTGCGGGCTTAATTAGGCTTAATGGATCATTCTTTTTCGATGCCAAAAAAAGAAGAAAATGGCAAATATTTGAGCATTTTGAGTGAAGAAAAATTTAAATAAGATGATAAAGTTTTTGTTAAGTATATTGGCAATAATATAGAATTAATACAAGTTGATTTTATTCGGTATGAACATACCTTTGAGTCTAACTTGTTCTGAGGAATTCCATACACGTAAATAAATGTATTTTACAAATAATAAACATAACATTTTAATGTTAAAAATAACTTGAAATAAACTGTAATAGTGCGCAAGAAATTTTTCTTATCAGAAATTTTATTTTTAACTAAAATGAGAATATCAGTAGCACAAAACAATCTTCCCTCCCCCATATTTTCAAAAAAAATTAGCAAAGGCAATTAGATTACAAAGTTTATATTAGGTGTATTGGCAACAATATATAACTTATGAACATATCTTTCAGTCTAATTTGTTAGCTTTCTATGGAATCTCATACAGGTAAATAAATTTATATTGTAAATAATAGATATAATATTTTAGTGTTAAAAAATTTGAAATTAAATGCTTAACACACAAAATCTTTTAATTATCTGAAATTTAATTTTTACTTAAAATGAGAATATCAGTAGCACGAAACAATTTCTTGCCAGTAGATTTTCAAAAAAGAAAATTTAGCGAAGGTTCCATGTAGTTTCTTAAAAACTGACAAAAATTAATTTTTTACATAACTTTTAATGGTTTTCAAATCAAGCAATGTGAACTAAAAATTTGAGGCAAATAGTTCTGTAATAGAAATTACGTGCAATATTTTCATTCAAAAAGAATAACAATCAACACTAATAACAATCATTTCTATAAAAGAAAACAGTTTTTAATTAATGAAATAATGACTAATTAATTACTCTTTTTGAAGTTTTCGTTAAATTTTTCCTTCTGGTTCTTAGTTTTTAAATTACAATATTTTTTATCTAACAAGTAAATTATTCAAGAATCGCCTTTTTCATTTACACAGTAGTCATGGTTACCCTTTCTTACAGAAGTCCTCATAAAAATCTATAATTAAAGAAGAGTTTTTACTTTAGAAATCATGCAAAATTTCATTTATTTTAGTTTATTATTTTGTTACTCAGAATTTTAATCTTAATTATTATATCAGTTATTTCAATATTTTGCACTTAAAGAAAAAGTCTTTATTACACAAATTATAATCATTATTCACATAGATTTTTACTTAAATTTTCATGGATGGGATATTTTTTATTTGTTTTTTCTTAACGCATGAAAATAAAAAATTTTAAGGAATATCAGATTTAAATTTTAGGTATTATTTTTAATATAGTCAAAATATTAAATTAATTAATTCAAATTAAACAAAGGAATATAATTTCTTATTGTGTTTTATAAATTAAAACCACAACAAAAACGAACTGATTTATATATTTGATGCTGTATTAAAATAAAATTATTTCAAAAACAATTACATTATAAATAATATTCATTTATTTAAATTTTCAACATGCAGCTTTATAAAAATATCAAAACAAACCAAATAAGCATTTATTAATGCTTATGCAAAACAATTACTGGTTATCACTATTGATCTCCAAAAATGACTCTATTTATTGTGGTACCCAGCATGCAAGATTAAGCAATTACTATCTCCAAATTGCTTTCCTCTGAACATTATCGATACTATGAACCAAAAGTTAGCTAAGTATCATTCTATCTGCTTATTCATATAATCAAATGGGGGGAAAACCTTTCATTAAATAGTATCCTGACTTCTATGGCCTCTAAATTCTACCCTTGCTATCCAAAAGGGTGATACAAGTTCACTGTATCAACATCCACTATCATCAACAGGATGTATAATAATAGACCATCTGACTCCTGCATGTCAATTTTGCAATTTGGTCATCCAAGGACATCTTATATCCATATTCTTTCATTTCTTGGTATTTTTGTCAATGGATATCATTCCATCTTAGTGGATCGTGATGTACTCGTTACTTCTCCAAGAGATAATGTTTCATCCCTAAGGTCAAAAGGTGTGGAACAGGTAGTAACCCTTGAAGCCTCAGAGGAAAGTTTGTTTGACAGCTGAGGCAATTATCTTTTGGGGATTCCCTGCGTGATGATACCAATAACATTATGAACTAAAAAATGGTTTTGATAAATAGCCTACTTTCGGTTTCTCTTAAGTATATGCTCTCCCAGATTTTATGCATCTGATATTATCCTTTTTGGAGTGGGTTTTTTATTCCTTATCCTTTTCGAATCGAAATATAATTTGATATAAATATGGAGTTTTCGTAGACCTACTGCATCATTTCTGTCATTGATAATTGCTCCTTTTAGATGGTTAAGAGTTAAAAATATGAGGGTGCATGTGTTAGAGGACTTTGCCTATGTAATATTAGTATTTTTTCTTTTAACTTTTGTTGTTTCTTTTAACTTTTTTAACTTTTAACTCATCCTCCTTGGGTTGAACTCCAATTCAAACCAAGTCCTAAATCGAGGAAAGAGTGGTGTAGTATCTTCTGAGGACAAAGACTCTTGAGTGCCTGAAGGCAAAAGTCTAACCGAAGAAGATGACACACGCTCAATTGCAACACCCCTTTTTGCATGACGGGGGAGGGCATTTTCACACACCTCACAGATAGAACACAGGGTAAAATACAACCATGCTTGAACCAGGACTCTAACCCGGGATGCCTAGATCAAGGAGAAAACGCGTTACCTCTAGCTCAGAACGCCGGGCCTTTTTTACTTTTTCGTATAACATGAATGCAAAGGAAAAGCATTATCATTTCGGGAGGGTTAGAGTACACTAGCATATAATTTTAATGAATCTACGCCTCTAAAATATATGGAATCATGTCTGTGTGTCCCTGTGCTTGCAAACGCAATTATTCAGAAAAGCAAAGAGACAGCCATATGAAATTTTTATATATGAATTTATTACCAGAATTTTAATTTTATATTAAAGTATTGAAGCGGTTACATATTGCTCTTCTACCTTCCCTTTGATACAATACATGGTGTTATCTTACTAACATTGAGATATACATCCCATGATCTTTCTTGGGGATCATTGAGTATTGATAATTTTTGTGTTCGTGTTTGTTTTGTCTTGTGAAAAGTTGAACTTAGAAAATAATTAAATAGATGGGTATGATAAATAGTCTGCTTTCGATTTCTTTTAAGAATATGTTGTCCTGTGTTTTATGCATCTGATATTATTCTTTTTTGGGTGATTTCTTTTCTTATATAGTTTGATGCAAATAGGAAATTTTCATAATCTTACTACATCATTTCTGTCATTGATTATTATTCCTTTTGGATATTAAAGAGGCAAAAATGTGAGGGTGTATTTGTGTTAGAAAATATTGGAAGCAAAAAAACCAATCATTCCAATGGAATATCAGTATTTTTTTTTTCCTTATTCATATAAAATTTTGCAAAGAAAAAGCATATTAATTTCGAAAGATCATAGCACACAATCATATCATTCTTTGAATTATGCCTACCTGTTTGCTAACACAATTACACAGAAACGTCAGAATATAGACATATGAAATTTTTGTATATGAATTTATTACCATAATTTTGATTTTACATTAAGTTATTGTATTGGTTACATATAACTCTATTACCTTCTCTTTTGATAAACAGATGGAGCTACTATATTAATTGAACTATGGCCTTTGAAATAAACAAAAATCTCCGAAAACGTGCAATTTTATTTTTATCGTATATAAACACCAAAATATAATTAATATTTTATTTGGTGTTTATATACGATATATATTTACCATACATATTTAATATTTTATTTGAACACCAAAATATATGTTTATATTCAAATAAAATATTATCATAAAATTTTTTGTTCAATAAGATAAATATTTAAAGTGGTAAAAATAAAAAAGTACATCTTAATGACTTTTTCAAAATGACATTATAATTAGATTTAAATTTCCTTGAAATGTTCCAAGTGTCTTAATTTAAGGAAGGAATTAAATAAAATTGGTAATGCATTGGTATAATAAAATTGGTAATTTGTATGCATTTAATGTTTTTTGCTTTCTTAGCTCGTTAAAAATCAATTTTAGTTCAAATAAACATAAAATTTCAATGAAAATTCAGTAAGTGTGCATAAAAATATTTCTAAAAAATTAGCACTTAATTGGAATTACAAAATCATACGAAATTTGTTCCAAATAAATTTAAAATGGGTAGTAAGAAAAAAAATATCAGAAAAAATTGTAAAAATTAAAACGCCTGGAGTATTTTAAAATTTTAAAAAATTATGTATTTTTTTTAAATTAAACAATATATTTTGTTTTAAAAGGTTTTTAAGGATTTTTTATTTTTTAATATGTATGCAAAAAGTCAGACTTCTGCCTTTGGGCTCTCAACGATCCTTATCCTCAGAAACTACGTCACAGTCTCGACTTAAATCGTAACTTCGTCAGCGGGCTTATCTGTGACAAGTGCCATAAGTATCAACAACAATATATATGTATAAAAAATTTCATAACCCTGTTTGAATAATTTCCAAAAGTGTCTAATAGAGCCCACTGTCCGCTTAACATCAAGGTATATTTCCTATGATCCTTCTAGGAAATCATTGACAATCGTATATTTTTGTGTACATGTTTATTTTGTGGAACTTAGAAAATAGTTAAATAACTCTCTGAAATTGGTCTATTATTTTCATCTATCTCAAAAAGACGTCATAAAAAGTCACGTCTCTCTACAATATTAAATTCTAAGCGAAAACCTTTGATGTTTTCAGCGTTTGTCGCTCTATCTAATTTATGATTATTATTCTATGTTTTTGTAGGTTTAAGAATTAAGATGCGTTTGTTTAGATTTCATTATTTTATAACAATTTCTCAGCAACTGATAAAAAATCTAGATATCGAGTTCTTGGAAATATGTCAAAATGGTTGACTCTACAGATGCTATTGTTTCAGACATTATTTATTTGTTAGGAATCTTTTTAAAGTGCTAACAACTAAAAAAATATGTTAAAACATTGATATTTAATAATCAAACAAAATAGTGAATAAAGTAAACTGGGACAAAAAATTGATGGTATAAAGTAAACAATAATAACTGATAATACATTAAATGACACCAATTATACTGGCAAAAGCAAATATTTTTCAAACATATATTCAAAGCAATTGCCTTGATTGATGCAAAAATTCTTTTCCGCTAATTTTTTTATTGATTCTTCACTGACCGTGATATATTGCAAAATAAAACTAGTTTTACTATTGAATACTTGAGCTCAGTTTACGAAAATGGCCTTAACAATAATATTAAAATTAATTTTTTTTTCGTTCTTCTTGCACAGAAAATCGTTTTCTTTTGAAGTAGTTTACAATCACAATATCAACTATCGTGAGGAATTCGTTTTATCGTTTGCACTTACATAACTCGAAAGTAGTCCTTGTTTTCTTGTTTTGCCATGTGATTATTTAGTGTAGGCGGAAGTTCAACTTTTCCAGGGCCCTGTAATTGCAGTTCATTATTTGGAGTAGTTTCTGGCAATAATTAATGTTATGCTTTTCGAAATGTGAATCTGGCCCGAATTCCACAAAACGAGTCCCTCCGCATAAAGAAAACGATTCACCGAGGGATTTTGCAGAAGGACATCTTTTGTCATTGCTGTTCCTTTTTTTATTTTTTATTTTATTTGAAATTTTAAGGAAAATTCTTAACTGGCTTTTCATTTTAAAGAGATCACGCACTCAGTAGTTTCGTTTTCCTCACTTCATATTTCCAGGAAGAAGTGTTCGTTCCAATCACGTTTACAAACCGCACGTGTGAAATTCGTGAGTTTGCTTTACTTGCTGATTTGTTTTGTGGTATGCCTTGACAAATCGGCTTTCAGTAACTCAAATATGCCAATTTAAATTTAAACCAATTGTATGGTGGACAATAGCTTCAATTTTCTTTAAATGGATGAGAATCAAATCCATTAAATAATTTTTCACTCAATTATCCTTAAATATTTTCTTCAATTTTAATTGCATAAATATTTAATATTTTATGTATTAAATCAAAGGAGAAACAAAAATATTTATATTTATGAATACTTCTGATTTCTTTATCATAAAGAAATTTTTGAATCACTATTCCTTATATAAACAAAGATATTATCTCATTGATTTGTTACTGTCATTTTTAAAGAAGGGGTTATAAAAAGACAAAAATAATACAGCTGTGCTAGAAAAATATGTGGAATGCTTCATTTAAAATGCATCTATGATAAACATCGTCTGAAAATTGTAATCTGCTTTTGATTTCTTTCTCATAAAGAAATTTTTGAATCACTATTCCTTAGGTAAACAAATATAATATCTCATTAATTTGCAAGTGTCACTTTTAAAGAAAGGGTTATATGAAGACAAAAATAGTACAGCTGCTCTAGAAAAATATCCAGAATGCTTCATTTAAAATGTATCTATGATAGACATAGTATAAAAATTGTAATCTGCTTCTGATTCTTTATCATAAAGAAATTTTTGAATCACTTTTCCTAAGATATTATATCTCAGTAATTTACAGCTGACGTTTTTAAATAATGAACTGTGGAATGCCGACAATAATACAACAATGATGAAAAAATATCCGAAATGCTTCATTTAAAATGCATCTATGCTAGATATCTTCTGCAAACTACAATCGATTTTTTGTACATATATTAATTTATGGCATCAGTCAGGAATTTATTTCATATTATCGTCTAAAAATAGGTTGTTCTTAATGAGATAAAAAAAACTTTACTTTGAAAATTCTATGTTAGATATCGTCTGCAAACTGTAATCAAATATTTTTTGGACTTCTATAAATTTATGGCAACAGTCAGGAATTTATTTCATTTTATCATCTAAAAATCGATTGTTTTTAATGAGATAAATACTTTCATTTTGTTGATTCTCCATTTTTTTCCCATTGTCGCTTTCAAGAATTTTAGTTTCAAAAATGTTACCAGTTTGTTTTTGCTATAAAGAATAATTTTATCAAAATTGATTATTAGTTTTTAACTACTTTGAGTTTTTCTAAATACCTATTTGATTGTTTTCTTTTTTATCTATTTTTTTTAACTCCATCAAATAAAATATAAAAATTTCCCGAACTAAAACACACATACACGTTTGTGTTGTGTGTGTGTGCTCATAATTTTTAGATTTTGTCGTTACGATTAAATATTTGGCTGTTTTATTTGAATTTAGCTATCTTCAATTCCTCAGATACGAGTTATATATGTATATTATTTGTGTTTTAACTAAATTTCAGCCATTATTTTTTGGAAGGGTGCATTCTCTACAATCTAAACAAGTTGATTTAGGACTACTACATTTGGTATCGATATTCAAAGAATAAAAATGTGCATTTCCAGGGGAACTTTTAGAAATTTTAATTAATTAAAAATAAAGCCAAGTTTTATCGTTTTTTCCCTACAGTAACTCCCAAACATAATATACACAAACCTAATTTTTGCGTCACTTTAAAATTTAAAAAAATTATTTCAGATTATACTAGTTTAGTTTTCCTGCGAAATTTGCTTAAATTTTTAAAAAAGAAAAAAATATTGTATTTTTTTTATCAACAGATTACAATGTTGCGACAAAATTTAAACCATATTTATACTTTCATCAAATATTCAATCGCGTTATTTTCTTCTATTGATGAGACCTAAGGAAGAAATTAAAAATTAATAAAATTTATTACCTGCTTAATTTACTTGAGGAATTAGAAAGACAAATTATACTATCCCCCCCTCCAAAAAAAACGTGTAATTTCAAGTAAGTGTAAAGTCTCTCAAGCTTTTAATGGCACTATTATGCTATGAGATTTAATTATGTTAGGAAGGTTCATGTACATAATGAACAGAACAAAATATTTGATTCACGTTATTATAATAGTCTTACAATGACACATAAGATGTCCATCGCAATAAGAATAAGTAAGCATTTGCATCAAATAATTCTTAAATCCACAAACTTACTCTGTCCGACTAAATAAAGTCATTCAAATTAAATGCGAATGATTCGACAGCCAGGATGACATTGGAGGTCAATAAGGTAAGAAATACAGGGGCTAACACCGGCCAAGTACAACTCTTCCCTTGCGAATCAGGCCCCGTCATTGGAAGAAGGTATCCGACCCCCACCATTTCTATATCCACTGTGCTGAGAACGAAACCCATGCTGGAAGCTTCTTATTCTTAAATTTGAGGTGCCTTCCGGTGGGGGTTCAAATTATACATAAAATATTTGATTAAAATTTGACTCACTAATATTTTTGGCGAAGCCAGTTAATTACCAAAAGCGGCTGATGAATTAATATTCCAGTAGTCAAACAGGTATTTAACTAACCAGAGTATAGAAATATTTTGTAAATTTTTACTGCCCTAAATGTAATATTAATGTATAAAATAAATTTAATAGATCTCATTAAAATTTGTAACAAATTCCTTAGCCCACCCGACATAAATTATATCATCAGGAAGTTCGTTCTCGAATTAATTATCGAAACCTGCTCATAATAAGATGATAGGATTACGATGTTCCATTCAAGTAATCCAGTGTAATCCGCAGCCTATGGGCTCATTCTGTCATAGTGCGATCTAATCTTAATTGAAATCAGAAGGAAAAGGATAACCATAATTAAATGAGCCAATAAAACGTGTCCGACTGGTTCGAACTGCGCCGGATACATTTACTCCAGTAGCAGATCGTTATCAGTTTGTATAGCCATTTGAAAGAAGTTTTAAACTTCTGATAATGTGGGATATGATAAACAGTTTATCGTAACTAAACATAAAATATGAAACAAATAAGTTTGAGGTAACCTATTTAAAATAACAAAAAGAGATCTTGGTGCTTACAGTTCATTAACATTTTAATGTAAAACAATTTTTTTCTTTGAAAAATTAATTGGGTGAGATTTTGGCAGATGATTTCGTTTTTCGTTGTTGTTTGTTCTGAAAATAATAACGCAATAATTTAAAACATCAGATTTCGAATTTATGTAGATCGCTGCTTTTATTTATCGTTGAAAATAAAAAAAAAGTTTTTAAAAAATCATTGCCCATAATTTTATTTTTACTATCTTGTATTCAAAATATGCTAAGAGAAAAAACTGTAATCTTTGAAAATTTCGAAATCGAGATTTCTTTGAATTTCCACCTTTTAAACTTCTCAAATTCAAAAAAACATATTTCCAGAACTATGTTTATCTGTAAATAATTCGATAAGCCAAAAAATATAGTGATCTATGTTGAAGAAATTCTGCGCATGAGTTTTTGATCAAATTTTTTGATTTCTATCAAATTTTGTCCAAATTCTATTTAGAGAAGATTGTCTATTTGGATGTGCATATACAGAGACGCCCCATCATACGACTAAACGTTAAGAGCTTAAATTAGATATTCGGACAGTATATGTTAATTGTCATCATCAAATTTGGAACGAAATCCGTTCACAGGCTCATATATGTTTATGCATTTAAACTCGATAACTCAAAAATGTAAGTATTTAAATGATTAAATTTGATACATGAGTTTGGGACAATAATTATAGTTCTATGCTAATTTTTTTCAAAAATTCAGGAAATTACATACTTGATTTTTTGGTAGTTGTGCTTTAATCGCATGATAGTGATTAATCCCCAAAAAATGGCAAAGATTGAGTCCTAGTTTTATTAAAAATGCTATATTCATGCCAAAGAGCAATCTTACTTAGTTTTTCACTGTCACAAATACCAATTTTTTTTATTTGCATTATTATCTGAAGTATATAATTCTCTTGAGTGAAAATAGTGCAATTCTCATTTGTTTGAACACTTCTGATACTCACGGTCTCGACTAAGATGAACATTTTTTTACTGTGAAGAGGAAATATAATATTTTTATTGGAGATCGTCTTGGAAAGTTTTGGGGAGATTATTACCACTAGTTTAATATCAATACTTTGAAAACTACTTGTATACATGAAACTCAACTTTTTACAATGAGTTTCTTATTCTAAATGTCATAGAAAGCTTATGTAATTTTCAATCTGCCTTATTTAAAATTGCATTTAACGTTTATAGATAATTTATTGGATTGATAAATAAAACGTTCAAAATAACATTAAATTGATTTCAATGCTCAGTTTAATATATTTCACATAATAGAATATTATTTCTTTTGTTTTATTTTTGGGGCCATGGCAATCTGTTGGTTGATCGGCTTCGGAACCGGAACGTTTCAGGTTCAAGACCCGAATTCACCTAAGAACCATCGAGTGAGTGAGTCTGATTAAGTTAAATTCGTCCAGGTCAAACAACCTCCCACTGTTGTGGCGTGAAAACTTGGAAAGAGGGGTACAAGCTCAGTATCATCCCCATCATCTGACCTCTATTCAAAATTACTAAGTCCGTCCGAAAATAGTACTAATGTTACTCATAAAACGATATTTTAAAAAACTAACTTAAGCTAACCTTGTTTTATTTTAGAGGATAGTATAATAATTGACTGATTAAAAGTCGATATTTTAATATTTCAATAGAATAATATTTAATTTTTATTAATAATGTTTTATGTTTCATTATAGAATTTTTACAAATCCAAAAATTAATTTCACTTTCTTGCTAAATTATTTTGCATTTTTGTCTTTGTACTGGTTTTCATGAAGCTTCAAATCATTGATCTTCCTCTGCATATCACAAATCCTTTGATAGTAAGTTTTAGGGAGACTATTCCCATTAGTATAAAATCAATATTTTAGAACTTACGCTAATAGATGAAATTTGCCCTTTTTTTATAGAGTATCACGAATTGTATGCCATACAAAGCTTATGTAATTTTATTCTGTCATAATTAAAATTACGCCGGCGTCCTGGCCTAGGGTTAGTTTGTGATCTGGGTGTCCTGTGTTCGAGCTCTGATTCGAACATGGTTGTTTTTTTACTCTGTATTCTATCTGTGAGGTGTAATAACAAGCTTCTCTGTAAAAAGGGAAGCGAGTATGTGCTAGCGAGTGTGTGAGTGTTATCTTCATATAAAGTAAAGTCAAACCTCTGCTCTCAGATGCTCAGGGGTCTACTTCACCCCTTTTTCCCCGATCTCTTGCAGTTGGTTTGATCTGGCGTTCAATTCAAAAGGGGTAAAAGACAATATAAGTAAATTGCATAAAATTTGCACAAATCATTTGATAGATTCATTTGTACAAATGAACAATAGAATTGAACTGGTGCTCCATTCAAGGGGGATAAAAGACATAATTAAATTGCATAAAATTTGCACAAATCATTTGATTGATTCATTTGTATAAATGAACAATATAATTGAACTGGTGTTCAGTTCAAGGGGGATAAAAGACAACATAATTAAATTACATAAAATTTGTACAAATCATTTTATAGATTCATTTGTTTAAATGAACAATATAATTAAGAGAAGTACCAGGCAATTCAATCATCTTAATTCAATTATATTAATTATTGCTATCTATTATATGGTAAAATGTTCGGATAACTTGTCAGTGAAAGAGTTATATTTCTTCCGAATATGCAAGGATGCGCTGTCATCTCTTTTGCTTAGTAATCTGCATTCTTTCATGACGTTATTGACCTTTATCGGGTGCTTAAAATAGATATAAATAATGTAGTATAATAAAAAGTATATTCTCTCAACAGAACGAAAAAAAGAAAACAGAAACAAAACAACAAAACCCATCTCCGCGTTCCACATGTCTACTCAACCGAAACATCCACAATGCGTTCCATTTTGGCGTCTAGAATAAAGTAGTATTCGCAAAATACTATCAGTATTGGTGAAACCAGCAAAAAAAAATGCTCGAGACAAATAAAATATAGTCGAAACATCCGAACGAAAAGCTTGGTAAGAAAAAAACATCGACATATCCGAGTTATTAACATAAAACCTTCGATGTAATGTGGAACAATAAAAGGTGGAAGGTGAATTCCATCCGGTAGTTCGTATTTTGTGAAAGAATTGCAATAAATATCCTTGGTTCCAGTTGGACTTACATGTCACAATCATCTGCAAGAAATGTATTTTGTCTTACTCATTTAATGCAAGTTCCGACCCCGGTCTTTGCGCACTCTGAAGAAGCAGGCCCGATGCTTTATGGAGGTTTTCTGCTGTCTGAAAACGATATTTTTGCCTGTTTCTCAACGCCCACCGCCTTAGCTTTGTATGTAAATGGAAAAGCTTCGAAAAGTATTATTGTAAATGCTTTATATAACGGAGGGGTTTGTCATCCTTGAGCACAAAGCTCAGTGGGTGAAATTAAAGTTGATAGATGCGAAATGCAGATAGATCATAGGCATGGACCGCAATGATAGAAGCCGATATTTAAGCATTGTTTTCAGACTAGACTACAACGATGAGATGAATGCTAAATTGGAATAAAAGATATTTCTAATTTCTTGGAATATCTGTTGATATCAACCGTAAACCGATGAGCCTATTGTTCTTGCAATGGAACAAACGGCATAATAACTCACAATTTTTTCGTCTACAAACCGTGTAGGAATAAGTTACATTGTTTGAGAAAGGTTTATATTTGTAATAACACTCATTAAATCTGGTTGTTACACACGACAAAATGCAAATCATATTATGATTGTGGCGTGTAAGATTTGTGATTTTATTATAATACTAATTAGGAGATAAAAATTCCAGTAATATGCAAATCTAATCATGAAAAATAACAGAGAAAGGAATGAAATCAAGAGAAAGGATTTGATTTGATTTTGTAGCAGCATTTTTCAATAATGATTAAGATAAGAAGTAAGTTAGTTAGTTTAGTCTGAAAAAAAAATCAGTAATGTGTAATTCTACCTTTTTTAATGAAAAATTATAAAGAAGATCGCGCATATCGAAGTTTTAAATCAATTTAATTCATCTGGCTTAGTTCTAAAAATCAAATTAAATTTTATAGAAAAAGCAAACGATTCTAATAAAAATTACGAAACAAATATTTTCAAAAAAAAAGCTGACGACATTTAAAATATTTATTATTGTATTAAGTTCCATATTTCTAATGGCTTTCAATAGAAAGAAATCTAAATAAAAGTCATTTCAACAATAAAATTAATTATATTCGAAATTATATTTAATCACTAAATATTCAAAATATTTTAAATTTGTGATATAAAATTAATTGTGAAACTACAAAATAAACAAGTTAAAAATCAGCTCGCTGAAATGTATTATAATATTGTGAAATTACCGTTTGTCTTTAAATTCTTTTTCTGACTTTTTGCAACCATAACTGCTGTTCTTATAGTTTTGATTACTTTAATTTAATCATTTGTAAGAATCTCTACTTAATGTATAATAACTTGCAAATAAATAGTTTTGTAAACATTAGAATAAATAATTATAGAATAAAAAAATGAATGAGACAACTTTGCTTGCTTACGTTTTGAATGTCGGTGAGTACATTATATTTTAATAATTGAATTTTTCTGCAGAATAAAAATTGTTTCCATGGAACATAATGGTTTAAAGAATACGTATTTCATACCATAATGCATTTAGAGGAAACGTTAAAACATTTAGAAAATAGAAATCAATTCAGGAAATTATATAATCAATTTCAATTCAATTCATTAATAATGTATTTGATGTAGAATATTAACATTTCAGTTATTTTAAAACAAAAACTCGCGCTAATGATAACAGCTCTTGAATTTTTTCAATATTTTTCCTCGATGAATAATGAATATTTTAATAAATTCAATTCACTTACAAATTTAAATGTAAATTAATTGGACTGAAAATTTCTCAGTGATTTCTTCCAGATTATTCGGTGTATCTGATTATGAATCTCATAAAGATTTATCTAATTTCAAATATTTTTATATGGAGCACCTTTTTAGCCATTAATAAAGGAATTGTTTTCATTGTTTATTTGCCTTCGGAAGATGGAAAAGAAATTCCTCCTGTGAAATATCGAAGCATTTAATTTAAATATGTCAAATGTATAATGAATTGACAAAATGATGTATTCCAAATTCCTTCAGTTTAAACAATTTTACGTAATGTGTAACTGCACATATTTTCTTAATTTCAGATATTTTAATTTTATAGCTTCTGGATGATTAAACATTTCAATATTTTGTTACAAAAATAAATTTTCATGCATATATTTTCAATTTTTCCTATTTTTTGAGTCAATTTTAGAAGGCTTAATTAAAATCACTAAGCCTAAATAATTGAAAAGGAGTAAAAAAGGACAGAGGTTTGATCTTGACACATTCATTTATCTTACTCTATGCATGCCTCATCAATATATTTCACAGAAAAATTCCGCTTTAAATTAATTCATTAATATAATGACTTTTTTCTCTTCAATTTTATTTTTCAACTGTCCTTGATAACCAGCTGATTAGTCAGGAATATTGGCTATATTTTGTATCAGTTAAATCATATAGATATATATGCATGTCTATGATTCCTGCAAATTGTCAGACTTAAAAGAATTACCTTAATCATCTTACACACGTTCTACTCATTGATTGCATGAATCCATGCATTGTAGACCAATATCATTATGCTATGTTAGTTGTGACTTATCTCTCTTCTAAATTTCAAAGTATTCATTTTTTTTTTTTTTTTTTTTTTCGTCTTGCAAAGTACACGGATATTAAGCGAAATCCTTCCTCCTTAGTTTTCGGCAAAAGACAGAAAATCCTGTCATTTCATATTTCATGAAATTGTAAATACAATTTGAAATGGAGAGCAATAACGTATGTAATCTATTATTGGAAATAAGGGAAAAAAACATTTTTTTAAAGATTGCCAAAATTGAAGAGACATTTTTTTAAGATCGCCAAAATTGAAGAGACATTTTTTTAAGATCGCCAAGATTGAAGAGACATTTTTTTAAAAAGATTGCCAAAATTGAAGAAACGTTTTTTAAAAGACTGCTGTCAGAATTCAATAAAAAATTGTGTTATTAAATTGGTATCATTAAAAATAAAACATTTTTTAAATTTTGAAACTGTATAAGATTTATTTTTATGCAATATTATTTTTGGTAATTATCGCGGGAAAATACCAATATTGATCTTGGATTTAGTTAGTTAAAATTTCAAAAAAAAAATCGCTCCGAAGTGCTCTTTTCTGCCCTTTAAGGTATATAAGAGTTAATTTATTGGATTCAAATCCCATATTCTGAACTATAAAGCTTGAACACACACATACACACTCATATCTCTTGATTAGAATTCATAGAAAAAAATTTTTTTAAGGATCGCTGAAATTCAGAAAACATATGTGTGACTAATAAGTTTATATGATTTAAAAGACAATCTTCTAAAATTTTGAAACGGTGTAAATTTTATTTTTATGCAATGTTATTTTTAGAAATTGTAGCTGGAAATTACCAATATTAACCTTGGATTTAGTTAATTAATTTTTTTTTAATCGCTCCAAAATGCATGTTTGTATCTTCCAAAATACATGTATACTAAATTTAGTTACTGTAAGTCAAATTATCTGAATTTTTGAGCACCAAAGAACACACATTATTATTATTAGTAAAGATTTTACATTTTTCATCAACCTTAATACTTTCTTAACTTGTATCTGATCTATAAATACATAAAGAATCTGAAAATCATTGCAATTAAGTTCTATAATTTGAATAATAAGGTATTAATTTATTTATTTGCTTTGAACTCTGGTTTGAGCGTATGAATAAAGAAATTTTACTTTGTTTTTATAATCTTCACTCATAAAAAGTATACTAGGTACTTCATTTCTTCATTATAAATTATGCCATGTGCACATTCAGTAATCATAAAATTTCAAAATTAATTTACTAGAAAACTTTTGGGAGGATGTATTGTTCTTGCACTACATTTTCCAAATTCTTGACATCAAATGCAATTCAAAACAGGTTTCAAAGCTTTTTTTACTTTATCGATTTCACATCTGTTATCTTTTAATGGTAGTGTATCCACTTCAAAATCGTTTTTTCTTCCTAATGATGTTTATTCTTAATTTCTTTGCTTTGAAATTGTAAAAATTTATAAATATTTTGCAATTCTGAACCTCATTTTAATATCACTTTTGTTATGATAAGAAATATTTAAATATCATTCAAAATTGCTTTTAAAGTTTTAGTACTTAATTACGATCTAAACTAAATAGAATTCTATCTAATTCTTTCATTCATTTTGACAGTGGTTATCAATATTCTCTTTTTTATATTTAAATTGTTATCACGGAAAAAGTTATTAAGTTAGACATCGTCTTTTATCTAACACCTAATTAAGAACCAGAACTAAAATGCACTTATCTTCTCGCATTATTTAGGTGACAGTTAAAAATTTTCCGATTATAAATTATTTTGATTTCGTTTGTTTTCTTCCTATTGGAAATCTCACAGTTATAAAAATTTCGTATTGAATAAAAATATTTTAAGGCTACCAGGTCATGTTTGTAGTATGTGAAACAGGTTCATAAAAATAAATGTTGAAGTTTGTAATACGAATGATTCAAAGGGGAAAAAATATGGTCATGACAAAAACATTGGACAACTAAATCGATCGATGAGGAAAAACTGGATTTATGATAAATTTTCAATCGTCTATTGTTTTTAATCATCATAATAATATGTATACAGGAAACTCATAAGTATTATTACATATGAATAATAAAAATATATTTTACAAATGTTTCAAAAAAATTTACCATTGAAAAATGAACACTAACTGATAAGATTGTTTTCGCACATTTGAAAATGTAATTTTTGATTACGTTTATTGCAGGGGCGCTCATACTTTTTTACTTTATCTTATAAATTTAGAAAATATCGTAATAATCATCAAAAAATTTGAAGTGGCAATTTTAAAGAAGCTCTTTGTTTCATTTCTTCCTTAAATGCAAAAAATAGTTTTGGATATTATATTTGCCTGTGAATGACATGTACTCAAAAACGTTTTAACTAGATGGTTGAAATTTTGTAAGTGAGCTATAAACTAGATTTCTAGTTTCCATCAAATTTTGAATGAAATCCATTCAAAAAAAGCCTGACTGACTGTTGGAGTACAAGTGAACTCGATAGCTACAAAATGTAAAATGATAGATGGATAAAATTGATGAACAGATTAATATGTGTATTGTAATGTCTTGATCATAACCGATCAAATAAGAGATTTTCAAAATTTCAGACAATTCGTTTATTTGCAACGACATACGGACACGATCAGTTATTTCATGAAATAACTAGGTATTCTATGAAATAACTACATTATATACTTTAACGGTAACATATATATTAATTCAAACGGCTTTTCAAAAACTAATTTTTTTTTTTGTCTTATGCTTACTTTTTCAAATCTGTGAAGTCCTATGGCAGTGAAAACTAAAATCAGTTTCAGCTAATTTTCTTAAAAATCAGGACCACTATTTACGCTAATGCTTTGTTTATGTTCCTTACATTTAAATTAGGCATTACAGAATTTATGTTAAACTGTGAACAGTTTATATGATTTTACTTATTCTTTTTCTAATTCTTGAAATGTGCAATGCAGTATATAAGCATGTATAAGCTACCAGTACAGAGCCTTCTGTAATCTCCTAACTAGACTTACCGGTAACAACTTCTAAGCTTTACCAAGCCGCGGACGCGTTCACGTTACATGTGGATTGAGACGAATAGAGAGTTTAGAACTTAATGAGAAAATACCTATTATAAAAGTGAGTTTTACTATAAAAACTTATTTTTCTATTATTGATGGCAAACAAAGGAATTCATCGAACTTCGGTCTATCAGGCATTTTCAGTATCCGGCTTGTCCTTCCGCCATGTTAGGCCTGGGTACTCGGGATTATATTGTACTTAAAAAAAAGTAATCGTTTTGTCATTTAGTATTTCAAAGAAATTATTATATACGGTTTGTATGCATTTATGAAAGTAGCGATTAAAATCTTAATAAAAATGTATTCATTCAAAAAAAAAGCAAATTTTCATTCATAGAAACAAAGTCAATGCATTAAATTAAATTTTATTTAATTTATTGCGATACTAGAATCATGAAGAATATATGTTAAGAAAATTAAAAGAATAAATAATGTATCTTTTTCAAAATCTAGCAATATTTTTGAGGATTTAGAGGTTTTGTTATAACAATTTACAAGCGCCTTTTCTTTCCTCGGATGCTTGAACTCATTTAAATGCTGATTAATGGTAATGCTCTTTGGGCTAGAATAGATTTTTCAAAGTAAAACTATTCACTGTTTTATTTAATATAATGCGATATCGAAATCGTGAAGAAATATATAGAAAGAAAAAGAAAAAACAAAAAATAACTAATCCGTTTTTTTTTTCATCTTCTACTAATATTTTAAGGATTTAAAAAACTTTTTATAATAATTTATATACATCTGTCTTTCACGGAGATATGACCTCATTTAAATACTGATTAATGGCAATATTCTTTGTATTAGAGTGGAATTTTTTATCAAAACTGGTCATTGCAAACATCTTTAATTCTTAATAAACGAAACATGCTTATACGATAACAAAAAGTATTTTGTTGTGTCATTGAAGTTTCGCAACAGAAGTTAGTCAAAAATAAAGCACCTGCAATTGATTATTTTCGAATTAAATAGTATTGAGATTGGACATACTAAAAAAGTCAAATTATTATCCCATAACAAAGAATTTTTCTGTTTATTAAAGAAAACTTCTCACGGATATTTTAATTACAGATTTCCTTTGTAAAGTGGTATTATTAAAATGTTTCGTACTTTTCTTTATTACATCATTTTAAAACTTTAATTCGTTCTATTTAAATAAGACTCGAATTTAGAACATTTCCTATTAATTAGTTTTATTTATCATTCGCATCTGGCATTACCGATAAAATTTAAAACAGTTAAATTATTTTTTTACATCTGGCAACACGAATGGTATTCAGAATGCTCTCCTTTGTTTCTTAAATTTCGTGCACTTCTATTTTTCCATACTCTTTTTTTTTCTTTTACAAATTAATTAAAATTTTCACACTCCATTGTAATGTAACTTCCCCTTCATTTCTCATTTTAATTCACGCATTTTTTACAATTTCTAATCCTTGTCTTATTTGAAGTCACTCCAATTTTCCTTATTAAAAATTGTAACTATATATCTAACTATATTCAATACACAGCTCGACTTTATATATTTTTCGTTCAGATATACTTTTTGGTATTAGGTAGCTACTGTTGTTAGTTAAATTTTTTTAACGTTTGAGCTAGTTATCACTCTTAGTAATATAAAAAAGTTTTAAGGCTAATTGCATTTGCCTGTATTTAGAATTTTAATTTGAATGGACAGCGGAAAGTATTTAAAACTGAATGTGATAGATACTACAACAGCCAAATAACATTGCCTGTTGAAATTTATACTTGGTTTTGTGGTCATAAATAAAATAGAATGTTCAGTCTTATATGTAATAAGTTTGGTCGATTGTAATCATAAAATCTTTAAAAAATATAACTTGTAATATTTAATTGTAATAATAATTGTTATATCAAATTTACAAGACGATACTAAATCTAAAAAAAATTTACGAAATTAGCATAATTTAAATTTAGGCCTTTAATTTAATATTGTTTCCCAAAAAACTTTAAATTTGCATTGAAAAAGTTAATTAAAACTAAGTTCTTGAAGCGATAGTATTCACACAAACGAAATTGCAGGACCTCAGTATCAACTGCCAGAGCTCTGAATTCTGTCACTATATTTTTATTTTCGCAGTATAAATAAATTATAGAGATCGTCAAAATTTTCGTACTCGAGATTTTGAAGAATCTCCACGTTTTAGACCTCCCTGAAATACATTTTTTTTTAAATGTTTGTTTCTTTGTCACGAAAATAACTCAAAAATGCTTTGAAATAGAAGATTGAAATTTGGTATATGGTCTTTACACAAAATTTGTAACTTTCTATCAAATTTTGAGCAAAATCCGTTCAGAAGAAGTATGTTTGTCCGCTGTTCGAATAGAAATTAATACGATAATTACAAAATGAAGAAAGCTAGATTGATAATATTGGGTAACGAACTTGGTATTAAATGGGGGACGCATGTAAAGCCAAATCCAATACGGTTTGATTGTCCATCGGGTTTGTGCTTTCAGAAATATGTAAACGAGTTAATTCGAAAATGCAATAATTTAAATACATGAAATTGGTTAAGCGATTTCGTGACCACGAATCCAGTTTTGTGTCAAATCTTTGTTTCAGTTGGTTCAGAAAAAACACATATCCGATTTTTGGAAGTTATTAAAGGCATGCAAGGGATTAATCGCGAAGGACAACACCATAAATTCAATGAAATTGCTAATTTACGTCAAAAGCTCGCATTTTGTAACTACTGTATGCTACTGCCATGTAAAGCGCTCTGTCACATGACAAGTTTATTAGAGAGTATGCGAGAAAAAGTTTGGGAGACCACCTCCCGTTGGTTAATTCATAATAAACGGAAAGCCGTCGACAGGAATAACAGCCTAAGACAGTTGTTGGAGCAGCCACTATTGTTTAAGGTTTTATTACTGTTTTTCAAAAAAACCGTAGATTTTTCTAAAATAAATTTTATTTAAAAATATTCTATAAAATTTATGAAATTCGGATAAGATAAATCGCCATGTCTCAATTTTGCCTTCAAATTCATGACAATATTCAAAGCTCTTTTTCATTTTATACTAAACAAATGATATTTGACATTAAAATGTACTTTGATTAAATGAATTATCATTATTCCTAAAGAAATATATTTAATATTCTTGTAATATTAAAAAGTAGTTACTTTCTAAAGCGTAATTGCTATTTAAAATCTTTTTCTTTACAAAAATGAATATTTTTGGAAACAAATATAAAAAAAAACAGTAATTTCTCTTTAAATTTTAATATCATAAATAGTATTCAACTAAAAAGTGTTCAAATAAGTCTTTTATATTTATATGTATAGACCTTGGGTATCCTTTTCGTAAGTTTTCATTAGAATCTGCATTTAAATATTTTAGATAAGAATAAAGTTTCAGCATCTTTTCGAATTATTCAAAGCAAGATATTTTTTTAACTTTAACCTTGGAAAAATCTCTTCATAAACCATCAATTATTTCAATCCAGTATTTATTAATATTTTAAACTTCAAATGAAATTTCCAAGTAAGCCCTGAAGAACATGACCTTGTAAAAATTTTCCTTTTAATATTTCATCCTTAAAGAAAATGAAGAAATAAAAAATCCAGAAGTCTATAAAGAACTTATCTCCTTCTAATCAATTCAATTTTTTCACTTCATCACTTTCTTCATGATTACAAAGTTTTTTTTAAAAAAAAGGCGGTAAGAGAATCACGATTTTGTTGTAGGGAAGATCTCGTGATCTGTCTCCTGTACGAGAACTGTTAAAACACAAAAATTCCATGTAAATTAGGCAAACTTGAAAAATATATTCTCAATGTCTCGGTCACGAGGTGTTTTTCCTTCATATCGGCCCTTTTATGATGTCTTACCTTTCGCCCTTTTATCACAGGTACATCCTCTTCAAGAAAAACTCAGAAATGACCTTCGCTTATCGCAAATTCAACAGAAGCAGCCTTGAGTCGGTTGAGAGTTGTGCCCAAAAACTTCGGTGGGTTTCCCCTTTTCCTTTTACGAAGAGCTACTTAAGGAAGCTGCTCTTACTCAATAGTGTTTCACTTGTTGAAAAAAAATTCGTCAAACATTACATTCCAAGAAATGAACCGAGTAGGAAACACGAATGAATGAATTAGGAATTACAGAAACTCCGAAATTGGGAATGAAATCAGACTAGTTTTGTACTCTCAGTCATAAAAATCGTTTTAAACTCTAGAGCGTTCAAGATTACCCTTAGACGTGCGCCGGTGTCATTTCGGCAATGGGGAGAAAGACAGCTATTTACTACCCCGAAATGAATGTCAGTTTGACTGTCCGGTCAATATAAAGTTGGACAATACTTATTCAGCAGTCGACCATAACAAATCCTGTTGATACTACTACGTTCATTGGTGGCGAGGTGGTCTTCTGTATGCAAGAAGAAGAAGGTGTCGTTTCGGCACTGGGATATAAAATATCTTCTATATAAATAAAAACGAATGTTGGTCTATATGCCTCTTATACCTTCCTAAACCTTTCGTCCGATTGCGATGAAGTTTGGTCAGCTTATTGCTTGCATCTACAGGATGGTTATTGGAATAGTACAATTATCTAAAAGAAAAAGGGAAAATTCCATCTCAACCACATCTGTTTAACAAGGATTAATCTCCAAATAACTCGCCGAGGAGAATAAAATCTGTCAAAATAAATCCAAGTTAAAGGTTAATATTTTGTAGCTATAGAACGCAAATATAATGCAAGTCATTCTCAGAGGTAACAACTTCATTACAGATTATGTGAGAAAGTTTGGGGACCAACCTTGGGGTTTTCGAATTTTAATTAAATTTAGTGTTTCGTAGCAACTACCAAAAATATTGTGGTACAAATAATTTTGCACCATCTTAATTTTCAAAAATTATATTTTCAACTATATAAACGATTTTATGATATAAATAAATTTCCTATGTTAAATCAATTTGAAAGAAAATATCTTAATCGTATTTTCTAAACTTAAATTTGAGAATTCTGGGCGAATATTAAACGAATCACGAAAACCAATAAATAGTTTCTTTCATTTCGATTCTGAAAGAACATCAAGTTTTACAATTCTAGAAGAATACGCACATCTAATACATAAAAATGAATATTTGTTTGTTCGTATTTTATATACTATCGTACCATTCACACTATTTCTGTACAACATAGCCAAATTATTGATTGATTGCACTTAATATTATTTTTTCAGTGGCAGCAACAAGCCGGGTACCAGCTAGTACAAAATAATAGTTATAACTAAATAATTGCAGGACTACTGTTCAGTAAGATTTAGTTTTAAAACTTTTTAATATTATTTCAGGTAATTATCATATATTATGATCCTTTATGTCATAAAAAAAACTATAACAAAACAAATTACTGTAAAATTAGTTCTTCAGATTCTTCGCAGTCACTTTCATCCAATCTTCATCAGAATCTAAATCAGAACAAAACAGCTCTCCCCCATCCGATTCATTCTCAGAACAATCACACAAAAAATGGCCAATTTCATCACCTTTTTTTAAGAGCCATCGCTCTGCACAAGGTTCAAAAATCGAATGATTTTTTATCAGCAGATAAGCAAGCACTTTCTAATGAAGCATTTAGATACAACAATTTTAGAATAATGTGCAGTGTATCCTGCAATCCTGGAATGCACTGAGATTGGATTCATTTCCACTACGAATTCAATCGCACTGTATTCAAGTTCAAGCAAATGTGCGAAGTATTTTGGGAAGTTTGTTTAATTAGTGAACTATCATTTGTTGAACGACAGCTGTTTATAATTATAAATTACCTTGATGTTGATTCGGCACCAGCGGAAGTTCTAGGTATACTTAGTTATAAAATCTCTCCTAATTAACCTAGAATCAGAAAAACGTTTTCTATGTAATCACCATGGAAAATGATTAAAAGTTAAGAAAAGTTTTCAAAAGTACTCCTATAAACAATTTCTGAATTTCCGCGCTATGCCATTGTTAAGTCTTCTGACGATTTAATGTGCTTCAGATCTCGACTGAGAGCTTTCAAAGTAATCACTTTTCCATCCTCAAATGCCATTCTGACTGATACTATTTCAATCAGGTAGTATTCCGTTTCTTATATTTTGCAACGTTAGACATTAATTCACTATTCTAAAGTTTTAGAATTGCGACCTAATGGGGTACGGGCTAGGAAAACACTATATTACATTACAGCTAATAATATGTTAAATAATATACATAATTAATTTGGTTGCTTGCATATGACGTCAAGAGAAATGATCCGTTTTGATTTAGTTTCCAAAATAATCTGCCAACCGCATTTTCGATTAAGATGAAATTTTTTTTTTTTAATGTTTTCTTAATTTCTCATCAATTTTTCAATACATCGCGTATACATATAAGAATAGCCTAACTGATACGAAAAATAATCTACAATGTAGATATTTAGTAACACAATGTAAAAGCGGTTGCGAAAGTTTACCTTTATTCCCATGCATCTTCGCTTTAATTTTTCAGGATTGAGGTTTTGCAGAAATGACAAAATTACTTTTACATGAGTGTTTTGATAAAAAAAATTGTTTGATTTCGACAGAATCGTGTAATCAGAAATATAAAGTTTTTTTTTAATTCATCATGCATCCTTTTTTTATTTAAAAAAAAAGGATTTTTCCGGATGGTCTTGTAATCATTTTCGTCTCATACAACTTCCACAATGCACTTAGCGGAAATTATTGTAATTTTACTCAATTCGCCGCGATAAAAGCCAATTTGCATTTCCTTTTAAATTGCCGTTTCATTTCACAACTATCATCTTCATACCAACCTACTTAAACATAAACACTAGATAAAGAAAGCGTTTCATAAACTAATCCCCCCTCTTCACCCCCTCGTTTCAATTTCAATAGGAAACATCTTGCAAATTGTTATCATGCAATTTATTTCACCTCCTTTCTCGTTCTTTATATAACAGCTCGTAAAGAATTGTCTTTTTTTTTCCTTCTTCATTATTTTAAAGGATTTCTTTTTATTCTTTTTTCCCTTTTAAGTTCCTCGGGGAAAAGAAAAAGACCGGAAAAGTAAAGCATTTATCCACATAAACGCGATTTATTTAATAAAAACAGCAAACGATAAAGTAAAAAAAAAAAAAATCGTCTGAATAACGGATGAGGTAAAGTGAAAGGAAGATGGCGCCCGTAGCTATCTTGTGGAACATCCTTTGGAACGAGGAACAATATGCTGCATGCTGCCAGTGCACTCAAGCGGAAATGAGAATATGCAACTCGTCACGTAGACACTTTCTACTTTTTGACTTTTGCCCAAAATAAAAAAATAAATAAAAAGAATAAAAAAGTGTCCTTCTTTAAAACAATTTTAACTGATGAAATCTATATTGTTTTGAATATCATCAACTATACGTAGGATTTGCAGAAAAATAACTGTGTTAATAACAATTCTTTGTACTCCAAATGGTACTAAAGTAATTGTTCCAACTGTGTGAAGTTGTCACGGTTTGGGAACAAGCACTTATCCATTTCCAAAGATAATGTAAAATGATACCTGAACAAATTATAGGGAACTCATGTTTTAAAATTATGCTAGAATTTTCGTTGCGTGCCCAAGAGCTGATAAACACTCCTTAAAAAATCTAAATACAGGCTTTTCGCATTTTAAAAGTGCATAAAAATAATGCTGTGAAATTATCAGATTATTTTCATCATTAAGACCAAGCCCAGAGAATTTTCTAGAAGCTTCCAAAATAGATACTGTCTGAGTTGTTGTAGCATTTGATTTTTATATAATATATCGATTCTTTCTTTGTTTTTTGCCAGTTTTTATTTTAAAATATTCGAATTAATATTACGTAAGTATATCATATTTTTTGTCAGAAAAAAATGTACAAGTTTTTTAAATAATGTTAATTTTCTAGAATTTTAGAATTTCAAAGAATTTTCTAGAAGGTGCCAAAATAGATATTGTCTACATTGTAGTAGCATGTGGATATTATGTAATAACCCAATGATTTTTTCCAGCCTTTATTTAAAAATATTCGAATGAATACAAAGATTATGTGTTGCGTTATGTCTATATAATTTTAAAATATAATTTTTTGTCAGGAAAAAGTAATCGAGTTTTCTAAATAACATTCAAAGAAATCGAAAAATATGTCCGCTGCAGCTTGAATATCACTAAGGAAATTCTTTACAAAAAATACATATAAAATATTCTAAAATCAAGTTATGCATTTTTTAAAATTTTTAGATTAACACTTTTGTTTACTTAAATCAAACTTTTAAGAGTGGGAATCAGCGAAAAAATAATTTTTCTGAGAAAATAAGAAAATAACACTCGGAAAAGTGTCTTTTTTTTCTTTCTCAATATCTTAGTATCTTAGGCTTGAACTAATTTTAATAAATAATAATAAACAAATTATTTCTTATAATAAATTATTATTTGCTAAACAAACAAATATAAACAGATAATTTGTATTTCTTGTTATAAAAAAATGTAATGAAAGCACATAATGTCGAACTGATTATTGTTTTATATTACTCGACTTACAGTTACGAGACATATAAATTTCAAAAGTTATTTTATTGTTTACATTAGAAAAATTAACCAAAAACGAAACTTTAAAAAAAACCTACGGTTCAAAAATCACGGGAACGTTATAATATTTTCGAAATTCTAAAAATTTCAAGAATAAAATTTGAATTGTTTGGATAAAACTAGTATTTTATTTATTTGTGAATAAAACTTGAGCAGATGGAACGAAATTTTTATTTATTTGTGAATATAACCTGAATTTATTGAACAAAATTTGCATTTTATTTATTTATAAATAAAATTTGAATTGACAGAACAAAATTTGTATTTTATTTACTTGTGAAGAAATTACTGTTCAATTCTTTTGCTGCATAGAAAAATACGTTTTTCTGCAACGAGTATTCTGAGTTTTAACTCGCTGAAATGAAAATATTCAGTTATTGATCTTCAGTAATGTTGTAGTAATTATTTAAGATATAATTACTTTTGGATGCTTTCTACCAAATGCATTTTTAATGCGGCAAAAAATTCCTATGTGAAATCAATGCATACTGTTAAAATTTGGTTTGTTGAATATTTTTTGATACTGTCTTAATTTTATATGTATATGTATTTAATTCCTTCATCATTATTTAATTTATCTTTCATTTTATTATAAAGTGTTTGTAGAGTATTGAGTTTCTTTTCTACCGATAGAGCACTTTTGAAGCAAGCAATTTTTACAGATCTAACGATCATTCATTCCTATTTGGAAACAAAACAACAGCAAAAACGGTAACCGGGTATGACAAAAAAATTATTCTGATGTCTACGTTGACATAAAGCTGACATTTTTTCAAAAACATTTCGTATACAGATGTAAATTAAAAGTTTTCTCAATCGTAGTAGTTCAATTAATTCCGAATGAAAAAATAACAGAAATACTCGAAATTTGAGTTTTTATGGGGAAATTCTTGAATGATAATTGATCATACAACCTGTAATATTAATGCTTTAAAATACTGATTTTGTTTACCTCTATTTAACATTTCAGAATACGTATTTAAAATAATTCTTGAAAAATGTCTTTTTTTTTAAATTTTATCACATACAAATTATGTAAAGCTAAATAAATTACACACGGAATTTTGTTTTGCCAATTAATTATTTTTTAAAATTCTAGTAGAGAAGTAAAACATTCTTTCATTATATTTGACCTTCAAACACCCTCTACCAAAAACAATTAAGTAAAATGCTTATCCTTTCGACTATATAATTATAAAGATATTGACTAAGCATTGAATTAAAACTTTTACAATATTTGAAAGCATTTTCTGGTTATATGTTTTTTATATATATTATGTCCTGTTTTCGGAATTTTATTTTTTCTTTCAGTTTGCAAAGCTGCGTAACTTTACAATGAATCCTTATTATGCAGATTTATCGTTTATCACTCAAGAAGAACTGCATCAAAGAAATATGACTGCTTTTTGCGCAGTTGATTAGAAAATAATAATTTCAAAAGGGTTCGTTAAAAAAATTATATTTCGGGATAAAAAATCAATGTAAAGTTGTAGCTCACTCTTTTTTCTCATTTTCTTTTTGCTTCTTTTCTGAAAAAAAAATATTTTCATTTCTCCCACCTCCAATGTTTTTTATCCATTGGTGTATTGTGCAAGTTTGGAGACGAAGTGCCAGCTCAGGTATCGTCCTTTTCTTCTGACCGTGGTTCAAAATTACGAGATCCGTTTCAAAATAGTTCTAGTGTTAAAATGGGTCGTTAATATAACTAAACTAAACTAACCCAGAGTTGTATTGATCATGCTCTCTTTCCCTCTGATTTTCCAATTTTGGTTTTTGAGTTTTTAATAATAAATTGTTTTTCTTCATTGTTCTGTTATTCTATTAAATATTTATTTTGATTTACATCTCTATTCGAATAATTTGATTTGAATAAGTTACAAATTAATTACTTCGTAACTTTTCTAGATAAAATGAAATAACTGAGAAATTTGTTTACTGCTAACGAATGCGTGCCCGTGTATTAGTTGACCGTTATAATTACAATTATAGAAAATAAAATTTCGAAGAACCTTGAATATCATTTCAATTTTCAACAAAAAAAGTGAAATTTATATTAAAGGTATTTCAAAATAATATCTTATAAATGTCGAATGAAATCAAATAAAAAGTGGACATTGAATATTGACATATCTTAAATAAACATTCAAAAATTTTTCTCAATGCCATTTCGCATTGTCCAGTGCCACTTCAGCATCTAAATCCTTCAGAGCATCATAAAAATAAAATTTTAAAAAAGATTTGTTAACTTCAAACAATAGATTTTAAGATAAAACAATAAAGAGCAATTAGTGATTTTTGGTCAGAAATGAATTGAGATTGTCTTTTTTTTTTTTTTTTTGCTATTCTGCTCGTTTGTTTTTGAAATTAATGAATTCTCGTCTTTTTTAATGACTCTAGTGTTTCATCAATGGTAATGAAAGACAAAAGGAAGTTCCTAAACATAAATTATTCCCATTCATTTTCATTGCGACAGCAACTAAAAATAATACTAAATATTAATTATCTAAAAGTCTTTATTGAATAATTTTATTTCAGGTGTTTAAAAACTCTGATAGTTACTGTTTTAAGACAGAAATTTCTCAATTATTATTTCAGGGTAAGTTTCATATTAAATAAAATTAGGTAAGTATAAATTAGGTAGTCAATATAAATTAGATATGCATCGAGTTTGTTAACATTAGAAATATACATGAACTTGTGGTGGAATGTGGATTATTATTATCTGTGCAGGAAACAACATTACTTATGTTTTCAGGAAAATTTCTTTAATAATCACATTCACACACAAATAAGCACAAAAACAAGACATTCATGCGTGCAGCTTAACAGTACAGTATCGCAGCTCATTCTAATTACACTTGCAATGTGCAATGCATTATGGGATGGCATATGGGATATACTTATCAGGCATCGCCATCTAGTATCCAAAAGAGAAGAGTTATGTAACTGCTACATCTTTCTTAATGCTTGTATTTATAATTATATCATTTCGTAACTATAAAAATGAAATATAAAATTCTTGCAAATATTTTTTCAAAATTTAGAAAAAGTTACTTCCGAAATGAGTGTGAGAAACTTGTAATGTTGCTTCCCAGCATGGTTAGTTCAACCACCAGAAAGGCCGTTTTACGATCAGCTGTATTGAAGGCCGCTCGGGGTGCAAGTCAGTGGTCCCAGAATTTGGCGACAAAATAGATATTACTGGAAACGTCGAGAATTTTAGAAATTAAGTCAATAATAGTCCAGATACGCCTGATTCGTCCAGAAACTTCTTTGCCCGCCTCCCGGATACTATAAAGGATCGGCAATCTTAAACTGCAATGAATCATAGTGAGTCAGAGTCGTAAGTAAGTATCAAAACGTCTAGAGGAGAACGAAGCAAAGAGGGACAAGCGTCGTGTGGATTTCTAGTATTTATCGTGGAAGCAGCATCGAGTCATGTGTGGAGTTGCCCTTCGTGTAGTAGTGTGTTGACAGTTCGATGCAGCTAAAGAGAGAAAGCAGTGAAGAATTTCAGCCTTTAGATAGATCTTATTGTAAAAATACGAAAATTCCCTCCTTCTGCTGAATTCTATCTTCCCGCTTTGTGTGCTGTGGTTAACTGTTGCTTGTGAGCTACTGTTTGTTGCTGTGTATTACCTGGTTTCATCGCGGCAATATATAGTTGTCGTCTTTTGTTAGTATCGTCGTGTTCAATAAACATCGGCATTGTTTTCTGTTGAGTCCTGTCTTTCCGGAAGTGTTTGAATGCAAAAAGGGCAATGAGCTGGATGGATGAAATTAGTTTCAAGTCTTTAAATTAAAATTGTAGTTTTGTATCAAATTTTTAGATCCATCAGACAAGCTCCAAAATGCATATTAGGTTTTTTGTATTCATTCAAAAAAATCTAAATCTAAAATACTCTCTGCTATGAAAATGTACGAGAAAATGCAGGGAATAAGTTGTTCGATAGTTGAATGGAAAATGTTTCTTTGTCCCTTTTTTTCCGACAAAAAAATATTAAAGTGTTTGAAATGTTCACAAATTTAGCGAAAGATTAAGAAAATGTGGTATTATTTCATGACAATTAAAGTAATCTTCAATTAAAAATAACTGAGTCGAAAATTTTAATAAATTTTCATGTATGATTTTTACTTTCTCATATATGTAGTATAGAGATATAGCATTGTTATGGCTAATCAGCAAAAAATTTGATCCCGAAATTTTGAAGAACCTTCAGGTATCAGACTTCCCTAAATTCGAAAATATCCGTCCGTCTGTCTATCTATGACAAAGATAACTCAAAAACGTTTTGATCTAAACAGACGAAATTTGGTATACGGATGCATTCCACACCAAATTTGTAGACTTCTATAAAATTTTTAGAAAAATCTGTCTAGAAGAAGTATGTCTGTCCAATTGCATGATTCTACATCAGAGGCTCCCAACCTTTTTTGAATTGGAGCCCCCTTATCTAGTGAATATTTCAATACCGTCCTCCCCATTCCAGATAAATAAGAGCATAATGCATGGTAAAAACAAGAATTAAAATAAATTCTAATGGAATATTGTTGGAATTGAAAAGCTATTGAATTTCTTCTTTATTTAAAAAAAGAGGAATAAAATTTTTAGCTTACCTGTCATAAGGACAGCTAGGGATTTTGATGATACGAATTAATTCATAATAAACTACTGCTTTCTAAATAAATAAATTGGCAGTTTCAGGGACCAATCAAAACGTATACTTAATTATATTAAAAAATATTTTTATTAAAATTTAAAGACATCGAATTTCTAACTTAACTAAGAAGACAGCTGAATGTGATGCATTTTAAGGAGCTTGTTAATATTATTCTCGATTTCACTTAAAAACAATCCTAAATTGCCGCGTTCATTAATATGGAGCAGATATCTCTTTTTCGTTACCAATGTTGCATCAGCACTAAATCCACGTTCTGCTAAATATGAAGAGGGGGATGCTATCAGAAGTCGTTGAACAATCAGCCATAATCCTGATTGCAGTTGCAAAATAGACTTATGCAGCCAAAATTCTTGGTAGCCATTCTTGAATTTAATTTTTAGATCCTCATTTATAGTCAGTTCTATTAGTTCTTCTTCTAACTGAGGGGATACTGCTGTATTGACATTGGTAAAAAGATCCAAAACCCAATCTGGTATGTCCATGTTTAAAATGTCCTGAAATTGTTCCTTGAAGTTATTGTATATTATATTTGGTTAATCTTCTAACGCCCCTTTGTGCTATATCAACTCCCCCCAATTTTCTTTGGGTCTTTTACCGCCCCCCCTGAAAACTTCAAACGCCCACAAGGGGGAGTTATCGCCCACGTTGGGAACCTATGCTCTATATTACCACGATAATTCCAAATTGAAGACAGGAAGAAGAATAAAATTCAGCACACGTATTTAAAGTCTGTAGTACACACACCTTTCAAATTTTGAGCGAAATTCAACGAAAGATTGTCCGACTGTCGACTGTACTTGCAGAAAAAGGTTAACCTGATAACTCAAAAGAGCAATAATTTAAATATATCAAATATAAAGCGGGATTTCGTGACTATGAGTGTATTTTTGTGTCATATGTTCGTTTCATTTGGTTGAGAAAAGTGTGGCCAAAACAAAAATTCAATTTTCAATTATTCTAAGCCACTTGCAAGGTATTAATCGCCAAAAACCTCGCCAATAATCGCACGATATATATATGCCAATAAGTTTTGGGATGACCATAGCCGCTGGTTTTAACTATTTCTGCTTGTAGAAGTTCGAAAAAATTTGAATGAAAAACAAATTCTGCGATATAGAAAGTGATTATCCAATTTAAAAAGACCCTATATGTAAAAGAATTATCAGTAGAATTTATTATAATTTAATATAACAAACTAAAATACGAATTACATATCACAAATAAATGTTGATAATTACGATAAGAGATTGAAAAGAAATGTTTTACTTTTCCTAGTTTTATTCCGTTAAAATATCATTCAAAATTTATAGGTTGGTTGTAGATGTTCGAAAAAATCTGAATGAAAAAAAACTGTGAGACATAGTAAGTTATTATCCACAATTTTAAAAAGACCTTATTAGAAAAGAATTATCAGTAGAATTTATAAATATCATCTAATATAATAAACTAAAATACGAATTACATATCACAAATAAATGTTGATAATTACGATAAGATATTAAAAAGAAATGTTTTATTTTACCTAGTTTCCTTAAAACACCTTCAAAATGTGTTGATTATTATATATCAGACCACAGTTTTACCCGTCATTTAGGAGGAATCTCTCTTTCTCAACCAACATAATAAAACATCCTTCATGGATGACTAGTTTTATGGAATAGCTTTTGCTCAAATACATGATTTATCTCTATTTTTTCTATTCCGTTTGTTCTACATGCCATCAGGGCTAACTGAAATGGTAATCCTAGAATTATATGAATTTTTAATGTTTAGCAATCAATCTTTTTTATTTAATTTTTAGAATTTCATAAATATTAAAGAAACCGTGATGTAACTCGTTATAATGACTCTTGAGTTGTATAGCAATGTTGCCAGTGGTTTCATCTTATACAAATGCAACAAAATTCTATCGAGGATACTGTAAATGGGCTCTAAAAAGAAATACCATGCATATTTCCTTTGATTTAAGGTAACCGACTACTTTCGAAGGATTGGTTTTTAAAAAACTATTTTTGGTTTTTAGATGTATTTTCAATTATAAACACTATAAATGCAAAAACAATTATTTGAAAATGTAATAAACTTGAGAAATAGAAAAATTTATAGCAAATTTTAATGAAATTGAACCAAAATGGTTAACACTCTACACAAAATTTTAGCGCAGCAATCCTATATTTCTTTGTACACATGTTATAGAATACAATGATGAATGAAATGAATCAAATTCTAAGAAAAATGTTGAGATGCGAAGAAATCATGGTTAAAAATATACGTATATATGCAATTTTTTTCATATATTTACGACTTAATTTTTCAAAAAGCACCTATAACTAAAAAAGTATTTCACCAACAATAAAACTTTTGGTTCATTTCATTACTCATATTATTCAAAACTCGCGCTGAAATTTATAAGTAAATACCTCTATTGGTTTTTGAGATATCATGTTAGCGGTGAATAATTTTTATGAAAATTAAAGTTTTGAAAAAATCGAAGTGGAAGACAAATTTTAGCTGAAAAAATGTGTGACCCTGGATGATAGGTGAGGCCTTCTTTTTTCTAGAAATGATAAACTATTTTGGAAAGAGAAAAATCTGAATTACGAGAAATAAAATTTAAAAATAATTCACCAATGCGGCCGAAAACTAGTGTTTTTAACGTAGTCGGATACCTTAAGTGATGTAAAAATATTATGTAACTCGTTATGAAGACTCTCTAGTTGTACAGCAATGCTGCCGGTGGTTCCATGAAAGCTTTCTAGTGGTTTCATGTTATACAAATGCAATAAAATTCTGTCGAAAATGATAGATATGTGGTCTAAAAAGAAATACTAAGTATATTTCCTTTGATTTAAGTGATGTAAAATTGCTTACAGACGTACAGCTAGAATTGATCTACTGATTCAACATATTTTGATTAACGATGGATAATCAAACGAATACTTGTGAAATTACTTTAATTTATTATCTTATATTTGTGAGTATTCTCATCTTTGACTTTATAACTAAGCTTAATAAACCATTCTTTTTATAAAATTGTGCGTATTTATATGCGATTATATTTTAAAATCAAAATCTTAATTAATTTCCAAATTTTTATCTTAAATTAGTTCATGTCATCTTCATTCGAAAATGTTTTCTTATTTCCTGATCCATTACCACTTTTTTTATTTAATTAATTCTATATGCGCTGTAGAAAACTGACGACTTTAGTATTTTCTCAAACTCCAAGTGAAGGAATAAAAATCCCTAATGCTTGCAACATTCTTTTCAAGATACATGAGATTCTCTTGTATAAATCGGCAAACTGGCAAAGAAATTCCTATCAGAATCTCATAGGTTTGGTTTGGATTTGGATTTTAATGGCGCAGAAGCCAGATATGGCTATGATGCGCCAAACCTATGGTGGATATATAAACGTGTAGTAAAATTACAAATAGTAAATAGAAAATATCATAGTAAAATTACAAAAGGGAAAAAGTTTCGTATCTTTTGCTCTCAATTTCGCATTGTTGTAGCAGTTACATTACTCTTATCTTCCTTTTGGATACTAGATAGCGATGTTTGTTTAGGCCATCTTATATCCCATCCCACAATGCATTGCGAGTGTAGTTAGAATGAGATGTGATACTATACTGTTATTCTACGCACGTGAATGTTTTTTTTTGTGCTGTCTTTGTGTTTGTTCAGAGTGTGAATGTGATTATTAAAGAAATGTTGCCAAAAACATGCGTCCTGTTGCTTTCTCCAGGGATCATAATAATCTACAACGGCACCCCAAGTTGGGCGCCAACGTTGTGGAGGGAAACATTTCTAGTGATAGTCGGGATGACTTCACTTTCGTTTCATTAGAAATTCATTTTCGTTAAGCACCATTGCGGTGGCGCGAAAATTTCATTATGATCGTCAGGACGACGTGACTGTCGGTCCATTAGAAATTATTTTCCATTGGGTGCCAGTGTGGTAGCGGGTAAATTTTCTTAGCTACGTCGTCCCAACCATCACAAAAAAAAATTTCGTGCCTTACGAAAAAGAATTCTAATATTTTCTAAAGAATTTCTAATGAAACGAAAGGGAAGTCATCCCAACGATCACTAGAAAGGATTCCCGCCACTACATCTACTTGTAGATAAAGGCATCGTTTATCGATTCTTGCCTTTACAAATTATGTTATCTGGATGAAATAAATCAAATCTAAATATCAAAAGTTTCTCCGTTTTGGTCATTCAACCGATAAAATATGTTTATATATATTCAGATAGATATAGAGATAGATTCATGCCTTAACGGGAACTCATTTACCTTTATTAAACCTTAACGGCCAACTTCATGAATGCATTCTCGAAAATGATAGTCATTTAGATTATGTTGCTTCATATTTCCATATATAATTTGTGTTCATTTACTACTTTAACTCCTCATACGCAAAATATTTGAGAGAATATTAACAAGAGTTGTCTTCTCTAAACTTTCTGGCATATTTAATGAAGGTTTTATCCCCTCCCTTCCTCATAAAATTATTAATCTTGATTATGGCTGCAAATGCCTTGCATAGCATTGGTGAATGATAGCAACAAAGTATAGAGTTTTTGGTATAAATACCATTGAATTTATCCCAATAATATGTTTTTGAAGCCCTTTTGGTCAGTTGCAGTCACAGGATGGCATATCGATTTTCACTGATTTCAGTCATTGCGTTCACGAGATTCGGAATTTATAATCATACAAAAATATATACCGATAGATCATCAACAGTCCGGAATATATGGCTTAAAATTTGATACGAATCTCTACTGTATTTACCCCCAGAATATAACTTGTGTTCCAATGTTATCTACATAGCTCTTTGTGTTTTTAAATTATCGAGTTCACTTCTACTCGAAAAATAGACAGGCAGATTTTCTGTGAATGATTTTCGTTCAAAATTTGATAGAAATCTACAAATTCAATAGTAGCTATGATTACCAAATTCCAACCGTATAATTCAAACCTTTATTATTATTATTATTATAGCCCAGTTTTATTCGGAAAAAGTGAAAAATTATCTGTCCCGAATTCTTATTATTTTTTGACGATTATAATTCTTTTTCTTTACTCTGTATGAGCGAAAATAAGAAGGTAAATAAAAGAAGAAATTATTATAATTGTCAATATTTCCATGAATTTCATTGTTTCAGATTTCTCCGTATCTGAACAACACGTTTTTGGAATTGTATCTATTTGTCTCTGAACATTAAATCCGAAACGTTTTGAGTTAAAAGGATGAATTAAGACATGCTCTTACTCTACGAAACCGCTTTAATGTAAGATGCGATTGAGATTCAGTTTTAAAAAATAAATTTTCTGGCTTCTAAAAATAGCAGTGAAGGGTATTAAAAACTAATTCAATTCCATCTTCTGTAAGTTTGTAGATGAATAAATTTCCTCTACACGCAAAAAAAAGAAATCAACTGTGCTCCTAAAAAGGTTAATAGAAGCACAGAGGATGATGAAAATAGATGCGAACAGAATTGTTTATCAAAGGATTGCATTTAACGAAACCACATGTTTATATCAAAATCCATCTTGTTCTCTTAACTGTTTTTACTTACGTTTTTATAACTGAAAAGCATTTAATGATTCTTTTGGATCCTGCTATTTTATTTCATATCTAAAATTTTTATGTGCATTGGACAATGAAAAAGGCAAACATTTATCAAAAATATTAAAATAAAATTTTAATGATTCCACATTTTATTTTAAAATATAAAAGAAATACGAATAATACAATAATCGTATAATACAATTTTTTTTTTGACAAGCCGTAATATACGAAATTAATATTCTTTTTTTTTTTTACTTGTGACAATTTTTAGCTGAAAAATATTTCTTGGCTTTTTTGAATCCTGATTTTCCTATCCATAATTTTCATGTTCAATGAACTATTAGAGAGGCAAACATTTAGCAAAAATATTAAAATAAAATTTTAAAACGGTACAATTAACAAAAAAATTAGAAATTTTTTTCGCATAATGCAATTATTTGATAAATAGCAATATACAAAATGAACATTATTTTTTATACATATAGATACTTTTAGACGATTATTTTATCTGAAACATATTTCTGGATTTTTTTGCATCGTAATATTTTATTTGCAATTCATTTCATTTGCATTGGATAATTAGAGAGACAAACATATAACAAATTTTACAAGCATGTAAAATTCTAAAGTGGCCCATTTAATAAAAACCAATTCATAATAAAATTTCATATGATGCAATTTTCTGATAAATATAAATATATTAAAGCAACATTATTTTTTTTTAGATTTACTTATCAGCATTTACTTGCATGGAAACATGTTTTCAAAGCAAAGCATTATTGACCAGTGTGTGTGTGTGTGTGTGTGTGTGTGTGTGTGTGTGTGTGTGTGTGTGTGTGTGTGTGTGTGTGTGTGTGTGCAGATGACAAATTCGAAGACATTGAAAAAGACTTTTCATTTTTTATGTCGCTTTATTCTTCCTCCGAAGGCAGGTAGCATATTTACAAGCAGCGTGGGCAAGCAGATGCGACAGAAAAGCAAGAAATTAATTTTCCCTCGTTTTATATAACATATCTAGATAGGGAAAATATTGTTTTACTGCTAATACAATATTAAGATTCTCATAGGCATTTCTGAAACACGTCGATCACATGATAAGGGAAACACAAGGACCTTTTTTTAAAAGTATTTGTTAAGTTTACCGGAATTTTTACCTTTCACTCTCACTGTGAGAATCGCTGACTAAAGAACTTTACAAAACATTTCTTGAATCAATTAAGTAGAGAAAGGGAATTGGATCACTAAGAGAATATTTTAGAAATTAAGAGAATATTTAGAATATTAAGAGAATATATTAGAAAATAAGAGAATATTTTGGAATGAAGTTACTATGGGCTAAATTAAGATAAAGCTTTAGAAATTAATTTAGATTTAAATTAGATGTTAAGAATATCAGTACACACACACACACACACACGCATATATATATATATATATATATATATATATATATATATATATATATATATATAATGAGTTCTTTTTGCCAAACTCGACCAAACATACAATCTCTAAAGACAATTTGAATTGCTCATATTGTACCACCATTTTAATCCCAGTTTATTTATAAATTTCCTGGAACATCACGCAATAGAGAAAAAATAAATTCATCACGAACATATGAAATAAAATTTGTCCAACCTTGAAAATAAATCACGTGTGTTCGATTCCTTCCCCGCAACACAGTTGCGTATCTAATTGGCTGTTGAGGAAATAGGATATATGCAAGGGTTATTAGATCTCAAAGAAGAAATGTTCGATTGATAGATACCCTGACAGATATTCCGTATTTCGAACATCGCATTTCAGACATTTCCTGCTCTAGTGATGATGTTATCGCCAGCAGAAGAGAGAAACATCCATTAGCCGACTGTTTCCGTTTTGTTGACGCAGATTATTTTTCAATTTGATTCCAAAATGTTTGATGTATCCTTAAGTACTTAAAGCTTAAATCCGATTATAAAGGTTGTTGGAAACATCGTAATTGGTTTTGATTACATATAAATGCTTTGGATCCATGTGATTATCGTTGCTCAAAGTCGTTCTTTATGTGAAATGTAGAAGTTAATCTGAAACCATCTTTCGTAAGAAGTGATTTTTGAAAATCTACATCGTAGAATGAGGAAAATATATCACAGATGAGACACTTTTGTCATCAGTATTCAGTTTTTCAGATCAGTACTCAGTAGTACTTCTTTGAAATAAAAATAAGTGGTTTCTTTCTAACTTAGTTATCCTTTATTGATTTTGTCAGCGGTACTAAGGCTCTTCAGTTCAATAATCAATATCAGTACTTCTATGAAATATAAATAGGTTACTTCTTCCTTATTTAATTCTCATGTTTACTTATTGAAAACATTTTATCTGAGCTCTTTGCAACACAAAGAGGTGTGCGTCAAGAGAATTTCCATGCTTGTCTGCTTTTTGACATTGCCTTGGAGAAATATATCCGAAATAGTGGATTAGATCGAAAGGACCATTTGTGGAATAGATCATTTCAACTGCTGGCCTATGCTGAAGATATAGATATTATTGGAAGATCAGAAAGGGCAGTTAGGATTTGGAAACTTCTGCCACAAATATCTGCCACTTATCATATCGAAGATCACTTATCATACAAATTTATGGAATTCCCGCTCTAAGTTATAAATCACATTGTTCCGCTGTATATTAACAATCATATTTTGGGAAAAGTCGATCATTTCAAATACCTTGGCACAACGACTAATGACAATAATAAACTCAGAGCAGATATTGTCAACAGAATAAAAATAGCTAATAACTGTTTCTTTGGACTGAAAAAACAACTTAATCAGTCGAAAAACTAAAAAGAGAATTTTTAAGTACCAGAATTTATTACCATTAATTAAGTACCAGAATTATTATGCCTTCTCTGCTCTAGGCAAGTGAATCTTGGTTTCTTAATTGGATACTCAGCAATCTCTGAACATGTTCGAGAGAAAGATCCTCAGAATTATCTGCCAGTGCTGGAGAGAGGATGCTGGCGAACAAAATTCAATTTTGAATTATACACACTCTATAGGCAACTGTAGATAATACTGGTTATTTGGAGCAATAGGTTAAGATGACTTGGCCACACTTGGAGAATCTCTGAAAGCAACGCTCTCAAAATATCCACTTATAAAAGTTCTAAGGGATTCCTTATCAGATTCATCATCCACCATCAGACTGCTAAAATCAGATGGTGGATGATGTAGAAAGAGACATAATCGTTTTGAGGATAAAGAACTGGAAGAGATTTTCTGGGGATAGAAGGCGCTGGAAATTGCTCTTGGTTGAGGCAGAAATGGTCTACAAGGGGCTGTTTGTTGTTTACTTAATGATTTTGTCATCAGTACTCAATTCTTCTGTTCAGTGCTCAATATCAGTACTTCTATGGAATAAAAATAAGTTGATTCTTTCCTATTTAATTCAGTACTCAATTCTTCTGTTCAGTGAGTGCTCAATATCAGTACTTCTATGGAATAAAAATAAGTTGATTCTTTCCTATTTAATTCTCATGTATACTGATTGATTTTGCCATCAGACTCAATATCAGTACTTTTATGAAGTAAAAAAAAAGTTCTGTTTATAGATTTTGTCATCAGTACTCAGTTCTTTGATTCAATACTTCATATCTGTACTTCTATGAAATAAAAATAAATTCTTTGTTTTTTGATTTGGTCATCAATATTCAGTTCTTCAGTTCAATGAAATATAAAATATATTATTTGTTTCTTTCCTATTTAATTCTCATGTCTACTTATTGATTGATGGAATATGGAATTTGATTGATGATTGATGGAAAGTGCCATAAAAAGTGAAAAACTATTTATAATATCTGAGCGATAAATTATCCAGGCATTTTTATCGTTGACTTTTTTGTTTTTGTTTTTAATCCCGTTTTCATCAGTTTAACCTTCCAAAAGACAAAGTCACCATAAAAGAGTGAAAAAGAAGTATAAACATTCACATCTTAAATGATGGTGAATCCCTGAACACTCATTCAATGACAGAGTTTCCTCAATGGAATAAAACGAGTAGTAAAAATTTACATCGGAAACGACAGTGAGTCACTGGTATAATATTCAGACTGCTACTATCATTAATTGATTCAACTTATTGATTTTTAATTATAGATATTTCTTTACTGGAAGATTTGAACGGTGGAATACGAGGTATAACCACCAGGTTATACGAGGATATTGAAATAATTAAAACGCTTTCTGCTAAAAAAAGGTGAATTTGCACTGATCTGAGAAAAAAATACTAGTTCAAGTAAACGCAGTTGACAAATACATTCTCCAATTTCTATTTAAAATAATAAAAATCTGGACTAAAATATTTTCGTTTTGAAAAAAATCTTTTAAGTTCTAAATTATTATCATATATTAAGCTCTAATTTAGTATTATAGTAATATTTAATACCATGGTAGATAAATTCATTACTTTAAAACCAAGAAAAGCGTGGTCATATGTCAATATGTATCAATATTTATAATCTAGAATAGTCTTCTTAGCTACTATTGTCCACCCACGTGAATCAGCTAAAAAATTTATTATTAGCCTGATTCAATGTATCTGTAAAAAATATTTTTTTTTCATTGTAAAATATTAAAATAATATTTTATCACGTATAAGGTTCTCTAATTTTTCCGTAAGGTTGTTTTAATTACAGTCTTCTTAACTACTGTTGTCCACACATGTGGATGTCACACAATCATGAACCACAGAGTTAATAAAATAAAAAAGTAAACTAAAATCATAATTAATACATTGATTAAGTTCTATGAAATGTGAAATTAATTAATTTAATTGCTTATTGAAAGTGTTTTTCAATGTCCGCTTTTTAGGACCGCAAAATGCCTAAATTCACCTTTAATCTTCTTAAAACATTTTTTTTTTCGTTAGAAAACTTTCTCAAGTCATCTTGATGAAATCTAGAGATCAAACATATAAAATAATTTAATACTCTATACTTATAAAATATATTAAATTAATGGAGGAAAAATCTTATCCTCTTAAAACCTTGAACACAAAAAAAACTTAAATAATTCAATTTAGCATTCAACCCCAGAGCCACAGTAAAATTAAAGAGTTTCTTGGAAAGCAATAATGCATTGGAATATTAACTGGTATGCTCAAAAGTGTAAAGGAATTTAAGCAAATAAAAAAGTCAATTTAATTTCGCCATATAATCATCCCATAAATTTTCATGGCATTTCGAATTCACCTGCAAAAACTCATTTGCATTTTGAGCCATCCCGTTGACGAAATGCTGGAATTTCCATATTGCTGTGCTTTGCACCCTCCGTGCCCTTCGTTTCGCCGGTGCTTAACATACAAAAGCAGAAACCTTGACTTTGCTCTTTGTCTCAAAGAGAATATACGGCAGGGGCTGAAAAAAATCATTAGAATATACGGCTGGTGCTAACAGGAGATCATGCTCTTCTAATGATGGTGGGATTGTCTCAAGGTTTTCTGGGTCCTCTAAAGAGCGAAATCATCCGTCCATGGATAGAGGAGACCTTCACGTTAATTTGCGATTTTTTACAAATGCATTATGCACGTATGTTGCTATATATTGCGTCACTGTACAGTTATTATGACATTTATTTTGTTACATAATAGTTTGATTTCAATGGATGAAACTAAGTTGGATCACAAAGCTATTCTTGAAAGAGCTTTTGATACGTAATTTGTTTTTCACCGGCTGCCGGCTTTCTACACGTGGGTAACTCTTTGGGAATTTCAATGGGTGGGAATTCTGAGCATCGAGAATAATCATTATTGTAAAGAAGAAATTATGTGAGTTTTGAAAGTGGATATTCGCCAAAAGTTAAGAGAAAAATCATTAGTACTCATAGTTACAATTGCATGTGCCAAACAAAATACAAAACTTAATGAATATGATTACGGTCTTATAGTTATATAATTTCGTAAAATGTTTGCTCCCTCGATTGATTTAACTTGAAAAGGAGAATGCAATAAACATGAGACTTCAGCATTGGAAAAAGACACTCTGGGAGTTTTGAAAATTGATATTCGCTAAAAAAGAGAAAAATGTTTAGTACTCATAGTAACAAGTGTATGCACCGGATAAAATACAAAACTAAGCGTGATTTCGTTCTCTGTAGTTATATAATTTCATAAAATGTTAGCTATCTCAATTGATTTTATTTGAAAAGGTGAATTCAATAAACATGAGACCTCAGCATTGAAAAAGATACTCTTAGAATTTTGAAAATGGATATTAGCTAAAAGTTAAGAGAAAAATCGTTAATGCTCGTAGTAAAAATTGTATGCGCCGAACAAAATATATAACTAAATTAGTGTGATTACGTTCTTATAGTTATATAATTTCGTAAAATACTCACTATATCGATTGATTTTACTTTAAATAGAGCAATTTCAACGAACTATATACCTCTTCTTAAGGTGCTGAATTTTATTGGTTTTAAGTCTTGAAATGCGCACATTAAGCAACATCGATTGTTTTTACTTTAAATCGATGAATTTCAATGAAAATGAGACCTCATCTTAAGATTCTGAATTTTATTGGTTGTAAGCCTTGAAAGGCACATATTAAGTTACAAACTACGAACCATTCAATTATTACGAAATTCCTTTTATTATTTTCTTTGGCAATGCTTTTCAGCCATTGATAGCATATTTCTTCTCACTAAAAAATAGTTGAATAAGAATTTAGTTCAAATTTATCTTTAGAAATTTTTATTCACTAACAAACTAAAAACATGAGCCATAAATTAGAAACTGTACATTAAGTACTAAAGTATATTGAATATTAAAATACATATGATGGTCTTTTTAATAAGAATGGATGTTTTTTTTTTAAATTCAAAATAACATACCTAATAGAAAATCCAAAGTTTTTTTTATTATTTTGTTAAACATTTTATTTGTGATTAGTCATTTATAATTAAATTCTCTATCTTGCTATGTGCGTATACTTTTATTATCTAATTTAAGAATTCTCGCATTTTCCAATTTTATTCATAGTTATCCGAATGACTAATCCCATGAAGCTATTTTTCGCCTTTTTCAAAACATGACCGAGTGTGGGATTTTTTTTTGATATAAATTCATATCAGCATATTGCCTATTTTCTTTCTCTCATAGTTAAACATATATACAACTTCTAAACGTAAACATATAATTAGAATCCCTTGAAACAGAGGTTTGCTTCATATACGCGTTTGCTTCATATTACTATTTCGTGAAGGGCTTCAAAATATATTCAGATACATATCAATAAATCGAAGTTGCATTTACTGCAATGTATTAGATAAATAAGATGGGATGAAAATGATTTTGTACTTATGGTGTTATATTGTCAAAATTCGCCATTGGTTAAATATTTGATGAAATTATGTGATTTGATGAAAGATTTGGCTAATGCAATTGATTATTTCTTCGCCTTTCTACATACAGAATGAATAGATTACACGTATCCGAAATAAATCCTGATGAAATATTTTAGATTTACATGTAAAGAAAGAACCTTAATATAATACAGAGATATTTATTTAACATTTTTTAGATCGAAATTCATTTCTCTTTACAGGAGGAGTTTAAGTGCATTCCAAGAATCGGAAATAAAAATACATCAAAAATACGTCAGTTTTATTCATATATTTATATTTTATTTATGTCATTCTAGAGAAAGATAAAGAGAATTCATATTTCGTTATTAAAAGTATTAAAGCTTAAATGAGCGCTAACTTTCTACATGATACTACAGATGTGAAAACTAATTTTTAAAAAAAATATCTTATTGGAGCAATTAAAATGACAAAACAATTCCTTTTCATCAGCTCTAATTTGAAACATTTCTCATTGAACCATGCCAGTTTATAAAAAAATCAAGACTATCTAATGTATAAGACTTCGATGTTGAAGAAGAAATTTAACTTAAATATCGTTTAAGGTATCCGACTGCGTTAAAAACACTGATTATCGACCACATTGAGGAATTATTATTTTATTGTTACTTCTTGCAGTTCAGACTTTCCTCTTTGCAAAACAGTTTATTTATTTATTAGAAAACGAAATCCTGACTTATCATTTAGAGTCACATATTTTTTTCAACTAAAACTTCTCTTTTCAGTTTTCTCAAAAGTTAAAATTTTCCTTAAAATGCTCCGTGATATCTCAAAAACTTATAGAGGTATGTATATAAACATTTCAGCGCGTGTTTTAAGTAATGACAATGAAATGAACCAAAAGTTTTACTGCCGGTGAAATATTTTTTTCATTTATGGGTATTTTTAGAAAAATCCAGTTGTGAAATGATGGTAAAAAGGCATATATACGTATATTTTTACCCATAACTCCTTTGCATCTCAAAATTCTTCTTAGATTTTGGTTCATTTCATTCATCACTATATTCTTATAACTTGAGTACAAAGAAAAATAAGATTTCTGCATTACCATTTTGCGTATAGTGTTAACCGTTTTTGTCAAATTTTATTAAAATTTATAACCAATTATCCTATTTCTGGTATATTATGTTTTCAAATAATTTTGTTGCATATAGTATTATGTATTATAATTGACAATGTATCTAAAAATCGTAATTTGAAATAGTTTTTAAAAAATTCGATTTTTCAAAAAATTTTCTTCGAACGTAGTCGGATACTTTAAGCACTATTCCAATAGCGTATTACCTTTACGAATACTGATGTAAACCTGTCATTCTGATCCATTGTAGGACAAACCCCAACTGTAGATGTCGGTTGGAAACTTCTCGCAAATTATTGATAAAATAAGTAGACCTCAAAGAACCCTGAAAACCACAAGAGAGGAGAAAAAGGGGGAAATGTTCCAGTCTCAAGACACACGCGGGCCCTTCGGAACCAGGTATTTATCCCATGAGGCCGTGGTGGCTCGGTGGGATCATCTCGAGATTTGAGAGTTCCAGATTCAAGATCCGATCCAACCGAAGAACCATCGTGTATACATCAAATATCCAGATGTACAATCGTCCTGTCTCACCGTACACATTGGAGTAAATGGTTCTTCTGTGCCCGATGAATTCAACAAGTAGCAGACCTTGGACGGTAACTCAAGGTCACTGTGAAGGACTGGGTCTTGTCACGTCCTTAGGAATTTCGGGAACAAAGAATCATTCGTCTCGTTAATCAATAGCATCGTTGTGCTCAAGCCTATGGTGTGAATAAAGCCTTCATTTATATCCACAGTGTCGTTACGTGTCTCTTCATTTGAACACCCCTTTTTATATTTAAATTGAAGATGACAGTTACTGTTCTATGCCAAATTTTGATTTCAGTCGTCGAAAATAGAGACACCCCAAATATGCCTTCAATTATTTGGCGATTCCGATTGAGAATTAATCGCATGTTAGCAATTAATCACCAAAAATCCCAAATTAGATTCAGTAAAAAAGCTTCTTTCAGGTCAAAGATTAATCTTCCGTAACTATTGCTGGCCTGTAACTTGCTATTAATATACAGATATAAATTTTCTTTAATATATTATGTGTATTATTAAGCACACAATTCTGTTGTTGTTCTTACTTATGGCACTTTACAAGCCCGTTGACAGAAAACTGCCAGCGATTTAAGCCTGAATTAGCGTCCCTTGTTTTTTCAGCAGCACCAACTAAAGCCAAGAGTACGACTTAGCTACTTCATGCTTCACGTTCACTTCCACAGCCCCTTTTTACAGGGGAGCACTTTCATACAACTCACAGACAGAACACAGAATAGCAACCATGCCCGAACCAGGATGCCCAGATCACTTAACCCCTATGCCAGGAGGGCGGCCAGCACACAATTCTGATTACTGAAATAAAAAATTTTGTGGCATCCACTTCCTTGTCCAAGTTCTACAAGAGAGAGAAGGATACCATCTTTTGAGAGTATGCGAAAAAGTTTCGAGGAGACAACTGTTGTTGGTTATTTTTATTTCCCGCAATTGTCTGTAATTTTTGCTTACGTCGTGAAAGCGCTGTTAAACCTTAAACTTTTTCAGATCCTTTTGAGCAAACAATTAGCATTACGGCGATGTATTTAAAAAATCGATCAACATTCGGAACATGGGACAGCATAGTAGAATATCTCTTGTTAATTGTAGTAATTGATTAATTGATACACAGTAACATTAGTTGATTCGTACAATATAAAATAATACAGATAAAAAAAATAATACAGGTATAGTATAATGACAATTTTTTTTCTTAACACTTTAGGCTGAATAATTGGCTTTTGAAGATTTCATATCTTTCCATTCCTTAGAAATCGCATCAAGACTTAGAAGTTAGTAAGAATGGAATAAAATAGTTTTTGAAAAGGTCTGAAATTTCGATCAAAATTATAGTAAAAAAATTTAAAAAACAATTCTAATTGCATTAAATATACAAAAGAAAAGTCCAAACTGACGAATTTTCGCCTATGTAGATTTGACACTTCCTGGTTTGAATAGAAACATAAGTGATTTAATTAAAATAGGCTGTTAACTAGGTACAAAATAAATAAATTTATAAAAAATACAATTTTTATAATTTATACTTTGTTAAGTGTATGTAGTCAGATACTTTCATTAGTTTTTTTTTATAATACAGTATTATAAATATCAATGATTATAAATATCAGTTTCTTCTTAGATATAAATGCACACGAACGTTGGTGATACGTATTCATCAGAATTAATAAATAAATAAATTCGTATACATTTTTATAAATTTACAAAAACAAAAAATAAATTAATACAAATAGCTAAAACATTAATTATATGAATATAGAATTAAATTTTTTAATCAGGTGAGGAACTGAAAATTAACACTACCTATTTTGTAGTGAAAATTAACACTGCCTAATGTTACAAAATGTTTAAATCCGTTAATGAAAACATATCTGTTAAATTTAATCGCATTTTGTAAAAAAATATGTACATTCAAACCTTTACACGCCAAATTTCAAGATGAATCCATGAGAAAGCGCATTAAACAGAAACTAAAGCTGCAGATTTCAATAGTTTTCTTATTGTAAGAAAATTCTGAAAAATCAATTTTTGAAAATTAAAAAAGATATTAAAAAAATTAAATAATTTTTTTAATTGAGGGATTTTTTTGTAAATATAATAATTTTTTTTAATATAAAATTCTGCTATTTTTAACTAGAGCCTTATAAACTGATAGAGATAACTCATTTATTTTTATTTTAACGTCATGTCTATTATTATTTTTCGCGTGACGATAATTTTCATTAAATAAAAAAAAAATTCAATAAGTAAAACTATGAATAAACTATAAATAAACTATGAACTAAATTAAAAAAAAATTATGAAAAGTATCGCTGTAAATCACATTTAGACTTTTTTTACTACTTTCAAAAGGTAAAGAAAAAAATTATGGTGATATAAAATAAAATCGTTGAAAAAACTGCTTTTTTATTTATTTTACAGGGAATGTTAAAATGTTATAAAAGTATTAAAGTTTTTAGAGAATAGAAATAACAACCGGTCTCGAAGTTAAAATTAATAATTTACTTTCAGCATATATCTAAACAAAATTAAACATGCGAAAAAAAAAAGTACGCTCAGATTATAGAAAGATTAGCATGCATTTTAGATCTGAAGGGATTGTAAAAACACGAGTTAGAGCAAAAGTGAAAAATCAAAAACGTTTCTTCAACGGACAAGTATTGCCATCTATGAAATAAAAATGTAAACTTGAATAATGCAATGGCAATATTAAAAACTCATGGGTTACGAAAAAATTTATTTTTCTCTACATGCATAAAATTACATCATTTATATATTTTTCAAATCACGCGTTAAAAATTAATAAAAAGAGGTACATTCAAAATTTCAATGAATACATTTAAAAATTGCATGTTTAATACTAAAATTAGAAATTTATTTAAAGTAATAATTTCATAGTTTTCTAAGACAGTACAAGTATGAAAATAAATAAATCTATACTTGTAATAAAGCTCAATTAGTGTGTGTGTGTGTGTGTGTGTGTTGGCGCTCTACAGACCAGACCGTTGGACCTACAACTACCAAATTTGGTACATGTATACCTTAGAGGTCGGGAATGTGACCCTCGGAGCACTTTTTTCGAATTTTTTATTAGAATTTGAATTAATTAAAATTTAAGCGAAATTTCGACGATTTTCCGCTATAACTTCCGAAAATATTATCGCACAAACATGATTTTTACATCAACTTAAAGATTAAAAAATTATCTTTCTCATGGTATCAGTGTTTTAATGTATAACTTAAGCTTCTATTTTTAACGAATTTTTAAAGAAATATTTTAACCATGTTTTACAACAATATATTTCGGACAAAACAATAAAATTTAATCTGCACGAGCACGTCGAGGGGGGAAAATTAGGTTTTATCAGCATGTTGCCATCCTATTGACGGAAGTTCAGACTAAAAAAAAAACAACTATCATTACAAATTAAATCTAAAGAAATGCAACTTTTAGCACGTGACTGGATAAAATAAAAGAAATATAATATGTGACATTTTCTAAAATAAATAATGAACGAGCAAAGGGAAAAAAATAGCTTTTATTAAACTGTTCAAATCATACCGACAGAAGTTCAAATTAAAAAATAAATTAACTATGACTGCAAATTAAATTGAAAAAAAATGTAACATTCACCACGTGATTGGATGAAATTAAATAAATATTAAATGTTATGTTTTCTAAAAAAGAAATACAAGGCAAAGGTTTCTATGATCGTTTGCAACATCTATATCATTAATTTAGTAAATCAGTGTTACGTGACTTTCGAAGTTTAAGTATATCTGGCAGAGAAATTATAAAGAGAGCAAGGCACATAAGTATTTATTGAAAATCGTAGACCCTATTACTCTTGGCGAACCAGCTGGTCGCCAAAGGCGTCTAGTAAATAATAAAATTAAACAATTGTCATAAAAGAGAGAATAATCTTGCCATTATTGCATGCTAATTATTTATTGGTTTTTATTTCAGATGATTTATGTACATGTAGATGGATATTAAATAAGAAAAATCTTTCCTTAATATGACCTTTTAGTGCATTCTTCAGGTTCGTACTCGGGGTCCTTAGCCCTGTAACATAACCTATGGACAAAAGTGTACTAGAAGCTCTTATCTAACTTATGAACTAACCGCCACATTACTTAATATCTTTATTAGCTTCCATCTTATTAAGAGGAAATTGAACGAGTCCTCTTCCTCCCCATTATTATATATAATTTATATAAACATCGTCAATCTACCCGTTCGAATATAAGATAAACCCAGTGACATGGATAGTTTTGTTGTTTCGTATGGCACTTGCCATTGGGCAAGCCGGCTTTTGCGAAGACATTTATTAAGCCGATAGGGTACATCTCTTGAATTTTTCAGTAGCACCGACTTTGCCTCGCATGCGTCACAAACTTTTTTAAGCGGTGGACCATTCATTCATATCCATTCACTCATCCACAGATCGTAATTTAGACGTGAATCAGAGAACGATCACTTCTGAACCGGTAGCCCCAGTGGTATTACTCTCGATATGGAGGCCTTTGTGACCACGACAGATTTATTCGCGCTCCAGTCACCACACACGCGGAGATTCTTCGGCCGGCGGGTTCGAACTCACAACCTAAGGGATGCGAGTTCAACCCCCTACCAACCAGACTATTCCGGCCTAGTGACATGGATTAAATATATTTATCTATAAAACCAGCAAGAGAGGTCCCCTCAAAATTTTATCGCATACTTTCTTAAAAACATATGCCATACCAGAGTACTCCCTAGATGTCATTGGATTACAGTAATTACGAAATAGTAATTTGTAGCGTGAAGTAAGCATTTTTACAGAATCCTTGGCGAATATTTTGGCGATCAAATTCCAAAATGCGTTAATAGTTTCAAAAAATCGAGTTTCAGTTTTAGACACGTTTTCCCAACTGATCGAAACAAATATTTTACACTAAACTGCATTTGCAGTTACGAAATTTCATACCAAATCGGATGTATTTAAGCCCTTGCATTTACGTTTTTTGAAAGTACAGGCTGACATACAGCCAAAACTTTATTGAATTTGGCTCACCATTTGGCAAGCGTCTACGCTATAGATTTTAAATGCGTGTACTTAATTTTATCTATATAGCTTGTTTCATTTTGTAATTATCATGTTAATTTTTGTTTGAGCAGCCGGACAAACAAACTTCCTTGGAACGGATTTCGCTCAAAATTTGATGGAAATCTGCCAATTAGTGTAAAGAACGTATACAGAATTTCAACCGTCTAGTTCAAAACAATTTTGAATTATTTTTGACGTATACAGACGGACATTTTCCAAAAATTTGTTTTTCGAACCTAAGGAGGTCTAAAATGAGGAAATTCGTCAAACTTTCGAGTGTGAATTTTTTGACGATTATTATACTTTCCCTATATTACATATATGAGAAAGTGGAAATGATGTTAATTCATTAATATTTTAATGTAATGCTAAGGGCATTGTTTAAACCTTGGATCTGAATCGTGGTCTGAGACTTCTAAGTAACCTTTTATAACGCATTTATAACATTTTCACCCCCACTGATACTACGCCACTGGTTTAAGGTATCCGACTACGTTAAAAGAACTGATTATCACTCACATTGGCTGTTATTTTTAATATTATCATTTCTTTTAGTTCAGACTTTTCTTTTTCTAAAACAGTTTTTCTTTTCGAAGAAAAGGAAGGCCTGACCTGTCATCCATGGTTCCATATTTTTCAGCTAAAATTTGTCTTCACTTTAATTTCCTCAAAAGTTTAATTTTCATAAAAATTCTCCATCGTTAACATGATATCTCAAAAACTAACTGAGGTATTTACATAAAAATTTTAGCGTGTATTTAAAATGATATTGGCAATGAAATGAACCAAAAGTTTTATTGCTGGAGAAATACTTTGTCATTTATAGGTGTTTTTAGATGAGTTAAGTTGTAAATTTATGGAAAAAATGCGCATATACGTATATTTTTTCCCACAACTTCTTTACATCTCTATATTTTTCTTAGATTTTTTTCATTTCATTCATCATTATATTCTATAACTTGCGTACAAAGAAAAATAGGGTTGCTGCATTACCATTTTATGTAGAGTGTTAACCGTTTTGGTTAAATTTCATTAAAATTTACTACAAATTTTCCTATTTCTCAAAATATATTATATTTCCAAGTAATTTTTTTTTGTATTTACAATATTTTGTATAATAATTAACAATACTTCTTAAAACCATAGTCTTAAATAGTTTTTAAAATATCCAGTTTTTCAAAAAATTTCCTACGAAGGTAGTCGGATACCTAGAATCTTTTGCAGATACCCTTATCAGATCCATTTTTATTTGAAAAAATATTTATTGTATTTGTATTTTTTATATTGTATTAGATTCTGATTATTTTACTAATAGCTAAACATAAAATATTTTCTGTTATATATATACGGCAGATTTATTCTCACAACAACAAAAATAGAAAAGGAGTAAAATAATATTATTTATAGCAGAATTCTTTGAAATGAGTTTCAAATTCACATATTAAGATAGATTCTCTCTCATGTGACGTACGTCAAATGCACCATCTTGTTATTATTTGAATGTGAAATCCATTTTATCATTCAGGATGCAAAAAATTAACAACCTAACTGGGCTTTTGACTATCCGGAGTTCAATGGCCTGTACATTTAAGTTTGTTATGTGAAATGAGTCCGTAATTTTCTAACAAACTCTAATTATTTTATTTCTTAATAATTATTATATTTGAATGTTAACAATAATTATTATATTATTATTTGAATGGGAAATCCATTCTATCATATAGCTAGCACAGCCTGCAAAAAAAATTGACAACATTACTGTGCTTTTGACAACCGGAGTCAAATGGCCTGTACAATTAATTTTGTTATGTGAAATGAATCTTACATACTCCGATATTATAATAATTTTATTTTTTAATAATTATTATATTTAAATGTTAAATGTTAAAAAAAATTATATTATATCTAATATTTTATTTATTTATTCAGATTCTAAGTAAACTATGATCGTATAGCAGAATCTAAAATTTTCATTCTTACATTTGAGTATGAATGCCAGCAATGCCAAAAATGTGTATAAGTATGTACTTGTTCGTTAGCTATGCTATTTAAATGCCATCATAAAATATACCATACTATTATTATTTATTGATTTATTTATTTCTATCTTCTCAAATATAGGATTTGTATGAGAAAATGTTAAGCTAGCTATTTTAAAAAAACGATCTTGACATTTCGGATTTGCCTGAGAAAGGGGGGGGGATTAAGAAACATTCTTTTCTTCTCTTTCTCTGTACTCTAAAGTTTTATCCATGTATCAAATTTTTAGTTAAATTTGTCAAAGGAGAAGTCATATAACTGACCTCCGACACACCTGAAGGCACACGGATACCCCACGTAAAACTGAATGACCGGACCACTGCAACAGCAAAATTGGCTGGAACTGGGGTTGAATTTTAATGGCCACGGTACAATCCTCCCCTTAGAGGAGGTATTGTATTTCTTGCAATTTCCTCAATTCATATTTAATTCATTGGTTGGGTTCTTTCCATAAATAAAACAGTTACTTCAATTAAAACTTATTCAAATTTCTTCTATTTTCCATAAATAAAACAGTTACTTCAATGAAATTGGAAACCTTATTCAAATTACTTTCAGAATTTAACAAGTGTATCGCGGCTTCAATCTATCTTGTATCTAGCTGATTTAATGAGATCTTTTTATTGTACTGTTTTATACATAATGACATTTAAGACAAATTTTTTTTTAAATTTAAAATCCAGCTTAATAATAATACATAATTTTAATAGCGTTAAAAAGAAGTCCTTTTTCTTCTAAATTTTTTTTTCTATTTTGAACTATTTTGTAGAAATTTGGTTTAATTTGAGGTGTCCATTCTTTTAATTTCAGAAACGTGTAGAGAACATTGAGGATTTCTTAAAGTTGGTTTGATATTCTGAAAATTTCAAACAACTCAAAATTAATATCTATTGCTACGATATCAAAGTAATGCTTTTCACCTTGGAATATTGAATGGCATTGGAAAAATATCTGTGCATTTACTTACAGACATGCCTCAAAGAGACTAACTTCATTTTGATGGTCATCATTTGACTGGAATGCGAAATACAGTATACTTTCAAAATAATCAGACTAATACCTTAAAAGAGACATTAAAAAATTTCGTGGTACCATTTGTAAAAAACTTTTTGAATTTTAAATAAACTAAAATCCAATCACTAAAAAAAATTTATAGATTTTTTTAAACCAATGCTTGAATAAATGTGCACATGTTTTTCCTTTTTAATAAAAAAAGGAATAGTTTCGGTTAATTATATTTTAAAAGGTAGAATTGAGTAAAGATTTATAATATATTAATTTCTTGAAACTTCTGTTAATTTTTTTAAATATAGGTTATTAAATATATGTCACAAAATTGATTCTACTAATACATTTGAAGATATTATAAATATGACCACTAATTCTTTCTAATAAAGAGAGATATGGATTTAACTTTTTTTGACAAATCGGTTTCAACAGATTATTTTATAAAAATTTTCTTTTTCTTATTGGTTGAAGACATATTTTTTAATCAAAAAACAGTTTTTCAAAGAAAACAATATACTTTCGATTTTTTCCCTTGTTTGTTATAAAATTTTGAAAACTTTAACTGTATTATATTATTAATGTATTATTTAATTTTCATGCTACTCTGAAATATCATAATATTTTAAAATTTCATATAGTCTTTTATCTTTAAATGACATGAAAGATTGCTTTCTGATTGTAGAATTTCTGGATCATCGAATTCCATTCAGTTTGGAATTTTCAGTGCAAATCATATGTTATCACTTTTAGAAGTTAGATGGCAGCACAATATGGAAAATAAAATGGATTGGACTTTTTTTCTTTTTCTGCGCTTGTTTGTAGACGAAAGATTTCCTTTTTAAAATATTTTTTTTTCTCCCCAAAATTCTTTCAAACTAAATGTTCAGAAATTTTCTAAAGCCTGATTGCTCAAAATATATATTCTAAGTATTTTAAAATTCCATTATACTTCCGGTTTTTTAATACATTGATTACCAAAACGAAGTAAAGCTAAATGGCTCTTATAAACATTTTAGTTTAACTTGAATAATTTCATATTTGTAGATAGATATATGTAATTCGTTCTGTGTCCTTTATTGATGAATTAGAGGTCTGAAATTTTGGAAATTTTCAACATCTTTTCATTATGAAAGAACATATCATTCTAATATATTTTTTTTTTAATTCTAATATATAATATGAAATCTCGATTCTATATGCATACCACCAACTGGTTTTATGATTCAAATTTATTTATAATAACTAATTGTAAATTAAAAACTTTAAAAAAATATTTTACTGATAGAAGTTTGTTTCTAAACTGTGGTTTTACTAAATTAATTAATTTATTTTATATGAAAGGAGTCTATTTTTTTAATAAATTTCTCTTCTGATCTTATAAAATCTTCTTTCTTTTTATTTAATGCATAGTAGTGTAAAAGATTGACCAAAATATTTTTTCAGAAGCTTCTACTAATAAAAATATGCATATATTAACTTTTTGGGTTAAATGTGCTACTCTTCATGGAAAAATTAAAATTAAATAAGTATATAAAATCAGTTTAATTATATTTTACACATTTTTAAAGTTATTTATTGGCATGCTATAGCTTCAATAAAATTTTCAGTCATATTTTTATAGGGAAATAAATTAATGAAATTTGAAAAGCTAAATTTTACATGACAAAAATGTGAAAAAGTTTATTTTTTTGAAAATGAAATGTTAGACTTCTGAAGAAATTATGACTCCAAGCGAACTGAATGTAACTAGAATCTAATCTGTCATTTATCCTGTTCTACTTGTCGAAAAACAATTAAAGATATACTAAATGATTATCTTTACCAAGTATTTATCAAAATCTAGAAAAACATCAGATTTGAATGTTTGAAGTGTGTAAAAACTTTTTTTTTCTTTATTGATCTCTAACTCACAGTTTATAGCTTTGTTGATAGAAAACAAAATTAATCTAATCTCAATACGTAATTAATCTAAGCGCAAAATGGCTAATTAATAAATTATTAGTTATTCTATACTCGCTATCTTTCATGATTGTAAAACTTATATATGCTTTTAATTTCCACATTGATAACTTTTATTTTTAACGAAATTTACACCTAGGTCTGATTCAGTTTCGTTTATTGAAAAATTTATTAACATTCCAAACATAATTAGCTCAAAATGTTTCGTAATATTATACAAAATTGCCCGATATTATAACATATTATGCAATATTCCATAATTATTGTACAATATTTTGGATATTGTTTAATATCTTACAGTATTGTACAATATAGGGGTGCTATTCGGGAAAACAATTATCGCTTTCTTGTTGACTAAAGGCTTTATCACACGGCATCAGCAAACGACAACGAAAGTGACGTCACTTCAAAATTTCTCATGGTTAGTTCAGTTTTCGTCAGAGGAGTTAATTCAGTTTTCGTTTGAGGGCAATATTTCCGTCTCTGCCGTCGGCATCTTCAAGCTGGTTAGAAAAAGTTGTCGATTACGAAAAACTTGCTTGACCGGTTCAGAGGGTAGAAACGGCAAACTGCCGAAGGGAAGTGCGGACGATATTTTGCCGTATGATAAGACCTTAATAAAGACTAAGTAAGCATCACATTTTTATAAATTGTCGAAAGATATTATACATTCGAGGTTTTATTGGAACCAATCTTTCTGGAACCACCGCTTTAACCACTTGACATACGAATTTACTTAACTTCATAATTAAATGACGATTTTAATAGCTTCCTAATTGGAATATTTACTATTATTTTAATTCCTTTAATATATAGATAGATATTTAATAGAAACATATAGTGAACAAAAATATGCACTTCAGCTTATATCAAACATGATGTCATATTGATTTTTTTTCGCCCTTTTCATACAAAGAACAAAACGGTTAGTTTTATCATGCTCTACTCACATAATTAGTTTATATTAATGCGATATATCTAATTTTTCTTTTATTTATCAAAAAAGTGTCTCGTGTTTACGGACATTCATGACTCGATTACTCATGAAAAAAACAAAACTTGCGTTGCGAAATGAAATTTGAAAATTTTCATATTAAATGAATATTTCGAAACAGTAAAATAAAAGAAAAGAATTCCCATTTCAGATTTTGGGAACTTAAGAAATGAGATTTTCTTATTATTTATTTTGCATTAAATAAAATTAATTTTACTCTTACTTTTATGCCTGTAGCAGTGGCGTCCAAAACATATGCTCTGCCTAACTCGCCCCAGTGATATGCAAAGGTCTGTGGCAGAAGGAATGGAAAGAGGGATTGCAAGCCTAATTCGACTTGCTGGAAAGCACAATTTGACTTATTTAGTTTTGATAATCATTAAATTTAATAAAATCCAATTAAATATTATTTAGCTAAGTAAAATTATTTATCCAACTCAATTTATTTTTTATTCAGAAGCTAACCCTAATTTCTTTCTCATTGTTAAAAGTTTTCTAGAATATTTGTAAAAAAAAAAAAAAAAAAAAAAAAAAAAAAAAAAAAAAAAAAAAAAAACATTCATTTTTTTTTTACTAATCGTCAAAATCAAAATCAAAGTTTGTCAGTATTTGAGTCTCTTTTTTTTACGAGATTCTTGAAAATTCATTGCACTGAGGTATAATTGTAGGAAAACTATTAATTTTTTTCATCCCAGATTTTAATATATAGAGCTGAACTACTTAGAATCGGGATCGAATTTTACAAAATTCTTTTCTTTTATATGAATCACTTTTAATATTTATCTCTAGATATTTTTAATGCTTATAAAATATTTCAATTCAGCAAAAATGAATTAATCGAATAGGGCTACAGTAATTTATAAATGCCTAATATTTGTTAAGAATAAAGCTTGCAAAACAATAAAACAATTATATCAAAGAAATTCATAAAAAATTTCTTCATTACTTAATATTTTTAGAGTGAACAATTCTAAATTTTTAAAGGATTGTATTCAGTCGAATTTTATTGAAAAAATTGGCAACTCTGTCTCTCTCTCTCTGCACACACACACACACACACACACACACACATATATATATATATATATTGTTTATTGAATTACTCTATTGCATGATTTTAGTTTATTTTATGATATTCATTCAATGTAACATACATTTTAAAATAAATATCATAAATTATCTGTTTTAAAACGTATAAGTGTATTACTCAACATTGTGTTTTTACTGATGATAAAAAAAAACTGTTGTTTAATATCTAGGATGTTTCTGTTGATTGATTGATTGAGAATTGATTTCATCATTCACTATGACATTCTTATCATGCCGTGTTTATATTCTTTCTAAGTGCCTAGAAAAGTAAATGTTGATAGATAGTAAATAGTTTCTCTTTTTTTTTTTTTTTTTTTTTTTTTGAATTAATAAGTACATTGAAATATCAATTTGATCATATTTTTGAAAAAATATATATAATTTATCTATAGTATAATTATAATTTATCTATATTTTTTGTAAAGGGTAAATAAAATTTATGAAAGCGTAATTTTGTCCTTTAACGATTTCTGCGAATTAAAATTAAATAGCTGATTCATAAGTTATGTAGGTTTAAAAAATGGTATCTATACTTTTATTATTTCATAATTTGAAATTGTTGTCATAATTTTCTCAATATGTACTAATTTGAGTTTCTTCTTCATTCCTCAGACCAAATTGAAAACACCAAAGTCCAATAATTAATAAAAATCCTCACATAAGAAAAAAAAAATGTAATAATTTTATTAGTAAGCTTTAAAATGCTAACTTATCTAAGGGTAATAATTATTTTTAAAAAGAACTAATATATAAATATATTCATAAAATTCAACATTCAATAATATTCAAAAATATGTAAAAAGGAACATATGTAATTTTTCAAACACACTGCCATAGTCATTTGTCAAAATGTATCCTTTGGGCCAAAAAAGAAAAGAAAAGAAAGGGGGCGATATGGGAAAGGATAGAATAAAACGACAAAGAAATTAAAAAGTAATGTTATTATGCAAAAACAATAATTACATTGAAAATACTAATTAAAATTTTAATATAAAAAATAAAATTACAATACTAAGAAAACATCAAAAAAAACAATTCAGAATATTAATTTCTTTCTTAAAAGAATCAAAAGTTTTTAGTAATTAATCGTCTGGCGTAACATTTAATTTCGATGCTTTCAACAACGTTATCGGCAAACATCCCGAACAGTTGAAAATTGAACAGAAACGGTTTGTTTGGTACCTGACACGTGACCATGAATTGACCCCATATGTAAATATACAGAAAGAATTAATTTATAAGATACTGTCAGCAAAAGAGAAAAAACGATAAATTAAATATGTTTATTCTTATAACCCCTTCCAATATAGAAAGAAAAAAATAATAATTTATCTTTCACAGCGGAACTCTGAAAAATATTGGAATTCCCATTGACTTTTAATCATATAATTCCCAACTGATTCTTCCTTTTTTTTACATACTTCTAATACTGGTGAAACCTAGTTTTGCTGTACTAATTTGAAGTACAGCAAAACCAATGTTTCGCACTCATATCTTTGTAATCAATGTCAAAACCTTCTTAACAAAAAAAAAAAAATCTATTTTGTGTCAAATGTTCCTGGATTACATGTCATCTATATAAATAAAAATGAATGTCTGTCTGTATGTCTCTTTTCCGCTTCTACCCGGCTCATCCGATCGCGCTAAAACTTCGACAACTTATCACTTGCATTTACGAGATGGTTACAACAACAAAAACAAAAATATTGTGCAACCTAAAGCTCTAGAATCATAAAGTAAAAAAAATAAATAATAATATTTACACTTTTCCTTACATATTATTCAATTTCAATGAATGTATTAATTTCCAATTCGAAAATAAATATTATTCTTTCTACCAATCCTAATTAAACAAGACAATTATTTTAAATTTCAAACGATATTTCTAAAATTATTTCTTCTACAGCAACAACGGGCTGGGTACCTGCTGGTACTAAATAAAAGAATAAATTCTCTTATAAGGGAAGTTATATAAAATGAATGTAGGAATTCAAGAAATTTTATAAAAGGAACTTTTCAGAAAACCAGAACAATTAATAAAAAATATATATCCGGTGATTTCGCAGAATGTCAAATTTTTAACACAATCATTTGTTGAAAAGAATTTTCATATATGAATTGCATTAAGAAATAACAATTCCGATTTGTTCCGAGTCTGAGGTGAATAAACTCGTGTGCACGAACAAAAATTTACGATTCTTCGAATGTGAATAATGAAGAATGCGGAAAAGGTATAAGGTATTTTTTTTTTTAAAAAAAAAAAGATGATTGGAGAAATTCTGGTTCTTTTGAAAATTTACAAATAAATACACAAATTAGTTTATATAAATCATAATAAAAGTGAAAGAAATATAACTAGATTCTCTATATTAAGCCTAAATATATACATAAATTTGTAAGTTTAGATTTTGAAGAAATTGAAATAAAATAAACCTCTAAATAATTAAATCGCAAAGTTTAGTTCTTCTATCTTCATATTTAGGCACGTTTTCTTATTGTTAAGTTATTTTTTTTCCCTCCTCCATGTTATTACAAACCACAGAGAAAGAGAAGAACTAGTTCCCCCTACTTCTCTGTGTTTCAAACAAAGTGCTTTTTTCCCCTCAGAGCTATTGCAAAATAATATCATTATATGTATTCAAAATATAACACCATACTGATTTTAAAAAATACTATCGATAAATATCATAATGCATATCAACCATTTCTATACGAGCAATGTTTTAATCACTTAAATATTAATGAAACTTCGCCTAATCAATTTTCTACGCCTTCGTTATTGATTTCAGTTCGTTAGCTACGATAGTGCCGAAACTTTTCCTTTTGAGGATTTTTATTGTTCTTTTTTTATTGCATTTCTTTTTCGAAAATGGATTATTTTTGCAGATTTTATTTAACTCCATTCAGTTTATTAGTTTCAGATTTGTAGATATCTCTAAAAGGGGAAAATTATTTTATAGCCATCCTAGGAAGTCAAGAAGCTAAACACATGCTAATAATGTCACCGAGGCAGAAGGTTTGTGATACGGTATAACTTGACTGAAAGCAAGTGAGTTGAGTAGACTGCAGCTTTTTTAATATTTTCAATCAAGTTTCAAAACTGTTGCAAATGCCTGATAATTTTTATCTGTACATTTCTACATACATTGTTACAAATTTTCAGGTCGGTACAGTTTCACCAGCCCTATAATCTGATCTCCTTTCTCTACTTTCATAGGGCTATTTTTGACCTCGTATTCTTTTGAAAAATCTTATTTCATTGTGTCTACTTGACTTCAAATTCTCCGTTCAAAATCTTGGATCAACTTAATTTTATTTTAACAGAACGTTTTTAAATAATGTCAGGCATCATAAATGTATGTGAAAAACAAATTATAACTTTTACGAATTAGAAAAAAAAAAATGCAAAACGTCATGTGCCTGACTAAGCAGCAAATAGAATAACTCTGTCGATAGACAGATAGTTACCATATTAGGTTAGATAAGATATGCCTTTTCTTATGAAATTTGATTGTGTTATTTGTGGAAAGACCTCATAACTTTGAACTATGTGAATATAAGGAGGCCAATATCTGAACCCACATTTAGGTCTATGAACTTTTATTGTACACAAATAGTCGGAAGTTTGATTTTTGTTGATTTAGCAAGCATAAAACTCTTTACGAGATAGAACTTTATCGGAATCAGATGTCAAAATCTAGAACTGCCATTTCAGAACTTAAACATGTGTCAATATCTAAGCAAATGTAAAATAATCTTGGAAGTCTTGGGAAAATCTTCTTATGAGTTTTACAATGTATGAAATAAATAATTATTGATAATTTTCCATTAGCATACGTGGTACTTAACATAACAATAATAAGTGGCGTCAGGGAAAAGATATTATTTATCTTCCCCTAAAAACATTTGATTGTAAAAGAAGCAAAAAGAAAACAAAAAAACCCTTATATTCTGTTTTAATGGTATTTACTAATTGGCATGGAGCATCTCTACACCAGCTTTTGTATCCTTGTCACCACACCACTGGTCACCATAAGCATATTTTTGAGCATTTCTTTCTTGCAAGATTTTCACATTATTCAAACGAATCAAAATTTTGATCTCTTTGGTAAACTTTCATATCAGAATTAAGAGGGAAAAATTCTTTGAAAAAAAATTGATAAAATGCATTATAAAAGTATTTGTGATGTTTTAAAGTTGATATTATCTGATCGAATGTTTGTATTGTTCTACAGCTAACTAGGGCAAATGCCAAAAATATATAACTTAACTTTTGTTAATGTTTCCTTTCAAATTTAATGAGAAAGTTTTGATAATATGGTGTTTTTGGCAATATTGAAAAGTAATCTATACTTATAATAAAGCTCAATGTGTGTGTGTGTGTGTGTGTATGTGTTGGTGCTCTACATACCAGACCGTTGGACCTACAGCTACCAAATTTGGTACATGTATACCTTGGAGCTTGGGAATGTGCACCTCGGAGCCCTTTTTTCGAATTTTTAATTAGAATTTGAATTAATTAAAATTTAAGCGAAATTTCGACGATTTTCCGCTATAACTTCCGAAAATATTATCGCACAAACATGATTTTTACATCAATTTAAAGATTAAAAAATTATCTTTCTAATGGTATCAGTGTTTTAATGTATAACTTAAGCTTCTATTTTTAACGAAATTTTAAAGAAATATTTTAACCATGTTTTACAACAATATATTTCGGACAAAACAATAAAATTTAATCTGCACGAGCACGTCAAGGGGGAAAAATTAGGTATTATCAGCGTGTTGCCATCCTATTGACGGAAGTTCAAACTAAAAAAAAAAAAAAAAACTATCATTACAAATTAAATCTAAAGAAATGCAACTTTTAGTACGTGACTGGATAAAATAAAAGAAATATAATATGTGACATTTTCTAAAATAAATAATGAACGAGCAAAGGGAAGAAAATAGCTTTTATTAAACTGTTGAAATCATACTGACAGAAGTTCAAATTAAAAAATAAATTAACTATGACTGCAAATTAAATCGAAAAAAAATGTAACACTCACCACGTGATTGGATGAAATTAAATAAATATTAAATGTTATGTTTTCTAAAAAAGAAATACAATACAAAGGTTTCTATGATCGTTTGCAACATCTATATCATTAATTTAGTAAATCAGTGTTACGTGACTTTCGAAGTTTAAATATATCTGGCAGAGAAATTATAAAGAGAGCAAGGCACATAAGTATTTAATTGAAAATCTTAGACCCCATTACTCTTGGCGAACCAGCTGGTCGCCAAAGGCGTCTAGTTAAGTATAAAGTGAGTAAGAAATTACTAAATTTATTAATAGGGCGAAAAATATTTGACAACAAACGTTTTTGCTCAGAATAGTTTACTGAACTGGTTATAAAAATTAATTTTTCATTATAATCAGAATTTATTTTTTCATGAAGAATAGAGGTATCACGACAGTTACTTAGATATGCATCTTATTTCACATGGATGCTCTTTTGAACATGAACCAGCTTTAGGAGAGGAGATTCCATAAAAGTAAAATATATAATATGGTTATTTCTTAAAATAAATAAAAATCAGGAATGAAGGGAATTATACAATGATTAATAAACTGTTTGCTTTTCCCGCTTGATTTGGGGTTAGTATGACTTATGTTTAATCAAAAACGAAAAAAAAAAAAAAAAAACCGTCTTCACAAATAAATGACGGGTTTTTTTTTTGTTGTTGTTGATTAAAAGGATTCGAAGTACGTAAGATGAACGCTGACTTAACTCCGATATATAGGGTGGGGATGGATTATTAAATAGTCAAAGTATTGGGTCGTTCGGAAAGTAATTTCGTTTTTTCCTGACAAAGGATTTAATTGCATTTTTCGCACCCAATTTCATACTTAAACCGCAAAATCATTTTATGTTTTAAGAGCTGATATAGCAAGGCTTGAGTGTGAAAAAGTGCAGCTGATTCTTCGCAGTAGTTTTTGGATGGTGCCCTTTTAAATAAGGAGAGCAATAAACAGCATTTTCGTCATTTTTTTCTTTTTTGCTATATAAAAGGTAAAAATGCTGTTCAAGCCAGAAATAAATTAGCCAATATGTGTGGAGAAGATGTGTTAACAGTACATCAGTACCAGAACTGATTTGCAAAATTTTTCCTTCAAATGAGGAGGCCAAAAACCACCTCGATCAGGTTTTTTACAGCAAAGACCAAAACTTTTATGAGCGTGTAATCATGTTACCACCAAAAATATGGCAAAAGGTATTAGACCAGAATGGCAATTTTATAATTTAATAAATAATTTATTCATTAAACGAAAATTTCTTTTCATTTTGACAAAAAAATACGAAATTACTTTCCGAACAACCCAATAAGTCCAGAGCGTCCAATACTTTAGGGGAGATGTGCTCTTAGTATTTTTGTGTGTGGTATTTTGAGAGTTGCTCATTATTGTGCTTTCCTTCAACAATAGAAGACTTGCAGTCGAAGATTAAAATCAAATTTTATTTGAATTTATTTCAGAGCATCAATTTAATAATATTCTTATTATTATTTATGTTAATCGTGAAAAAAGAATACAGTAAAAAAAATATATATATATTTAAAAGGTAGTCCGATTTTATTTTCAAATATTTCTATAATGTTAAAGAAACTTTTTCTTCACTATGTAATAAATGACTTATAAACGCAAATCCAATTCTTATTTCACTCAAACTTAAAAATGAAACAACAACAGTTTCAAACTTAAAAATCGAGAGTTTAGTTACTCCAGCTTGAATTGTGCATAAAGAGTTGAGTTGTTACAAAGTGTAATGGGTGAATCTCGTGTATAAGCATTAAGCAATATTATCTTTTACAATTACTTTGTTTGAAAATTTCGATTTTTATATACGCAGCATATATGAACGTATTTTTTCAGAGAAAGTTTTGTGCTACTACCGCTTGAGAAAATAAGCTATTTAAAATTACTTATATAAAGACAAAATTACAATTAGTAAAATTAAGCTTGGTTTTGAAGATTTGGAAAAGAGGGTATCAAATTTCAAATTTCTTATGATTTCTAGAACGACTTAATTCCTTTTCTGAGAGACTCTTAGAGAAATGGTCCACATTTCTTTTTCTATCAAACATCCTGATCGCACCGAACAGTAACATTTAATTTGAAACCGTTTATAAAATCTGAATTTTTGTGTCATTGAGGACGCAATTTGGAAGATAATATATATTGCAGAAATGAAGAAGAAAATGCAATTTTAGGAGTAGAAAAATTTTATTAAAATTATTCTAAGATCTTAAATATTTCAGAAAATCAATGTCAAAAATAATACTAATTCTTATTTTAAATGATTTTAAGTAATGATCACGTGCAAAATAGTTTCCTCTAATTCTTTGAAACAATTAACAATTATTTTAAATAAAAATTTAATTAAACAAGCTAAAAAATTAAAATCATGTGTCGAATAATTTTTTTCTCTCTCTTTCAGTGTCCAAAACATACTGTTGCCGGATTCCTTTCAAATACTGATTGACATTGAATTCCACCAATGAGAAAAATTCTTCTGTGACCTGAGGCAAGAAGATTCCTTTCTTTAACGTCGTGCATGGCGTGGGCAAAGTGTAGTGACGCTTGAAGTCCATGTGACATTTTTTTAAAAACTGAATTTACTGGTAAGATTTTATGTTCTATTTTATTATTATGAGTCTTAGAATGATAAACATGATTGTAAATAATGTTTTTGTTGTATTTATGAAGTATTTGCTGTCATTCAATCATCCAAATCAATGAAGTATGGCGATATCGTCACAGACCCTAACGGATAGTAATTTGTAGTATTGTTTTTATTAAAAAGATATATGCATTTAATTTAATCGCAAGAAGAACATCAAAGAAGCGGTCTAAATTGTTTTAAGTTGTCATATAAATAACAGGAGGTGTTTTATTTGTGCATTCGTATGACCTGTGACAACCGAGTTTTATCAACATTATTGAGGTAGGAATGACGCATTACCGTTTTCGTTCAAATTGCGCAAAATGTGTTCAGTTTTTAAGATTTAGAGGTTCATTTCCACTGTTTAACACTACTGTTCATACTTGGAGTTAATAAATATTATTGTTTATGAATCTGTTGAAATTGCGAGATCAGGGCATAAAGAAAATTTGAATGTGCGTGATACATGGTATGTGTCATGCCTGTTAATCCAGAAGTGTATATTTTGTTTCCAAAGTGTTTTCGAATTATGTTTATGCATTTTAATACTATTTTACTACGAATGTTCTTAATTTCTTATCTCGATTAATTTTTAGCTTGTTACTTCCTTATCATGAAGCCTACTTCATATGCTTCACAAAATAACTTTTTTTCAATTGAATAATCGTTTGTAAAAATGAATTTTAGTAAAATTTTGGATGAATTAAGTACCTTTAACTAAATGAAACAAAAAGCGGTTTTATATTGTAGATTATTTTTTATTCTGATCGGAGTTCCATTTCGGTTGTAAATGGCACATTCACTGTATTTGCATAATAACCGAAATGGTTCTTGTTGGCGTTTAAATGCACGCATAAATTGGTTTCGAGTATTTAAGAATTTATTTATAAGTTTGAAATATATTTGTATATTTCCATAATTGCATTTATAATCTGTCTACTTTGAAATTACTTATTGTTTTGCTACTATAAGAAGAGTTCAGTTTACCATACCACTTCTGATTTTGCTTATCTTTAAAATAAAATTTCTATAGCTCTGGGAATTATATATTTGTTGAGGCAATTTCTTTTTCCAATGGGATATATATTAGAAAACTTAGCATCAACAAATTGTTATCTCAATTAGGTGGTTAATCTAGTTTAGTTTGGTCTCGTTTAGGTTTCATAAATTTAAAGCATCTGTGTTTTTAGAAATATTTAAAAGTGCTGATTCAAAAATACAATTAAGTGTGTTCTATTATTTAAAATGCACAGTGTTGGATTAATTTCTATTCTGTTTAGTTTTATCTTTGCATATTGAAAATGCTTCAAGAATTGAACAATTTATAAATAAGATATTTATAACTATTTATAAAATTTATTACCTTTTCAAAATCATATGGTATGAATTAAATATTATAGATGAATATAATAATACTAGTATTTCTTTATGTTTATTAATTACATTTAAATAATTGAAATAGTGTAAGTACGTTTTAAGAGAGTATAAATGTCCCTAGAAATAGAGCACTGAACTCGATTTCTTGAGCATATTTTTTAGAATTTAGAAAATAATTATATCAAGTTGTTGTTTAACAGTAGGGTTTTTTTTTAAAAAAACATTTACTTGTTATTTGAAAAATATCATTAAATATGAGTGTTTGTGTATCAACTGTATTACATTTGTTAGTTTTATTAATTATAATCAATTAGTGAACATTAATTACAAAAGAAGCTGTAGTGTGTATTTTTAGTCGGGTAATCTCTGGCATGCAGTTAATACACAAATACTGATAGATGTCGAGATAAAACTGAAGAATGTAGTTCAGAGTTTTTGCCAATCTCTTATAGATCATGGTAAATATTAACCATAGAATATTGTAAGTTACCATATTATGGTACTCTTTGACATCTTCAAAAACTTTGATGCTTGTACCATGTTCTTTAGTTAAGCTTTTGTGGTATAATATCTACTGTTAAAAATAGTTTATGTAAATGTGGATTATTTGGGTGTTTCCATTCAAATATTTAAATACAGTAAATAGCCAAAAATCTAGCTTGAATTTTTGTATTTAATTAAATAATATTAAGGGTTATAAATTAGACAGAAATGCAATAACACATTTTCTTCAGAAAAATGTTAAGTAAGTTTTATGAGAAAATGCAAGATAATATTGCTTGTTTGAATGATTGTTGAAATTAAATGTAAAATTTCCATAGGCAAAACAAATATAATGAAGTGATGAAAACTGACCCGGACGCATGATATGCAAGCTTAATTAGTATATATTGCTATAATAATGATTTGAGCCTTTGCACTTGAAATTGAGAGTAAGATATGCATCAAATTACTGAATTTTCAAATTTAAATTTATTCAAGTTATATTGTTATTATAAAAGAAAAAAAATTACTTGAACATGCTGTGCCAATTTTATGTATTCCAAGTGTTCAGGCTCTTTTTTAGGTAGGAAATAACATATTAAAATAAATTAATATATAATTAAGATTGAAAAAAGTGTGCAGTTAAAGAGGTTATGTTCATGTGAAAATTTATCATAATGAGTGGTTAACAAATGTGTTTTTACAAATATATATTTCTAAAAAATAATCAATTTTTGTTTTAAGTATTTACTACATATATAATAGTAACTATCTAAATATAAAGTATTAACATTTGTAGTGACTTGGTTACTATGAGGATTCTGTAACTGAAAGTAATGAAAGAATAGTATCGCTTATATCATTATAAATTGCTGGTCTTTTTCTTCAAATGAGGTTAAAAATTTTGAAAGAGATGAACATAAAATTTCAATTGCCTCTACTACTACCTAGCTCTAATTACTACTTATTTTCAGTTATTTGTTAATACTTCAATTACTAATCTCTAGGGGGGGGGTTACATACCCCCATACCTTTTTTTAATTAATGCTTTTTTAGGAAATTTGAGATTTTCTATATTTGTTTTATGCATATTAAGATTAAAAAATTTAAATGGTGTATGCAGCTTGAAATTCTTAACTTTTTGCTTTTGGTTTGCATAGTGTGAAATAAACTAGTTAAATGTGTTCCCTTCCATCCTGAAAAGTGTGGAAGTGGTTTTTAGTGGGAAAAGTGGTTTTTAAAGTATGGAATTAACGTGCAAAGGTGGATTTTTTCCTTTTCTTGTGGATTGAAAATAGAATTTAGTTTTAAGAAAAATCTTAATAGGGTAATATCTTCAGTAACTTTTTTTCCTTTCATTAATAACAATAATTAACTTATATTAACAAAATATCTTGCTAAAGAATGTGTGTCAGTATGTGTCAGAGCTATGTAAAGATTTTCTTGAAATAAACATTGTTTCAAATATAGTTCCATTATATGGAATGCATTATAATTTTTACCATGTAACATGAATTATTGCCCATTATAGTAACAAATTCCTTTTATGCATATTAACTTGTCAAATGTTGTATTCATGAGAAATTTTTTTTTTTGAGGAAATAAAAAAATAAAATGCATTATGAAGCGAACAATTTTTTTGTCAAACATTTCATTAAAGAATTGTTGATTTTAAATTTGAATATTCCACTTATAAGATTATGGAATTTGTGTATAGTTTACAACCATAATTGCATTTGTTATCATTTAATCACTGCTTAAATGTTAAGTGAGCTTTTTTAAGGATATCTAGTGGTAATTTTATTTAGTATACTTAATGACAAATCCGAACTATTTTAAAAGCTTTTTAAAGTTTTACTGATACTATTTTCGAAAAAAAAGTAAATGTTATATTGACATTTTATCTTTGTGTATTTCCAATTAAAGTTCCTTATTCTCGGAATTTATCCCTTTCTTTATTCAATCTTTTATTTTATTGAATCGTATATTTAAGCTATTTTAATTTGGTAAATCCTGAATTAAAGGTAATTTATTATACTTTTTATGTTTTATATTTAAGTTATGTTTTTTTTTATTGATTTATTATCATTGTATGTGTATACAAGGTTTTCTGATCAACTTTATAAAATAGATTAAACGATTTTTTCAAAAAAATATTTAGAATTGCAAAGAGTCAAGGTAAAGGCTGGGGGAAAACTTAGTATATTATTATATTGTTAATAGTTCTTTAATTAACATTTGTACCATTCTTTTTTATATCTTTAATATATATCCTTTTTATAGTTTATATTCATTTATACTTCAGAACTTCCACAGCTTATTATTAAAGGTATATTATTAATAGTTCTTTAATTAATGTTTTTATCATTCTTTCTTATCTTTAATATATATCCTTCATTTTATAATTTATATGCAGTTATACTTTAGGACTTTCACAGTTTATTATTAAAAGCTTGAAACTTAATTATTGCTTGATTATATATTTCAACTTTTTGTAAGAACAGTTATATATTAAGCTGTTTGTGTAAATTTATTATTATTACTATTTTTGTACTTCTGTTTTGTTATAGCCTTTAGGGCTTGGAAATGTAGTTTCTGTCAGTGTTATCCTTCCTTTGTGAAGTTGTTTCCTCTATTAATTCCTCTGAATTGTATCAGTTTCAAAACCTACTTTTAATATTTGCTTACAAATTGTTTTTTTTATGTTCATTTTAAAGTACTAAAACTTTAATTTGAATTTAAAATATCAATTTATAAAGTTTTTTTAGGAGTAAACTATTTGACAGTAGTTTAGTGTGGTTAGGAATTCATTTATAAGATTTATTGACTTAGTTCAGAAATGTTTACATTTAAAAAAAAATTGATTTCTTTTAATAATAAATCTTAGTAATTTCTTTTAATAATAAATCTTATACTTTAAATTCTTTTAAAAGGTAGAATATTGCTATATTTTTTTTTTTTTTTTTGGAAAATTGATTTTATATTCTCTCACTGCTCCAATTATAATGGTCTATTATGATCTATATTATAATTGTTTTTTTTTTAATTCAAAGATCTAAAATATTTAAAATTAATATATTACTTAAATATTTGGAAGCTATTTCACCATTTAGATTTAGCTTTTGCTGAATTTGCAAAAATTATATGTAAAGTGGAAAAAATGTATGTATAATTGCATTATATTAAATTATCTAGTATATTATTAGCTTATTTTTTAAAAAGTAAATTTAATTTTACTTTTTTATTTCTAGGACCTGCTAAAGAATTTGCTGCTTATAACCATTAATAAAACAAGAATCAAAAAACCTGCTGCTTTTCTTAAAAGCTGCTGCAAATTTTTTTGGTGGTAATTTTATGAACTAAGGTGTCGTCCATCATTCCAAATAGAACTATGCATACTCGGCCATTAGTAGCACTTTTAGATGGCAGAGATTGCTCTGTCGAAATGCCCATTCTTAAAGATGTGGCCACAGTAGCATTCTGTGATGCACAATCCACTCAAGAAATTCATGAAAAAGTTCTAAATGAAGCAGTAGGAGCACTAATGTGGCATACCATCACTTTAACAAAAGAAGATTTAGATAAATTCAAGGCATTGAGGATTATTGTTCGGATAGGTTCGGGTGTTGACAACATTGATATCAAAGCTGCAGGTGAGTTGGGTATTGCTGTTTGTAATGTACCAGGCTATGGAGTGGAAGAAGTTGCTGATACTACCATGTGTCACATTCTTAATTTGTATCGTCGTACTTACTGGTTGGCAAACATGGTTAGAGAAGGAAAAAAGTTTCAGGGTCCAGAACAAGTTCGAGAAGCTGCTCAAGGATGTGCAAGAATTCGTGGTGACACACTTGGCATCATTGGACTTGGTCGTGTAGGAACCGCTGTAGCGCTCCGTGCCAAAGCTTTTGGTTTCAACGTAATATTTTATGATCCGTATCTCCCAGATGGCATTGAGAAATCTTTGGGTTTGACTAGAGTATATACATTGCAAGATTTGCTTTTCCAGAGCGATTGTGTGTCTCTTCACTGTACTTTAAATGAGCATAATCATCATGTGTTTAATGAATTTACCATCAAACAGATGCGTCCAGGAGCATTTTTGGTCAATACAGCTAGAGGTGGTCTTGTTGATGAAAATGCCCTGGCTGCTGCTTTGAAAGAAGGCCGAATTCGAGCGGCTGCATTGGATGTCCATGAAAATGAGCCATATAATGCCTTAGCTGGTCCTCTAAAAGATGCACCAAATCTCATTTGCACTCCTCATGCTGCTTGGTACAGTGATGCCAGTGCAACAGAATTGCGAGAAATGGCTGCAAGTGAAATTCGCAGAGCTATTGTTGGTCGAATCCCAGACTCACTTCGAAATTGTGTGAACAAAGATTACTTTGTGAGCAGTCAGTATGGGGATGGCATGAATGGAGCTGGCAGGTATAACTACAATCCAAAGGGGGTTCCTCATTCCACCACTCTAGAACCCTTGTCTACATCACCAGCTATTCCTGTACCTCATTCACAGCCTCATTCAACTCTTCAAGATACACCTAATCATTTGGTTCCAAAACCTGAGAGCTCTGAAGTCCATTAAAATTCCTCTGTGCCATGAAGTTGTATCCCACCTATCTGTGCAGAAAAATCGGGGCTGTTTGCTATGGCAGCTTTAACAGTCCCTCACAGATTGTTACAACAGCTCCATACTTAGTCTTTTCAAAGAAAGAATTAGCCATCCAGAATGCAATTTTAAGAACTTTTGGCCCTTGGGGGATGAATGTCTTCACTCTCAATGTTAAACGTTTTTATTATATATTTGTAATAAAAAATAAATCAAAATAATGACAGTGGTGTTGATTATTTGAAAATATTAAACACAGAAGACTGGATAATGTGTTCTACAGTCTAGCTTTGATAACAGCTGTAAAGGAATCATCAGGTGTTTCATACCTTATTGACTACATGTAGTTTTATCATTCGTCATAGGTAGCATGGATTTTGGGAAACATGAAAGATAAGTTCTTTAATAATTGGAAACAGATAACCACATTCATTGTATCCCCGAAAGATTTTTTTTTTTTAAATATCAACTGCTTCATCTCACTTTAAGAACTTGTATAGTACAGTGGCATTTTGTTTCTGTACTTTCATATTTGAGATTCCTGTTTTTCTAGCTTAAATTACTTGTCCATCTCTTATTGACTTGTTCTGTCGATAAGGCTTCTTGTACAGAAAGCAAAATATATCAGGGAAAATCAGAACATTTATTCTTCCCCAGGAAGCAGCATATGAATGTGGAACCATTTGAAACATAAAGTTGTAAATTATCACTTGCATGTTCATGTAATCTGCTACAAGAAAATAAGTTGTCATTCATTGAATTTTTTAAAATAATTTTGATTGATTTGAGCTATTTTATGGCTAATTGCATTTAATCAAACTGCTGTTGATATCTTTCAGGCTGGCATCTATGTATTGCTTGTTATTAGGTCTGAATAAAAAGAGGTTTATTTTATTTGATAACTGTAAGCTTTACATTTTCTTTCCACAAATTGTTCATTTTTCTTCTTTTAATTTTTGTCATTGTGTAAATTTTAAAAGGCCTATTGCCTAGATGAGTGTTGCATGCATATTGCAAAGTTAAATGCATTGTTTTAATAAAATTTACAATGTATACTTGCAATTTATGATGTTTAGTATGTTATTGCATTGTAGGTAAGAAGAATAAAATTGAATCTTTGTATAAATGGAAGTGCATCTTCTGTTTATATTTTTTAATTGAACATTTGTGTTTTCCCTTAGTGTTTTCTTGGATTCCAAACTAAGGTTTTTTTAAAATTAACCAAGGAGTATTAGTTAAAATTGACAAATCTGGAATGTAATCATAAAGTATTTTTATAATCAGTCGTTCTAAATTTAAATCTGCATCGTATCGTAACTTCTACCATTATTTTAAGAACTTATTTACACTGAAGCTATTAAATAGATTAAAATATTTAAATTTATAAGCTAAGAATGAATTTCAGATTTTAATAGCTTTTAATTAGTTCACATATTTTAAATTCTAAATAATAAAGATAATAGAAACATTTTTAATTACCTAAATTTAAGTATTTCTTGATGGGTCAGAGGATTTTTGTATTTCCAAATAGACTATATTTCAGAATTATTATACTGAGGAAATGTAGGCAGGTAAATGATTAACTTACCTTGACTGTCATATAAATGTGTAAAGTATTCTGGTTTTGTCAGATATATAGGATAAATCGAACATTTTTTTTGTATAATTGACTTTTTTAATAATTTTAAATTACTACAGTATTTATAGTTACCATAATCTGTTTTAAATATACTGTCATATAAATGATTTTCTATGTCATGGGTCATAATAGAAATGCAAAATTTTTACAATGTTGGTAAAATATATAAGTAATGAATTTTAATATGTTGAAGTGTAAAATCCAAGACAAAATTATGCAGAGTTCCAAAATGCTACCATGTCTGTAATACCCGTCATTAGCGTTAAGCTGTTAGATGCTTTTCTGATATTTATGGTTCTTTGGTCTGATTAAATATTCATTTTTATCTTTATATTTAACAATAAATGATCAATTCTTGAGTTTTATTTATACTTAAATTCTGAAGTACAAATTTCACCAGTTAAATTTTACAACATAAGCCTGAATGATAATTAATTCCTTAGTGGAAAGAAGATGGTATGGTCTTATTTTCAATTGTTCTATAATATTTAGATAATTGAATTTTAAAATCGCAGGATTTCTAATCTCATGTCATTTATCTCCATATTTCTCCTCAAATGTGAATTTCAGTTTTGAGTTTGATCCCTTTGGAGATTTAAGTAATTGTTCTTATAGAATAATTTTAAACTAGATTTATTCTATATCATCTAAACTAAAAAAAGAGCACCTTTCATTTCTATGAAACAGTATCAAAAATCTAAAAATAAGTAGCTTCATTTTCAATTGCCATAAGTAGCTAAAATAAAATGGCATATCACACATGATAAAGAAGAATAAAACTGAATTTTATTTATGAAACAAAAGATTTCTAAAAACAATGGGACACATTTACAGATAATTCTGAAATTTATACACTAATAAATAAATGTTCCTTTTACAACTTAAGCATGCTATTTACAGGAAAAGGTTGATATTATTTTCTTCGGCTACCACCACCAGCCAATAGCATTGCAATTCGGATGAAGATATTCAGTGTATCCAGGTATATGGAGATAGACCTAAAATTAAAGCTTTTGTTTATCACAAGTACACAATAATTAATGGAAAGACAATAGAAATGGCGACATGCGAAGCAGCATATTTTAAATACTTTTTAAGGACTAACAAGTGTGACATGCTAAGATTATCTGTGTCAATAATTGATATTCAACCTAATAAAACTACCATACAGTAGAACAGTCGGTATTCACGAATGATGCAGTGTTTAAATATAAAATCTGAAATTACCATTTCTGTTGAAACATGTAAAAAAATTTTCACCCCTGGCTTATTTTTTTGGGGATTAAGGAAAAAAATATGTGATGAAATTTTTTTTTCTACAATTAAATACATTTTTAAATAATATTTATATTAGAATTTGAAAGACATATTTATCAATATATTTAATTATTTTATATAATGTGAAAGAGAAGTAAATTCTGTCTAGATATTACTATTTCTAATACTTAAAATCCAGTAAAACTACAGCTTAGGATAGTATAGTACTTAAACATATCTTAGTGATGAGAATGTAAAGTAATCTAGTTTTAATAAATTCATTTCTGCATAGGTATTTATTATGGGTCAAGGATATATTCCCAAGATTAAACTCATGCTCATTTTTAACATTTACTAAAAAACTAAATAAAGAAATTCTATGTTTTCAAGTACAGTAAAAGCTCCTTCGCTCTTTCTCTATTTACGTTTTCACCATTCGTGGATCTAAAAAATGCGACCCAATTCCTATGTTCGCAGTTAAAAATTTCTTTATCGCAGATCTAATAAGTACATACATAATAATAAAAAGATTCCAATAGGTATCCAACCCAATATCCTTTGTAAATGCCGTCAAATGGATTAATGAAAAAAGTAAAATAGATCTTATTACAACTTTGCCTAAGTATGTTGTTAACTGCAAACAGCCAAAACCGAGAATGGAAAAGGATGAAATTGGTTCGAACAGATAGAATTAAGTAACATTCAGGAATTGCTTGAATCGCAAGATGAAGATCTGACTGAAACCGACTTGGAGGAAATGATAAATTCACAGCCCATTGAAGAAGAGGCTTCAATAAGCACTGGAAACGTGACAATTAATTTGAAAAATCTTAGTGAAGGTTTAAGAATGGCAAATGAGCTTTGCGATTTCTTTATGAACATTGATCCATCTATGGAACAAAGTCTTATTTTTAAGAGGCAAATTGCTAATCCGACTGCTGCGTATCAGTCTGAATTGAAGGAGCTTTTAAAACTGCCAAGCAAGAGAAAATCACAGAATTCGTCAAACCATTGCCTAAGCCTTAGATATATATTTGTGTTTTTTTTTTCGTCTTGTCACCTAGGAACATATCCCCTATAAATTACCATTCCATATTCATGGTTTCTGTATTTGCGGCATATTTATGGAACGTATACCCCACGATTAAAGAGCTTTTACTGTACTACTTTCAAGTAAAATTGCATTAATTTACAGCTTATTCTGCTGTTAATGCTTCAATACATTATATATATAATAAATTCTGGTTTTGAAATTCAAATTGAAAGGGATTCATCCTAAGTTTTATTTTGAGTTAATAATTGGACATTTAACTGATAATTAATATTTTATGCATCTGAGGAAATCCAGCATATAATAATAATTGTAAATTTAAATTTTTCTCTCTAAACTGATACTACATTTAGATTACAATAAGTGAACTAACATTATTCTGTAAAGATTAATTTTTTAGAAGAGATCATCACTAGTTTATCTCTAGACTTTTAAAATTAACTAATTAATGACATTTTTTAAACTAAATTATTTCCATATTTACTTTTTAATACTGATCTAAAAACTGGGGAATAAAATTCAGGGAACATGAAATTATTTAAGAATGAGTAAAGAAGCATCAATTAAAAATAACATTTTTTGAATTATCTTATAGAGTTAAAATACAATTCATAAAATTTCACTCATCCACAGAGATTAAATATTCAAAATTGGTAGTATAAAAACTTACGCATTGATAGGATCATATGGTCTGTGAGCATATACTGGATAATTCTCTGCCATGTTAACAATTCGCTGAGTATCATATAATAAAAATCCACCAAATAAGACAAGTCCTCCATACATGCTAATACTGTACAAACCAGCTCCTAAAGCAGTGGTAGGTGGCAAGAACATTGAACCTAATGAAAAAGATTTAAGAGGCAAATTATATTTTATAAAAGCTTCTGTATATTCTGCATGTTACATATGGCATAGTTTAATCATAACCGGTTCTTGCATCACTAAACATCAAATCAAATAAAATCTGTATTTGTTGTGTTTTACACAAACTGACTTCCATAAAAATATCTGTCTTTGTACTCAATTTTGTGATTTTTTAAAAATAACTTTAAAATATTTACTTCAAATAGACAGTATAGTTTGAGATTCTATTTCCTCTCATATTATTTCTTTTGAATGTTTATCAGTTACATCTAATGGTATTTTTGCTGAAAATATTGATTATATCTCAGATCTACCTAATATTTTAGTAAATAGATTACTCATTCTGATTTAATCAAATAGGTTTACTGGTTTTCTTTTAATCAAAGATTTATAATCCTTACAGAAGTATTAAAATATTTTAATAAATATAAATAATGTGAAAATTTGATTTGTCGCACACTGCATGTTAATAAAGATAAAAAAATATAAGATCTTAAAAATTATATTTAACAAAAATATGTTTCTACAAATTTATTAACAGTCTTCTATTAACTATCTACTCATTTGGCACAAAACTGAAAAAGTACATCAACAGGCCAATTAATTTTTTTTTTTTTTGTCAAACTATGATTTCCTCTGCTATTAAAATTTTAATAGTGTAAAATGTGAACATTAAATAAAACATATATCTGTTTGAATATCTGTTCAGAGATGACTGCAAAATTCTTACCTAAAGAAGCAGCAAAAACTACTCCTAAACCACAAGCCAACGGACCACCCATATATAAGAATTTTTCACTAGGTGCACAAGCAGCAACAGTAGACAACCCTAATAAATTAAAAGAAAGGTATTATAACAAAATTTGACACAATAGAGTTTGCATAAACATGCAATAAAATGCCAAGATTTCCGAAAAATTATGCCAAACTTCTCATTTCAATTTTTTAAAATTTATTTCAATAAGATACCAAAAAAATTAATAATAATAACAACAATAAATATAAATAATAACTGTTACATTAAAGCCATCGAATTATAATGCAGAATACTGTTAATTATGAAAACTAGTTTAAATGTTGGTTCCAACTATGCAAATAATCCAATAAATGGGTGGGCAATCATCAATTGTTGCTTTAAATTTCAGACTGTAGTTCTCTAGCTATAAAATCATGTTTTAAAGGTTTCCAAAACAGAAATCTGAGAAGTTTTCATCAACAGAAAACCCTTTATCCACTCAAAACATGTTAATGACATTAAATTTGTAGGTAGTTAGCATATTTATTGGATAACTAAACTTTCATATGCAGTATAATTTATTTAAACTGCTTTATATTCTTGTAATAAATTGTTAAAATAATCCTCAATCATTACAAAAAATAAACATTTTTTTAAAGAAAAATTTCAGCCATTTGCCATGTTTTAAAAATAAGTAGAAACAAATTAATATACCTCCAACAACGCCAGCAGTGTACCAAGCAGCTCTCATTAGTAGTGGACCACCCAAAAGGCATAAAGGAGCAACAACTGCTCCCATAATTCCACTATGTACCATCCAGGCTACATGTTTTCCACTAAAGCCTTCTGAGTATGGCATAGATCTAACTACCATTCCACTTCCAATCATAGCTGCAAAAGTAGCTCCTATTGCCTGATAAATTAAAAAATATTTTAATACATGCGATTGACATTTTAAATTTCATATTGAAAATTTTCAGATACTTATAAGTTATAAGAAACCAAATACACTAAGAACATCACAATAACCAATTAAAATTAATAATTGTTTTTGATATCCTTAATTAATTGTTTTTAATCAATAGCACACTTTTCCCACAACTTCCTTATTGACAATTATTATATAAACTGGTCATCAACACATAGTCCATTTAACTAACAAACATCAACATACATTAGAATTCAAATGGAAAATTTTCATTTGTATTTATGATTTACATTAAAGTTTAAATATGTTACAGCCAGCTTATTCTATTTTTAAAGCTCAACATAAAAATTAAGTATTTATACATTTTTTGAAGTGTCCACAGATGAAATATTTTTCAATCTTTGAAGTTTTCATACTATATCAAAAAATAAGATACATTTAAAAACATAGATATCCTTCAGCTTATTTTTTAAGTAACAGTAAAGAGAGAAAGAAAGAAGGGGTGGAGGGCATAATTTATATTTCTTAATGTTATAGTTCCTAAAAGAAAAAATATTTAATAAAAAACAAAAATCCCTTTTAAAATATTATGAACCTTAGTTGCTAATCAATCATTCACTAACGAAGAGAAAATATTTCAAAATAAAAATATACATTCATCTGTGACAGAAAATATCAACTTAAAAAAACGACAACACCTTTATGCATTGATTACTTTTTCTTTATCCAGAGAAATATTCAAATAGCCCTTGTTATTTACTGAGTTAATAAAAAAATAAAATTTGAAAATATCACGAAATTTTCTGTTTCTTCTAAATGAGATAAATAACAACTACTTTCTGGGAATTTTTATATATACATTAAAAGTAAATTTGGTGGGATAGATGTAGATGGAGATGCTACTTATTTGTTATAATTTTAAGCAATGACAGAATTAAATACTATCCTAATATCAAATACTCATATTAAAATGCAACAAGATGTTTATAATCATATGTAAACTTATGCTATAATTTTAATAGCATTGTAGGCAAGATTCTACAACTTAAATTTACAATTTATGATAACTTTAATTAATAAAAAAAGCACAGCAAGGATTCTTATACCCAATTTTATCTTGAATATGATTTTAATCTTTTGAAAAGTTATAAATATTATCTTAATAGAAATTTACTTTAAAGAGAAATTACAATTACTCTGATAAAATCAGCATTTAAAATCACTGCTATTTGATTTTATAAAGATGCTTCTACAGCTTAAAACATGGAAAATCTTGTATAAGATCCTATAAATACAATGGTATTACTCGTAGCTTCACACAAGGAATCAATATATTAGTTTTCCCACATATGGTCAATACAGAATTTACATTATTAATAATAATAAAACTGAAATATAGAATTTTGTTTAAAAAAATTCAGTCCTTTTAAAAAAAGAAAACACAAATAAATTTCTATATTAATAAATATGATTAAACAGTTAAATATTTTATGTACTAAATAATTAAATAAAAATTTTAAGACTGCATAAATGGATGTCATGTGTTCAGTTCAGTTTGAAAACTTGACAGATACAGGACCATATCCCAGACATCATATGTACAAAAACAAACAAACAAAAACTCAAATTTAATTTAAGTTTCTAAATTTAAATTATTAATAGTGGCATAGAAAATCAATAAAGTTAATAACTTACAAGCAATGAATTCCGTGTCATAAGATTAAGTAGTTTGGGAGACTGACTAACTGCATATGCAGCTGCAGCTGTAATAGCAATACTTCCACCAAAATATGCATATGTGGATCTAATACGATCTTTCACATATTGAGGCCAAACCCTGAAATATGCATTTCAATAATATAAACAATTAGAAAGTGATATATTAACATTAATATTTAAGTTAATGACATATTATTAATATATCATTAATTTAAATGGAAAATGCACCTACATAGATTTTTCATAAGCTCCGGGTTGAGAAGACAATCCTAATCCATAATAACAAAGAGAACCTATGCCAAAGGCAGATGCACCAACTAACAGACCTTTTCCTAAATTAAAAGCTAAAAACAAATACATAATTACAAAATATATTTAAAAATCAATAAATCAGAAAAATGTTATTGGAAGAAAATGCACACTTCTTCACTAAGAAAATTAAACTTCACAATATTTTGTAATACTCCATTACAGGGGTGGGGTGATGAGTCATTATGTCATTTTTTCTTAAGATATGTCAGATGAGGAACAGATATACTGTCAAATAATTTTGGCCTATGGTTATTGGGTCATAATAAAAATAAATACTAACAATTCTAAACTCTTTTATTTAGTACAAAAAAATACATTATGTCTTGTATAGTAGTAAACTTTTTAGATATATGTATATTTCAAATTAAAGTAACATTAATGTGACATCTGTTGTTGCAGATTAGATGATAACTTATATTAGGACTGTAAAACATTCAGAATGTATGTTGAATTAGAGTCATCGACCAAACGTTTTTTAAGCGAGTTCTTAATGTTATTCATCTCTGAAAATGACTTACAGGTATAGATGCCTGCAAATACCAGCTTCTTCAAACAGTTAAATGTTTGAATCAAATTTCATGTTTCCAAAATTTTATTACTGGCATATTTACTTATGTTGAGCTTTCAGTTTCAATCAATTCTAATTTTTCTATCACTATAATAAATTTCTGAATCAATATTGAGGTAGATTGAAAATAAATCAGTTGCATTTTAAATTCTTCAATTTCCACCCAATCAAATTGGAAAAAATTCAATTTATCAAATGAAGTCACATGCAAGCTCTTTTGATTGGCAGCATCCCCAAAATATTGTGTCATGTGCCATTGATGGCATGCATGCAACTGGTCACTATCCCTACTCTATTAAATTCCTGAATGAGTAATTTTTTCACAATAAAATCATTTTTTAGGCTTCTAAAATTATAATCTTTAGTTTTTTAGATCAAGGATTCAATTTCTGATACTACAAACTTTCATAAAATGTCATTTTTTTCAATCTAATTGTCAATAATATAAGATATTTGACATTTTATTTTACTTAATTTGGTTTTTTCAATCACTATCATAAACTGAATTTTTTAAAGATGAAAACAAATAAATACTTGAAAATGATTTAACATGAAAATCAAGGTAATAATAACTATTATTAGAATAAAATAAAGTGTCATTTATTCTTATATTTGTGAAATATGTTCTGAACCATTTAATGAAATTAACCTTCAAATAGAGTATAGCTGTGAAAATATAAAAATTTGTATAGACCGCTCAGTTTAAAGTGAATGCTCAAATTAATGGAAACAAAATAATAATATACCTGTTCCTTGTTCAGGAGCCATCAACCTTTCTTTTAATGTGGGACTCCTTGCAGAGATTCGTGCTCTGCGAGCTGCAGATCGGGCATCATTGGCCATACCTTTTGACTGATTAGCCATTGATGATCTTACAGACAGTACAGCAGATTTCAAAGATGCATTTTTTGCAAAACAATGCAAAGATGGCCTAACAACAAATAAAGCAGCGGCCATGGTTAAAATATTAAAGTTCCACAGCTAAACTGAAAAAAATGGGAAACATCTTTTAATATGGTGTCATGCAATCTATTATAAATAAGTTATGAATGGTTCTGATATACATGCAGGAAAAAGCTACATTTAAAATGGAAAGCATCTGTTTATAAATCTTTCATCATATTTTAACTGATGCTCTTCCATTAATAATCATGCATAGAAATGCTTCACGACTAATATCTACAAACTACAACATAAAATTTCGTCATTCATATTCAATAACTAAAATAATTTCTAATGGTTACATAAGCAGGGGTGGGAAAAAGAAAATCTGAAACTTTGTTTTATCCTACGAAGTCAAATTTCAAATAATTAATGCTTCTGGCTTCACCACTTACTCAATATTTTAATTATATTTCACGTGTGAATTTCTTGAAATACGAGTTCAGATCAGACGCTCGAAACGAAACAATAACACCAAAATCACGTTGCGAGCAATGTATTTGACGAAAGAGAAACGTCTGGAAAACGTGATGCAACATCGGAAAAAAAAAGGGAAAACACGCACGTAGAGACAGTAGTTACTTTTAAACCAGCCAATCAAGTTGTTCTAAAAAATGTGTGGGGATATTAATAAGTATTCAACATGGGCGTCAGAAAGGCAAAGTGATTAAAAAATATCTTTAAAAAAGAAAAAAGTTTAATAATTTCGAAATTTCGGGGATTTTGAATTGAGCTCCGAAATTATAAAGATGTATTTAAATTACAAATACTTATTCTAAAATTTTTCTGGTTATTTTTGAAAAATATATTGTTTGAAATCAAACTATATCACATTTAGTCAGAAATAAATCTCTGGTGCGACTACTTGAACGCACAACAACAATCTTTAAAAAGTAGGAGGGAGTTTACAATTTCACTGTGACTGTATCTGTAAAGATTAAAATAGAGTGAAAGTAAACAAACATGACATCTCAAGCGCATCTATCCAGTGGTCGTGTAAATATTTCATTATTACGAGATGATGCTCGGCGATTGTTATTAGATTCTCTGGACAAATGCCCTGGAACCAAAGTAAACCGAATTCTTGGTTGTTGTTTTTAGTTAATTAGTTCTAAAACATGTAGTACGTAATCCTCTATCAATCTTGGATTGTTTCCTTAAACTTTTTAAAATATTTAAATTTAATTTAGTACCATATTTTGATTATAAGAGATATCTCTATTTACACTTCAGACAGTATTAATACATAATTTTCTTTCATGTCTGATGGGAGGGAAAATAGGTTTAGACATGTGTGTATAAAAATGCTTGAATGTAATTTTTATATACATAATTAAATTTTGTAGATTGATTTGAGAATACATGAATAATGAGGACATATAATAATTTGTCATATGTTGCTTTTGAATTTTGGTTTTTTGATGGGTAGGCATTGAAATCACAGGTTTCAAACATTTTTATGAAGAATCTGCTTTATGTATCTGTCTTCTGCATATTAAATTATTTCTTATTTGCTAACAAAGCCTCAACATGTTACCAAACTTAAATATTGTTTCTTTTTCTCTTAATACAAACATTCATTAATGAGAGTTATCCTTAAAAATCTGCTCTATTTATATATTATACTAGTTGAATTCTTCTTTAAAATCTACTGTTAGTGGTTAATCTACTCTCATCTTTAAATATCCACTCTTTTTATGTATTTTATTAATTGAATTCTTTTTAAAATTTACTGTCAGCAGTTAAAAGTTCTTTGATTAATGCTTTTAGATACAGGGATACTGCTTTCATCATTTGACTGCAATTCACTATTCAAGGTTTTCTGTTTACATTTTTATTTTACTTATAAGTATTCTATTTTGTGTAATATCGATTTAACATTGGTTTTTATTATTTTTAATCAATAAAATAAGGAAAATAGTAAAAATATATGCAAACTGAGTCATCATGCTAGATGATTTTGAACCTTAGATCCTTTAGTTACCTGGCATGTTTTATGTTCCTTCCAGATGAAGTTAAGAAGGAAAGGTTTAATCTCAATGTATATTTTTATTTTTTTTAAAAAACATTTTAGTAATAATTGGATATTTGCTTTTTCTGTTTTTTAGTGGATAAATTAACAGCATACTTTATAAATTGTCAGTCATTCTTCTTCAACTATATCTTTCTTGCATCTATTTGATAAGTGATTGTTTTTTTCACTGACAGCAGCTTGTAAATTCTTTACTTTCTCAATACATAATCCAATTTTTTCAATTTTATTCAATTACCCTATTAATGAAGCTCATTTTTTCCCCTTCTATATAATATATATATATTATTTCATATAATAGTTTTATATTGTTGTTTTAAAACATTGCATTTGAATTTTTCACCCAAATTAAGAAGAATAATACATACCCTTGAATGATGATCTAGTATTGTAAATTTAGCAACAAATTTTTAATATGAGCTTATTAAAAAAAAGCATTTTCCTCTTTAGTACACATTATTCACTTGCTTTTTCTATATTTCAAGGATGAATATTTCCCATTCCTCTCTATAGTTATTATAAATTGCAAAATATCAATAGCTCTAATCATTAACATGGATCTCAACATTAACATGGCAACATAATACCTTTACATGATACATACTAACATCATTAATATGTAACTCAAATCCATTATACAAGTAACAATTTATAGCTATAATACATGTTATTGTTACTTTTAAAATGCAGTTTTTCTTACCAAATTATAAACACAAACTAGAAATATTAAAGAAATTCTTAAAACACACTTATATTTTATAAATAATAATATTATATAAATGATGATTAAATCCTAGAAAGTTTTTTTTTTTTAATATTTAGCATAGAAAAACAATTTTGCTGCTACAATCCTAAATAAGATTTAAATGCTAAACAACAACAAATTTCCATATTTGGTATTTCAATTCCAAAATAAAGCAACCTTTTATCTATTATAGTTTGCATTAAGACTGTATAAAAAGCATTCAGTTTTTTTTTTTTTTTTTTTTTTTTTTTTCTCAAACTTCTACTGTTTTGCAAAATTTAGTTATTTGAATTATCTGTTTTAAATTGTCATGTGATATTCATTAAAAACTTTAAAAAAAATATCACTTCTAATGGATATGTAATGGATGATTTTTCTTTAATTGTTTGTGTTAAATTGTTAGCTATCAAAATAACATCTATATTATTCCTTGTTGCAAAATAAAGCTATTTAAGTCTTACTGTATAACTTCTGTTAGTGTAATGAAAATTCATGTATATTATTTAGTTTTTAAAATATAAATCCAGTTTAATTATTGAATTCATTAAACATTTTATTTAAACTAATCAGTTGTTTACTTCTTAGGCTTTATTTTGGGATGAAAAATTGAGTGGACCATTTGGTTTGATAGCCGAATATGTTTTACTACAGGTATTTATTGATTTTGTTTAAATTAAATTGTGTTTCCCAAATATTTATGCAAATGTTGATTACATCATAAAACATGGGGAAGTAAATAACAGGAAACCTTGTACTTTGTTTGTTAAATTTTAACATGCTTGTAAATTATTTAGTTTAGGTTAATTTATTATTTTAGCAATTTCAAAAAAATGTTTGCTTTTATTTACTATGACTGTATGGCATACACATCTATATGCAATTTTTTGAAACAATTGCTTTTAGTTCATAATTATTATAATAATTGAATTGAAATTGTAATAATTTTTAACTTTAAATATACTGGCATTTCACTTGTACATTGTAATTAATATTGAAAAGCCATGTGACCATTTGTTGCTGGTCAAGCATTAAAAATATATATTTAAGTGTTAGTAACTTTGGAAGTTCATTGAAAGTTACATATTCTAAGTAACAAACAGAAACTATCCGATGATAGTAATTATTTAACATTGATAAATGCATGTAAGTAATAGATATGTGTATAATGGTAGGTTTATAGGTAGGTTTATAGTATGGGGTATATGAATAATAAGTTTAAATGTGTAGACAAAAAAAAATGTTTCAAAAATGTTGAAAAATTAAATTGAAAATCATATAATAATTCTATAAAAATAGGATTGATATTAAGAGCAATTTTTTTGAGTTTTAAGATGGTTTAAAAATAATTTTTGCTTCATGTTATATTCATAAATTATACTTGATAAATATTTAAAAATCTCAACTCCATCAGAGCAGCATAGACATTTTTTAAAAATCTTAGTTAAAAATTCCAGATTCTTAGGAATAAATGTGCACAGATTTTGTTCAAATCCATTAAGGAATGTAAAATTGTATAAGATTCAGTACAGATTCATGACAGACATTTAATTACACATACTTGCACATAATCAATTGATTTTTAATTATAAAATTGAAATTATCTTCTTAATTTATACAAATAAAACATAAAAACATTTATACTGAAATTGGCAAATCTTAGATAAAATATGTTTTTGAAATGAGAATATATATTATGAATATTAGCAAAAATTATCAAATCTTTAAATGTTTATTGTAAAGATATAGCTTTAGTGTAACCATCGCAATTTATATCATTTAATTATTTTGGAGGCACTGTTTGTTCACATGTATGCTGAGACTACAGTTCCTCTGATTATTTTCAGGGCCTATGTTAAAAATAAGATTACTCGAGGGAAAATTCTCTGAAGTAATCTTGTTTTTAACTTAAGGAAGAATAGATTCTTCTTCATTTTAACTAAGAAAGGATTCACAATAAAGAAACTTCCCCCTGACCTCTATTTCAAAGAAACTTTGTCCCTCTCTGAGTTTTTGGAGATTATTGATGTAGCCAGAGATTAACTTAACACTTAAATTTGATCCCATTGCACTACTTTCACTGGACAAGACAACGAAAGCAACCATTCTGAGTTTTCCCTTTGTTCCATTTATATCAATTTGAACATATATATTAAGAATCAAATTCCAATGTTTCTGTTTTTCCTATAATTTATGTAATAAGAAAGGATTCACAATCAGGAAATCAGGTTTTAAATATTTTGTTGTTGACTGTGCAAAATGGTTTGAATTGTAAGATTTAATAATAAATATAAAAAGAAAAACATAATTTAAAATGTTTGACAATTGTTGTTTTTAATATTCTTATTGTTTAAGATGTTGAAAATTTTTAAAGAGAAACAATAAGTATAATCTTATTGGGATGCATCATTCCGTATTTAGTATCTTATTTATTTTTGAGAATTGATTGTATACAATGAAGAAATATAATATCAGTGTTTGACCTAGGGATTCTTTGGAACTTCTACCTTTTGAAATCTCTGGAAAAGCAACCCCTTCCTATGTTCTTCTCTTTTTCCTAAAAAAGCATTATACTAATTTGTTTGTATACAATAATGCAACATCCAAATTAGCTAAATAAAATTAAATATAATATTTTAATACCAAGTTGTGAATCTGTATCAAATTTTCAAATGGAATTTGATCAATATTTAATAGGCTGTATGAACATTAAGGAAAAGCTGATAGACCTTAATGCTAGAAATTAAATTAGAAGAATTATAAGACAAGACTGTCTTTCACTTCATGTATTTTTAAAAAATTCATTTTGGTAAATATTTATGTTTATATACATAGTTGTTGCAATTAACAACTTTCAATGAATTTTTCCAAAATAAAAATTTTAGTTGTAATTGTTTAAATTCTTATAAACAAAAGTAAAAGAATGTTAGTTAAAAGCTATTAAGCAAAAATCTTCATTATGCAATATAGCACAGTAAGTTACAACTTCTACAAACTGATTTAGCATGAAATACCATTTTAATCTATACCAATATATTTTTTTAAAAGCCATAGTTTTTTTTGCATGTTATTTACTTTTGTCTTTCTTTTAGGAACATGAAGTTACTAAAATGTTCCAGCTACAACCCAACAGATTTCCAGCTGTTGATGCTCAAAATATTATATTTATTGTTCGTCCAAAGTTAGCTCTTATGGATATAATTGCTGATTATATATTAAAGTAAATAATTTTTTCATGTGCTTTTTTTTGTTGTTAAAGAATGTTTTATTTCTTTTTTTTTTTTTTTTTTTCAATTTTATGAATGAATTATTATTTTCTTAAACTATAGAGTTGAAAGCATGAGAGGTCCTAAAAAGGAATTTCATATTTTCTTTGTGCCTAGAAAAAATGAACTTTGTCAAGAAAGACTTAAGGTATGTATAAGGTTCAATACAATCCATTTGTGATGTCTCATAATGCATGACTAGCAGAATCTTGCCAGGGTGATTAATATTGCTTATCATGTTATGTTTCATTGATACTTCTTAAATGTATTAAATATAATTTTACATGTAAAATTACTTTTAAGAAATGTAAAATTACATTTCTGAAGTGATTTTTGGTAGTTTAAAACTTGAATGTAATAAAATAAAAAAAATTTGCTATAAAAAAGTGATAAATATTTATTTTTGAAGAAAGTACCAACTTTCCTCTTGAAATACCATTTTTCTCTTGAATGAATGATAAAATTCACGAAATAACTATTTACAAAATAATTATTTCATGTAACTATTTTTTAAATTTAGTTACATGCAGTATAGTTTTATGCAGTAATAACTATTTACAAAATGTAAAAGGATCTTTTGGTGAAAAGAATTAAAATATTTTGTTTTATTAAAAAAGGATGTTTGTAATTGTAAGATTTCTTTGCTTTTGTTTAAAGGAACGAAGAGTTTGGGGAAATTTTACCAATAAAATTGAGTATACTGTAGAGCTGTTTCCTGTTGATTGTGATGTTTTATCAATGGAACTAGAAACATCATTTAAAGTAAGTATTTTATTTAAAGCAATTTTATTTGTTTATTTATTTTTATCTAAAGGAATATATTTACACACAGTTATTCACTTTATAAAAATGTAATGAATTTTCTTTCAAAATCTTATTTCTTTAAATTAGTTTGTTTCTAAATGAATATTTACTATCGAATCTTTTAGTTATTTATTTATCATTTGACAAAAAAAAAAAAAAAAAAAAAAAAAAAACACCCATTTACATTAAAAAAATTACAGTAATAAAGGATTATTTAATTGGTTTGATTTTTTAAAGAAATATTCAGTGGGATAATTCAAAGTCCAAAAACCTTAACCTGGTTATAGTGGGTATATGGTAAATATAAACTTAACAAATAACAATATGTTATTCAACATGAAGACAATAACACACAGGCAGCAAAATATACCCTAAGCATATAAAAAAGCAGCATTTTCAGTAAGCAATAACATACAAACTATGATAAACAGCTGCCAGGAGAATGCACAGAAGAGAGACTTCACTCAACTATTTATGCACCTCAACCACTTTCAGTACTGATTTGTTTCAGCTCAATCTCTTGATGTTTTTAAAAATACACATTGTGGCAAAGCCTCAAATATTCTAAAAAGATGTCTATCTTTACACCTAGTGGATGTATTGCCAGAATTCTTGTAATTTCTAAAATTTCTTTCTTTTTCTTCTTTTTTTTGGCAGGATTGGTGATTATTGACTCAGGATCCACCAGACCTATTTGTAAAACTATTCACATACGATAAAAAACAATGTTACAATTCTGTAACAAAATATTTATTATATTATATAATAGTAACTTTCATCATCTGTACAAAAATGCATATTGCCTTACAATGTTTTTAAAATCAAATGCTTTGAAATTGTTAAAGTAGCAAATGCTCAATTAAATAATAATTGTAATTCAAAAAGGGGCTAATAATTTTTTATTTAATACAAGAGTGCATTAAATGACTTTTTATTAGGTCATAATGTTTATGCAGTTCATTAATGTGGTTTAAAACTAGCATGTTGAATCAATGATATTTCTATATTGCATTTTTTCATAAAAAATATGAGTATTAAATTTATGAAATTTTACTAAAACAGCTTCTTTTTATGCACTTTAGGAATGCTATATTGATAATGATTTGACAAGCATGCATTATGTTGCCAAAGCTCTGATGACTATTCAAGCTGTATATGGTATTATCCCAAATATATACGGAAAAGGAAAATGTGCAAAGGTATGAATTTTTTGAAAAAATATTGTACTTACAATTATTTTTATACTTGTTTAAATATATTTCTACTCCTATGTTTTTTACCTCTGCTTTGTTATAAATGTAATTTTAAAGGAATGCCTGAATGGCAGAAGTTTATTTATTTTTCTGCAAAAATGAATTCTTAATTTCAACAAATAATATATGTGACCATATCCTTATGTTTAACATTTCTAATAATATGTAATTCTATTTTATCTTTTTATATATAAATTTTATATATAAAATCATTATAAATAATAAAAATGTTTTAAATTATAATAAATTCATATAAAAATTTAAGTTGATATAGTAAAATATTTCATTAATATTATTTAAAGATATTAAAGCTGCTATATTAAATGATTTGGATAATCTCACTTGTATTATTAATATTCCAACATTAATTTAAATAGAAGAAATATTTAATATTATGAAATGAGAGGAATTGAGAGAAGTATAGTTAGAATATTGCTATTTTTGTTAATAGTTAGAAATAAATGCAATATGAGAGAAAGAACGATAAATATATAATAATATGTACTCTGAAATTATAGCAAATTAATATTAATCAAAATAATGTTGTACATAGTGTATTACTATTTCAAGTACAGCCAATTTAAGTTGCTGAAAAATTTTAAGAATATATAAACTCACATTCTGTATTATTTAAATTCACATTTCACATTTATTTTTATCATCTTCATCTTTCAATTGATTATACCAGAATATATACATTTTCTAGATAAGTTTTTTTTATAGAATTTGTTTATAATTTTAGCATGTTTTTGACTTGATGACAAGAATGAGACGAGAATTATCGGGAAATGATCCTCAAGTTACTCCTCAAATTGACTGTTTATTGTTGTTGGATCGTGCTGTAGATCTTGTATCTGTGCTTGCAACTCAGTTGACATATGAAGGCTTATTAGATGAAATTTTTGGCATTAATAATAGTAAGTTTAGTAATTATACTGTAAAATTTGTAAACATATTTATTAGTATTTTATAGAGGAATTGTCAGTCTCATTATTCATTTATTATCAATTATTATAAAGTATGATACTTCTAAGCGTTCTTTTTCTTTTATGTAATTGGTGTAAAAGTATGAGAGATATAGAAACTTATAAATGTAATTTTTATGGAAATATTAGACTTTGTAAATTTAATTGGCCAGATTCAAAATCATTTCATGAAAGTTATTACTTTGCTTCAAAGTTTAACTTATTGAAGAATGAAGTTTTCTAATAATACATATGAAATTTTATTATGAGAAATATAAAAATGATTATAAATGATTTCAAAATATTTTTTAGTTTTAATTTGTGTTCAATGATGTAGCAATTTTTTGAAATAATCTAAATGAATTTAATTTGTATATATATTTTGCAATTCAAATCAAATAGTTTCCATTAAAATAAAGATATAAGCTCAATGAAGTCAAAATAAATGCTTTGAAAGAAGAGAACAGGGTAATGCAACTTTAAAGCTCATCTCACACTTCTTAATGAGATGGATGTAGTCTTTAACATTTTTCTCCTTTCCGAATTTTTTAAAAAATTAATTCGGTTATACATTTTAAATTGTAGGTAATGTTTTACTTTTTATTTTATAAATTTCACAATTGTTAATTTTAAATTATATATAGAATGATATATATTGGGTTATTGATTTTCATTTTTTTGGCTACATTTTCAAATAATGTGCTTGCTATCACTAAATATTGTGCATTTGTAAAAATGATTCTATAAATTTTTAAATGCATCCACTTTTTGAAACTTAGTTTCAAAACTCTCTTAAAATATTAGTGAAAACTAATTACAAGTTTAAAATTTACAACAGGTATTTAAATTTGAATTTAGATTTTTTTGGTTAACATTATTAAGAAATGAGGAATATATGATGAGTTCCTTTCATAAATGACATTCAGTAGATAATCAAGCAGTCTCAAAATATATAGAATTTATGCATAGTTAATGTAAGGAATATTATATTGGATCGTTCGGAAAGTAATTTCGTTTTTTCCTGACAAAGGATTTAATTGCATTTTTCGCACTCAATTTCATACTTAAACCGCAAAATCATTTTATGTTTTAAGAGCTGATATAGCAAGGCTTGAGTGTGAAAAAGTGCAGCTGATTCTTCGCAGTAGTTTTTGGATGGTGCCCTTTTAAATAAGGAGAGCAATAAACAGCATTTTCGTCATTTTTTTCTTTTTTGCTATATAAAAGGTAAAAATGCTGTTCAAGCCCGAAATAAATTAGCCAATATGTGTGGAGAAGATGTGTTAACAGTACATCAGTACCAGAACTGATTTGCAAAATTTTTCCTTCAAATGAGGAGGCCAAAAACCACCTCGATCAGTTTTTTTTACAGCAAAGACCAAAACTTTTATGAGCGTGTAATCATGTTACTACCAAAAATATGGCAAAAGGTATTAGACCAGAATGGCAATTTTATAATTTAATAAATAATTTATTCATTAAACGAAAATTTCTTTTCATTTTGACAAAAAAATACAAAATTACTTTCCGAACAACCCAATAATTTCATAAGCAATCTTTTTATATAATATTAAGGATTTTCAATTTTAATGGAGCTTTGTTTATTTTTGCCTTCCTTTTTAAAAATTTTTCCCTTTCATTATTTAAAAAAAATTTGCTGCTATGCTAATAAAAACTTAAAGACAGCTTCACGATAGATTAACTAATAAATAAAACATTTTTAAAATGTTACTTATCTTTTTCTTATAGATACAATAGAGTTGCCTCCTGAAAAATTTTCAAAATCAAACGAAGGAGGTTTACAAGAAATGCCTACTGAGCCAAAACGTTTCCTTTTGAATTCAAGTGAAGAATTGTTTGCTGAATTAAGGGATAAAAATTTCAATGCTGTAGGACCTACTCTTAGTCGAAAAGCAAAAGTTTTATCTGCTCAGTTTGATGTAAGTTGTTTCTGTTAGAATAATTGTATTTAATAAAAAAATCTATTATCTTTATATAATATGAATGATGTCATGAAAATACAACATTCCTAAAGGATTTGATAATTTTCACTGAAGTCTTTACTGAAACACAAAATATCTAGATTAAATGCAATGAGACAATCTGGATAATTAAATATTCAGATAACTGGGAAATAAAAGTAAGAAAAAAAATTGATTTTTCAAAACAGAAAGAACATTATTTATTATGTATAAATTTAATAATTAATACTTTTTTGGTTAATAATTTTTAATGATTATATATAAAAATAATTATCATTGCTTTAATGTATCTGTCAATTCTGTCTTTTCATTCTTTGTACTCATTTTTACTGCTTCATTGTTTGCATTCATTCATTCTTCACTAGCTGCCTCTCACAAAAATTAAATAATTGTGGCAATTCGGATAATTGGAGTTCTCTGCATTTCTCAATATTGTATATTATGAATTTTTCAATTGATGTGAGACAATTCATAGATTCTCATATTATCACTATTTTTTTATTTTATCATTTGACTTTGTGTTATCAATTCAGAAGAACTGTGTTAATAAATTTTAATATGTTTGTAACATATTTGAAGTTCGTTTTTTAAAAATAGATATGTTTTAAATGAATTTGATCTTGATTCAAAAATTAGTAACTTGTAATTCTATCTTTATATTATTGCTAAAATAAATAACAAAAGTCTGAAAAATCAATGATTTAAGATGTTCTTTTTAATATTTATTATAATCCTTTGAGGTATTACTATTGAATTTTAAAATGCTCTCTCTTATTGTAATGCATAATTAATTCATCAAAATTTCGAATTTTGATTGATAGTAGAGAATTAAAGAAAATTATTTATAAAGTTATCTTTATTTGTAATCAACATAGTTTGACTTGTTAGAATTGTTTTATTAATAGCACTTATGAGTTTGAATATAATTAAGATCTCTATTAAAATAATCATAAATTTTCATAGAATTCTGAATTATTAATATTCATATTACATCTAGATGGACATAGTTAAGGAACTATGTCAATAGATTTTTTTTTATGCATTCTATATGGACAGAAAGTGCCTTTTTTTATATTGTGATTTCCTCCCTGCCCCTTGAATATTTTTCTTTGTTAGTAATTAACAGCCCAGTGAATCCAGTTTCATACTCCCATTTTTTTTGTCACATTTATAGAAAAATTATTTTAATTTTACCTTGATTTTTATGTTTACTGAAATACAATTTCTTAAAATTTGTTTCATGTAAAAAGGATATATTTTTCTTAAAATATATATGTAGGAATTGGGTGGGACAGAATGCCCATCCAACCACATTTAGTTCAGTGTCTAGGGTCACTGAATGAAGAAAAAAGAAACTTTTGAACATGAAAGAAATTTATTTACAGTAAAGAAAAAGACATTTACAATTACGACAGGACTATTTACAATAGAGAAAAGAAAAAAGTAAAAAGGAATTACTTATAGATGCCGCCAAGAGTTTCATGGCGTTTCGTTTTTTAAAGATACATGTTCGGAAACGATACGAACCCTCTCTCTGGTCCCTGTCTGGCGAGCGAATGCGCAGTTCGCCTTTTCTCGAATTCTTACGTCACGCGTTTTGGACTTTGGTTCAGCCATATCTAGCGATACCTGTAGCGACATTTATTGCAACAAATGGGAAAAAATTAAACAGCAAAACTAAATATTTAACAGCAATGGCCTGATTAAATCTCTACATATATATATACATATATATATAATAAAATCTTGCTCTTTTTAAAAATAAATAAATGTATTGTTAGTTACAGAAAATGAATTTCCTGGTAGTATTCTCTTTTTATGAACTCTTTAATTTAAACCAAAATTTTAAATTGTTTTAAATCTTCAATACATTTAAAATATTCAACATTATACAATTTTCTTTGAAGGGAAAGAGGAGAATTAGAAGTACCTGGTGTTGCAAAAATTTCCATCCAATTTCAAAATTTTAAACTTATTTTGTAATCAATGTTCAGAAGTGTATCAATTAACAAAATGTTAAAAAATTGTTCAAATTTTGATGTGATATAAATATGTTTATGTGATATCTTTATATGTAAGACCCATTTCCATTCAATATTAAATTCCATCTGGAGTTAAATTGATGTCACTTCATTTATAACAGTTGTAATTTGAGTTCTTTGAGCATGAGTCCTTGCAAAAGATGGCTTGAAAAAATAAAATTTTGGAATAGGGAAAAAAGTTGATATAATTGTGATGTTAAATGTTTAGCCTTTGTTCAGCTCATATTCTAATTATGAGGAATTGACAAGGTTGACAAAAGTTTACTGTCATCTTCAAGAGCAGAATCTCTTTACCTGACTTAAACAAACCAATCTCTAGATATGCTGTGAATCAATTGTGGATAACATGGAGCAATGGTGGTTATACAAAGGATTAAAATGAATGTTGTTTATCCTAGTTCTTAGTGTTAAAGCAATATAGTATTTAATGCCTTTCACAACTTGTAAAATAGCATCTTGATCTATATTCTGAACATAGTTGCATTTCCAACATAAGATATCTGTTTCTGCTTGGATTTAATTTAATAAAACTTGTAGCCCCTTGAAACAAGCTCAGGAGTCTCATTGAAATTATTTTGATTTTTAATAATTGATTATAACAATGAGTAATAGTTAGAAGTTTATGTTAAATTATTTCGATATTGTTTTCATTTGATTTGGAATTGAGTTAATGATGCTAGAAAAAAAATGATAACATTTAAACAAATGTTATTGTTTTAATCTGAAGTGTTTATCAACTAATTATAAAGCTTAACATTATTAATAACATTATCTGTATATGAAAGGATGGTAGAGTTTGGGGAGTCTAAAATATAAAGAATAATAGAGGAGTACGGAAGGAAAAAAAAACTTTAGAAAACCGCTGTTCTGGAGATACCTAAACGATCTACAGTCACAGTGAGGGAGAAAAAACTGGATTATTCCTTCTTTCAAATGTTATACAAGTTATTTACTGCAACTAATTGTTGTGGAATCAAGGTTTTTAATTTTGGTGAAGGTTTTTATATATATATATATTGCCATTAATATTATTTATAAAATCTGCTGCTAAGGAATGAGTGTAGAAGTGGCCATTTTACAGATGGGTGACAGATTTCAAAAAAGAAAAAGAAAAAAAAAACACCAATCAGTAGTTATGAAATATTAATGGTTAGGAATTACTGTGATAAAAGTACCCGTAAAATATTTAAAAATATCTAATCACAATGATAAAACTTTGTGGTCTCTTCTAATATTACATGAACCAACTGTTATTGAATTATAGCATTCTGAAATTGAATAAAGAATTTGGATACTTTTAGCAATCTTTTTTCCATAGATGAATTGTTTAAAGAAATTCTAACTGGTTCTAAGATTTTTTTTTATAAAATGCCAGTTTTATTCTATTTTTCTTCTTATAAATAAGCGTTTTACATTTTTCAGGAGAGGCATGGAGCTAAGACCATTGATGCTATCAAGCAATTTGTTGAAAAATTGCCTCATATGCAAGCTGCTAAAAAGTCTCTAGCTACACGTACAAAATTTTTACATACAATTTGAATTATATATTAAATTAATTATGATTATAAGGATTAAAAAAAAGATAATTTTGTAATCTGTTTTCTATGAATTTTTTAGATACTTCCATGGCTGAATTGGTAAAAGAAGTTACAGATTCAGAAACATTTTTAAACTCTTTGCAAACAGAGCAAGGTAAGCAGATTATTATTATTAATAATATTATTATATTTTGTAATTCTGTTAAAATTGTTTTAAAATGGTAAATGTTTTATTTTCAGAATTTATTAATGGGCTTGAAACTGACAAAACTAACGCTCACATAGAAGACTGCATTGCAAAAGAAGAGCCTCTTATCAAAGTAATTAAAGTAGTAACTTAATTTAGAACTACATATATTAATACATCAAATTAGTATCTGAGTATAAGAATTTTGTTTTAGACATAACAATTGCATAATTGCCAACACTTTGTCATATGGAAGTAAAATATCAATATTTCAGATATATTTATTATAAATGTTATGATATTTCTTTAGATCTGTCCTAGTAAATATTATCATCTAAGGTTTAAATATGAAAGGGAACTAATGTAAAAAAAAGAATCGAAGAACTTTATTTTGTTAAGAAGAATACATTTATTGAATTTGATAAATTTGACATTCTATTTTGTATATTTTTCAAACCCTCCTTATGTTTTAAAACTTGGCATAATTGAAAATGATCCTTATATGGTTGAATTTACTATTTTGTTATAATTGTTTAGCTTTACATGTGTACAGATAAAAACTCATTATTATTGCAATATCAATTCTATTTTCTTTATAGTAAGAAATGTCATGCAGATCATTACTCTTCAGTTTTAATTAATCGGATGATGAAAGTGCTTTATTAATATATAAAGTCTATTGATCTGCTGTGAGATTTCAACCATGTTTTTCCAATTATAAAATAAAACAATAAAGAAAAAAAAACACCCTTCAGAATTTGCTTTGTGTGTGTGTGAAGTTCATGCATGTTAGTCATTTTCAGTCCTTGGAAACTTCTTGTAACCAGTCATTTTCAATTAGTGTCAGTAATTTTACTCCTAAATTATTATTTAAATAAATTCACGTTGGAAAAGGATTATTCACATAAGTATATATACAGGAAGATACAAGGAACAGAAATTACAGAGTTGTACTTTGAGGAAGATAAAAACAAAATACTGATGAAGTGGTACATTTTGGTGATATCTGATATAATATATTGTATTAGTATTTTTAAATTTCACAAGATCTGTAAAGAATGAAGTCATCATTATGCATATAATGTCTTTTAAGAATGGTATAAATGAATTTCTTGATAGTTTTATTATGATTTCACTTGAGAGCCATTTGTATATGACCAAGGAACAACAAATGGTTAATCAACCACAGTTTCTAAAACTTTATTCTGAAGTATTAAAGATATTATTTAAAGATATACTTCCTGTATATAACATAACATTGCATTTAAGTGGTTATACATGTGCTGTTTTGTAATGCAGTTTTTAAATATTTGAACAACCTTCAATAAAGAATCCTTCTATAGATATTTTTTAATAATTATTATTTTTTAATTTTGTTTAGAAAAATAATTGTAGGTAAAAATAAGGAATGATCTTGTTTTCTTTATTCCCCTAGATTTATAAAAATGAATAGCTTTAAAATTTGTTTTTATTACTTTTTTATTTTTTAAAATTAAAGTGAAATTTAATTTGTGTATTGCATTTAATTCATATTTATTAATTATATGTTCAAATAAAGATATTGTGACATTATTCAATATTATGGCATTTTTGTTGATGTAAAAATAGTTATTATTTGTAATAATAACTACCAGTTTAACTAATTAACTTGTTTGAATTAATTTCAAATAAGTTATAATTTTAGTATCAGATTTAAAAATTATTTATCTACTTGATTTTAATTTATCTAAAATAAATAAAGAATACAATGTGTAAAATACGATCAAGCTATGTTGGTTTGTTTCATATATGCTTTAGATATTTTAAAATGCTTCATAGTATTGAAATTTTCTTTTTTTATGTAGGTATTGAGACTGATATGCTTACAATCTCTTGCAAACAATGGTCTGAAGCCTAAACAATTGGATTATTATAAACGAGAAATTATTCAAGTAATTTATTTTTCATTATTTCTTTATTTGATATTTTAAAAAATGTATTTATTTTTCCATGCATGATGAATTCTTAGATTGACCTTTTAAATGTATTAGTCTATATGTTTTCAACTTAATTATCTTCTGTACCTTGAAATCATTATATTTATTTTGAAGATATCTATTAGTCTTTATTTATAATAAAATTAGTCAGATTTGAACGCAGAAAATCGAAACATTTATTTATATATTTAAAAGTTGGAATGTCAAGAATATTTTACAGAATATGATTCCTTAGAACCAAAAGACTGTTTAAATTTTAAAATTTGTAATTTTTTGAAATGTATTTATAAACCGAAAAAATAATAAGTGTTGCTTTTGGCAACACTTATATACTTTTAAAAATGAAACTAAAAACAAAATTTTTCATTGCACTCCTGAAATTTTGTTGAATAAATCATTAAGATAGTATAAATTATGAAAATTATTCCATAGTGCTTACAAGACTTCAATGCCGAATGACTCTGTTTTTAGTTCTTATGTTTTTTAAAGGCATGCTTGAATTTACTATGTCTTTATATTAATTGTATTTTCATTATTTCCTTTTTTAATTTGAAAATTTAATTTTGCAGGCATTATAGAAAATTAGAGAAATATGTGTAATACAATAAACAGAATGGCTTTAGGCCTACATAATAATATAAGTGAATAAATGGTTATCAAAATCTGATGTTTAAAAATATTTTGTTGAAAAACCTAATATGACATTAAGTTACATAAAATATTAATTGAACATTTTAGTGAGCATTAATACTATCGGAATGGCTGGTCGCCAAACATGACTAGTAAACGTGTAATTTGCATATTATATTATTTTCCTTTATCATGAGAACTTTAAGAAGAAAATACAATCGAATATATTAGAATTATAAAAAATATCCTTATGTTTAGTGTTGAGGAAATATTCAGAATCTTAAGATAATACTTTGAAATGTATTATATTTAAGAAAAGTCATACATTCTTGTTATATTCAATTTTAAGATTCTATGGCCATACATAACTTATAATCTTGTACACATAATGCTATGTGTAGCAGCCAAAATATGTATAGCATTTATTATTATTTTAGAAACATATGTTTTAATTTTTTTTTCTTTTTGCACTTATTCTATTTAGTGCTTATTATTCCTTTTTTAAAATTGTTAAACTGCTATGCGCCTCCTTTTTGACAAAATTAATATTTTAAAATTGAATTTCCTTCTTGCTTCTTTTGCAGACTTATGGTTATCAACATTGCCTTACACTTAATAACTTAGAAAAAGCTGACCTGTTAAAAGTACAGGGAGCAAGAACGTATTCTGTCATTAGAAAAACTTTACGATTGACTGTTGATGACGTGAATGAACAGGTAATAATCTATATTATAGTTTAAATAATATAATTAGAATATATTTTAGTTAAAGATCAAACACTAGTAGGATATGATCTTTTAATTTCCTTGTTTCTTTATAGCTACGAATTTATTTAAAAGATGCTTTCCAATTATTTTTTGCTGTTTAGCAAAGCTGATTTGAGTTTAATTCCTTGTTGATTTTATAAATAAATTGAATTAAAGAATATCTATTCATAATATTGTAGAGGAATTATAAAGTTAAGAATTTATTTTACATGGAGTGTTTGAATAATAATTTTGATTATAAATTTCTTTAATATTCTTCTTGTATAGAAAACAAACAATTTAATAGCAAAGTTTGCTTATATTATTATATTTTTCTTACAGTCACCAACAGATATATCTTATGTGCACAGTGGATATGCTCCTTTAAGTGTTCGTCTTGCACAGTTTTTAACACAGCCAGGGTGGCGAGCAATACCTGATGTGCTAAATATTTTACCAGGACCCACTGTTGAAGGTATTCAAAAGATTCCTAGGGGGCTGCGTAAGAGACGTAAGTAAAGTTTTCAACATATTTTAGTATTTTTTTTTGTTGTTGTTGTTGGGAATTTTAAAATATGTCTTTAACTTGAATCAGAATAAATCATTCGCTTCTCAAAAGAGCTAAATGAATACCCCCCCCCCCCCCCCGCCGTAAATCGTGCATAAAATATTTCTGGATTTTTAGTAGCTACTTGCTGTTGTGTTTTAGGCTCAAAATAGTTTGGCACTTGAATTGATTCTTCCAAAAAATAGTATACATAGTCTTGTTGTTAAATATGAGACTTAAAATAGTTCAGTACATAAAGATATTCCTTAAAAGAATAATATATATATAATTTTTTCTTAAATATTTTTTTAAAAATCTGAATTTGTATATTTTTTGAGCCAGGCTGAGAAATTAAATAGATTATTAACTTTTCTTAAAAAATAATAACCAATGGCTATTTAATTTTTATTTATTATTATTATTTATTTTTTGGCTCAGCCTATTTATTTTTTCTGTTATTCATTTTTATATTTATAATATTGTTTTTTATCTTATTTAATAATGAATAAATCAATATATTGTCTCTAAATTTTCTCTATAAGATAGTTATCATTAAGTAATAGCATTTTGTATAAATAGCTATAAAATTAATGGAATATGGATTAGTACATAAAAAGGTACCATTAAACTAGATTTAGAGCATGCACAACTGGATAACCTTTATAGACATTCTCTAGATAATGCTTATGATAGTTTTTTTCTTTCCATAGTTGTTATAGCTATAGTACCTCTCCACAATTATGAACAAATTTGGCAATGTTTTGTGGACTTATATATACACTGAAGTGACAAAAGTCATGGGATGACTATTAATATCGTGTCGGTCCTCTTTTTGCCCAGCGAAGTGCAACAACTCGACGTGTCATGGAGTCCACAAGTCGTTGGAAGTCCTCTGCAGGAATATTGAGCAATGCTGTCTGTATAGACGTCCATAATTGTGAAAGTGTGGATGGTGCAGGAGTTTGGGTACGAACGTACCTTTCGATGATGTCCCATAAATGCTCGATGGGATTCCTATCGGGCGATCTAGGTGGCCAGATCATGCGCTGGAATTGTCCGGAATGTTCTTCAAACCAATCGCAAACAGTTCTGGACCGGTGACATGGCGCATTGTCATCCATAAAAATCCCATCGTTGTGTGGGTACGTGAAGTCCATGAATGGCTGCAAGTGATCTGCAAGCAGCTGAACATAACCATTTCCAGTCAATGATCGGTTCAGTTGCACCAGAGGACCGAGTCCATGCCATGTAAAAACAGCCCACACCATTATGCAGCCACCACCAGCTTGAACAGTGCCTTGCTGACAGTTTGGGTCTATGGCTTCTCGGACTCTACCATCAGCTCGTAACAACTGAAATCGTGACTCATCTGACAACGCCACGGTTTTCCACTGGTCTAGAACCAGTCGATATGCTCACGAGCCCAGGAGAGTCGCTACAGGCGATGTCGTGCTGTCAATAAAGGCACTCGAGTCGGTCTTCTTCTGTCATAGCCCAAGGAAGACAAATTTCGCCGCACAGTCCTATCGGGCACGTCCCACATTGATTCCTGCAGTTATTTGACGAAGTGTTGCGTGTCTATTAACATGTACCATTCTACACAGACGTCGGCGGTCTCGGTCGTTAAGTGCAGGTGGTCGCCCACTGCGCTGTCCATGATGGGATGGGATGCCTGAAATTTCATACTCTCGGAACACTCTTGATAGTGTGGATCTCGGAATGTTAAATTCACGAACGATATCCGCAATGGAATGACCCATGCGTCTAGCTCCAACTAACATTCCACATTCAAAGTCTGTTAATTCTCGTCGTGCCGCCATAAATCACGAAAAACCTGTTCACATGAATAACTTGAACACAAATGAAAGCTCTGGAAAACGAACTGCGCATTTATACTTTTTCGTTGCGTTACTACTGCCATCTGTATATTTGCATATTGCTATCCCATGACTTTTGTCACTTCAGTGTATATTGTTAGAAGGGGTTTTACATCCATTTGAGAATTTTATTCTGCATTTTTACAAACCTCAGAATTGAAACAAAATGTTGTGATACAACAAATAAATTTTAAGTATTTCTGATGAATTGGTAAACTGTTGATGTTGCTAATTTATTCCAATTTCGAATCACAAGAAAGATGTATGTAATAAATATTTTGAAAGGAGTAAGAGTTTTTGTGTGCATCCGAAGACAAGGTAAAAATTGGTAAAAAAGGCAAAGAATTTTTTTTTCAATATTAAAGTGTCAAATGAGTTATATTTTACTATATTGCCAACATAAAAAATATCTGAAAGTCTTCTAAATCAAAAAAAGATATGAATATGTCACTAGTGTGGAAATTTCTATGACCACATTCTTATGATTTCCCAACATGTTTGTTATATCCACTTACAAAATTCATCATTTTTACTCATTATTGTTCATAAGTTACTTTTCTTAGAGTAAAAAAGTATAGGTGAAAGGATTTTCATATCAATTTATTAGAATCAGTACAGTAATGGTACATTAGTTATTAAAAATAGGTACTTAAAGGCTTACTTTTAATCTGGCTATTCCTTTTGCAGGTGGCTCTGGCTCTTCAATTCAATCTAGTACTGAAGAACAAAAAGTTACTCTAGTCTTTTTCCTTGGAGGTGTTACTTATGCAGAAATTTCAGCTTTGCGTTTTCTTTCCCAACAAGATGATGGTATGTATAATAATAAATATTGATAATTATTGAGAACAGTTGTATGCTTGCTAGCTGGGTAATTAACTTATATCTAACTCATTTCATATAGAAATAATTTGTTGTACATGATTTGTATGTTAAATGCTCATTATTTTTAGTTTAACAAAATGTTTGTGTCATGTTCAGATCTGTCTTTTACATGATACTAAATAAATTCTGCAAAACTTTTGTAAATTTAAGCTATGATATGATCAAAATTCTGAAATTTTTCATACATTTAAAACAAACAAATAAATAAAAACAGGCATAATTAATTATTTTAAATTTTAAAAAATTCTATACAGCAGACAATTTCAAATACATTTAGTTTCCTAAATTTCTGGGAATTGCAAATATTACAATCTAAAATGCTTCGTTTCATGATCTTTCAGAAAGTTGCATTTATGAGAAACATGTACTGATATCTATTTTTAATTATAAATATTATTCTTTGTTAAGAGTGATCTTTCATATACAAACTGATACCAAACACAAAGCATATATTTAAAAATAAGTTACAACACATCTTTTTTATATAAAAAAAATTAATGAACACAGATGACATTTTGAAATAAAAGCACTAAGAAATAGATATGAATGGAAGTGCAAATTGTCTTGTGACATCATTGTTGCATCTTAATTCTTCATGAAGATTGCTTTAACATCATCTTTGAACGAGATTTGTAATATTTAATTATTATTAAGAACATCTGGAATAGATATTAGATTATTATTGGATGAAGGATATTTGTAGTAGATATTGGCAAAATTGCTTTGCCTTTTTTTTGTGTGTGTGTTTATGCTTCTATGCTTTTCTTATTCAATTCATTGTTTAAAAAATAACATGTTTTACCAATTAATATTTTTTTCCCTCAATTAATGGATAGTTAAGGAAGGATAAGAAAATTTTGCTACCAAAAAGGGCTTTCTACATTTTTTTAAATGATCAGATACGAATTTATAACCTCCCTTGACTATTTGTGAATACTTTTTCTTGTCATCTGTCATTAGCAATGAATATACCTGTTAAATCTGGATTCACTGAACTAAGTTAGGGTATAAATTGATTTTAATTCAGTAGTTTGATGAGTTACAATTCATTTAAGCTGAGAATAAAATCGAAATTATATACTAATTGTATCAAGCCACAGTTTAAAAAAAAATCTACTTATACATAATCTTTATTAAGTGTAAGAAAGAGTGCAAAGTTTATCCTTTGATACCTGGAGTATTTCAAAGAAAATACAAGTAATATTTGAATAACTATATAGGTATCTACTTTAATTGTGGCTGTATCATTATTTTCTAAATATTTAGAGTGATCGATTTCCTGTTGGCAAAATATACTAAATGAATAATAATCTAAACAGTTATATTTTCATAAGTGTACATCTGAAAAAATTAGATGTTTTAAGTTTCTATGAAATTTCATTCTCTTATTAGATATACCAGCGGGTGACCGAGCTCCGCTCGGAGAAAACAGGTATCGAAGCTAACTCGAAGATTTAAATTTTCAATTGTGATTTATCAAAACAATACATGCCATAAGAAAATTTGTGAAACCATTGGTGAAAAGATAACCGGTTAAAGTGTACCATTGTAAACTATTCTAAACAAAGTTAGAGTTTGGAAAGGGAACTATTCTATACAAAGGTAAAATAAAGGTAAAGATTGAAGTTTGTTGAAGTTCAATATTTTTGACAAATTTATTTAGAAAAACCAAACATATATACATACATAAGAAACATATTATAAACCTATAACAGCATAAACATAAAACTTTATTAGTTCGCCATATTGGCTATAGATGGCAGCACTTTACCGCTTGAAAATTTAAGTAGCCATTATGGCGAACTAATAAAGTTTGAAAATATCCTATCTGTAACTCCGAACTGCTCGACCATAGCGCTTCAAAACCGGCGCCAATCGATTCCTCGTGGCCAAAAACCCCAGACCCCCAAGTTTACCGGAGTTTATTAATTCTGTGGCGATTTTCGACTTGGCAACCGTTCCTCGTATTATAGTATTAGATTTTGCAAAATATCCTTGGTTATTAAAAAAAAATTCATGGATCAACAACTAAAACCAATATAGTTAAGAAGTTTTTAATATTATTTTAGATAATTTTCATTATTACCAAAGGGAAAAAACCTTCTAATAAAACATAACATTATTAAGTAATATATAATAACATATATATAGTGCATAACAGTATAGTATTATTATTATAATAAAACTCAAATTAGCTCATTCATAATTCAGTTCCAATTGTAGAAAAGTAGGGCTTTAAAAAATGTAAAATGTGTGTCAAGAATATTTTGTTAAATACAACAGGACAAGAAACTATATAAAAATTGAGACACTATAATTTTTTAATTTTGCATTTATCGAGACAATATACATTAAATATAATTCTTACATCATTATAAAATTTTTCCAAATGAAAGTATAAGCCTATCTTTAATAGTTGAAAATTTAGATAATCATGATTAGTATGGATGTCCTGTTCTTATAATGCCTGTTAAAAATGTTTATTTAGTTTTTTTAAGTATCAGAAAAACTTATATATAAATTAATAACATTTTCAATGTATATATTTTTTAGCTCCAATGGAGTACATTGTAGCTACAACAAAGCTTGTAAATGGAAGGACATTTTTGGAAAACATGCAAGAGGTCTTAAAGTTTCCAAGTTAAATTGTTTTGGACTATGTTGATGTATATAAATAGTTGAATTAAAGTTTTACATACATTTTGCTATATTGAAAAAAAATTATTGTATACATTTAAAGTGATGATTCTTATTCTATATTTTCTATAATTATTCAAATGTTTTATTTAATAAAATTTACATTCCAGTTTCTTCTTTATCTGAGTATTAATGAAATTATTTTCTGCTGAGTTTAAAAACAACTTTCTGGTTCTTGAATAATGAATTTTTATTAATCATATTTCAATGTAAATTAATAACTATCTTATGGTTTTTACTATTTTTAAAAAAATCAAAACCTGTTCAGTAAAATGAAGAATATTATTTGAAAGAGTTATTTTAATTATTCTTGTTTGATAATGCAACATATAGTATAGAATATGCTAGAATCATATTTATTAATTATACACTTATTAATTTATATAAAATGCAAAAAATACAAAGTTAAAAAACCGATGTATTCAATTGTACCATTTAACGTGATCACTGCATAGTTAATGCCAACAGTTTTAAAGTAGAAAGTTAATCTACCCCTCATTTTTAATCAGAGTTAATATTTGACTTTTTTGAAATTCTCACTCCATTTGTAAGGAAGTGTCTTATCATTTTATCCATGTGGCTAATTTTACATTTTTTTAAAATATGGATTAATATTTGTTGAAAAATCATAAATTGTTGATGCCTGCAACAGAATCACAAAAGCAAAAATGCATTAAATATATATACATATATATTAAAAAAAGACTAATCTTTCATAACAAATTTGAAATTCTAAACAAATATGAAAAATGAACTAAAAGTGGTCAATGCAGTGTTGTAAGGTATTGCATATATATTGGAAACCAGTGCTTCAAATTTTAAGGATTTATATAAGGATTGCTTATGAGTTATAAAAAAAAATCTACAAAAGGAGTTTAAATTGAAGGATGGAGATGCCTAAAATGATATGTAATGCAGAAATTTTGTACAGTAACTGATATAATCTGAAATAAATCTGTAGTTCCTAGGAAAGAGCCACAGTGGGTGAAGCCATGGGACTAGATTCTTTTCAATCTAAGATTCCAAGATAAAAGTTTAAAAATTAGGTATTGGACCATAGTTATAGAGGCCATAGCACAGTTTCACAAAGGATCATATAACACTTTCAAAAATCATATAAGTTTTTAAAAAAGCCGTATGTCTAAAGTACTCTTTGGTTGATTTGTAAAAATAATAATGCTTTGAATTAGCTGCAGACATTAAAACAGCAAAATTATAAAGACAATACTTTAATTGTCTTTTTTACTAATTGTTTTTCCAACAATATAATAAACCTTCAGACATGTTCAGATTAAGTGGTGTGCCCGGCGCCCAGCGTCGAGGTTGAGTTGAAATGGACTTGTAAATCATCAGCTATCTACTTTCGTCTATATCTTAAGTAATATTTTTTATGCGAGCATCTGTGCATATTTGTTTATATTAAGTTATTCAAACAAAAAGTAAAATGACGATAAATTAAGCGATCAACTAACAAAGCACACTTTGGAAAGAATTACTAAAACGACTAAATTTGTGTTCGACTGTTGATAAAACAAATCCAAATTAATATAAGTAAGGAAATGGCATGACTTAAATTACTATTTCAGAGAACTGTAGATGAGATTCTGTTTTTAGTGAGTAATAATCTTCCACTTCGTGGAACCCATGAAATAATCGTGAGTTCTAATAATGGACATTTTTTCAATGTAATCGATGACTACATAAATTCAACTTTGCGCTTATGGATCATATAAACATAATAAAAAATTCCAGAAACTAAATTGCCAATGATTTAGTTTATTCTTTACAAGATCAAATTATTCTTACTTTAGGAAATGAAGTTCTTAAAATTAAAGATAATGCAATTGCAACTATATATGACAATATCTAAATGGATTCTATTTCTTATAATCCTCATATAAAACAAACTTCAGACTTTATTAAATATATAAATTTTGAAGAGAAAAGATTAAGTATAAATAAGTCATTTATAGGGTTTATTGAAGTGATCAGAGAAGAACTAGCAAACGATCTATTTGGAAATATTAAGCAGCTTTATTTAGATATTATGGATTGTTGTGGGTAGGCATACGGCAACAGTAGAAACACAAAAGAGGAACATGAAAGTGTAAAATCTTGGAAAAAATTTATGAAATTTATCTATTACTCTCATGCAATCTATGTGAGTGCCTTGCTTATCATACTATTAATTTATTGATATGTGATGTCACTTCCGGCAGTATATATATATAATATGCTTATTTCAATGACACTATTGCTCATTTCTACAAAAAGGATGGGAAAATCTATTAAAACATTTAAACGTTACTCTCAAACTATTATACAACACTCGTTGGAAAGCCAAACATAGATATGATCAAAGCAGTATATATACGGTTTGAGTAAACTTGTAATCCTCTACAGGACTTTGTTGATGCAAATAATAATATTACAGCGATTTCGAAGCTAAAAGTTATTGAATTCAATAAAGAAATTACATTTATTTTAGGTTTAGTAGAATGGTTTACAATATTATCAATAATTAGCTATTAATAAACTATTTAAAATAAAAATAATTGTTTTCGATTGGGCTTTTAATTTAATAGGTGAAATTAAAGCTGAAGTCACAAATTTAAGAACGAAATTTAACATATTTAGATGAAGCAAAAGCGATAGCACTTACTTAGCGAATGCACAATAAATTTGAATTTTTCAGAACATTTTCTTAAAAAACGAATTCGAAAAAGAAAAGAAAAATAGATATATATATACTTCGAAACAACAGAGGATGAAATTGTAGAAAATTTGGTTGAGGAATTTAGATGTTATTTTTTAAACTCTGTAAAGGATACTCGTATTGTATGGATAGAAGACAGATTTAAAAGTATTTCAAATTAATCACTGACACAAAAACTTTAGAAAAAAATTAATTAGAAAATTGTTCCAAAAACTTTGAAAAGTTTTATTATAATGATGTAAATGATAACCTAATCGAAATAATTACTTTGTAATAGGAATAGATTTTGAATGAGAGGCATGTAAATAACGCTCATCACATTTTGCGATATATACCAATTAATAATTATAATGATTTATTTCTAAATGAAAAAAAGTTCTGTTATTAACTGTGTTAAAATTTTTCTTTACATTGCCAGTTTCTATAATAAATGTTAAATCCTCTTTCAGCAAATTAAAAGAAATAAAGGATTATCTCCGGTCAAGCATATGGGTATAATGTTTAAATGTTCTTGTTATATTAAATATCGAAAAAGAAATTGGAAAAATTTTATCTTTCCTGAGGTAATCAGTAGCAAAAACAAAATCTGACATTAAATAAATTTGCACATGTTAGTTTATATATATATATATTTATTTAACTTTTCTAAAAATTTAGGGTCCAAATGGTTTCTTGCATCCAGGCTCCTTCATAGAGAAGGCCGGCTCTGAGTGGTATAAAATGGTTCTTGTATTTTGTTATGTAAATAATTTCATTATTTGTATCTATTTTTTCTTTAGAAACATATAATCCATTTATTTCTTCTCAATTTTAAACTCCAATTTTTATATCATGTTTTTCCCTGATAATTTTCCCTTCAACTTCGGATTTCCCCTATATAATGTTTTCCAGTTTCAGAATTTCTTTTTCTGAATCAGAACTTATGTTTTTAATGTTTTCTGTAGGGAATTCAATATGCGAAATATACGAACTTTTTCACCTCTCTATTTTAAAGCATTATCTAATCATGAACCTTTTCTTGATTGATTATCCTGATGGGCATATTGTTTACAATTTTCCTGCAAGGACTTTACACTGAATCTTTTAGTACTTGTAATTTCTTTTATCTTTTAACTTGTTAAATCCTTGAGCTACAGAGTCAAAAAAACAATCCCCTCTTCTATAGCACCTCCTATTTTAAAGTCCTTATGCTGTTTCTTTCTGGATGCCTCTAAAAGCAGATTTAGATTCTCTTTTTCATCTTCATCCTTTACCTTTTTTATTTTACTAAAAATGGAAAGAAGTTCTATCGTAGTAAACATATTTAGAGTAATATTAGCAGATATTAGATCTGGTACTTCATTAAATCCAAACATATCAAACTCACTATCACAGAATCACTTTTCTGTGTCCACTATGTTTATTCCCAGAAACGTTGAAACACGTGAAAAAGCAACAAAATACAAAGCCCATCTATCGATTTTTTTTCCATATAAACTCCTTGAGCCCAATCACAAGCTTGTTTTTTTCATCTCTGTGGCTTATTTCGTAATCACAGTTTTGTTTAATTGGGTAAAATATTTTTAGCTCTACAATGCAAAATAAATATCTAAAATAAACAACATTTCTATTGTATATTAGAATGAATTAAGTAATACGCTTATTGAAATGATCCTCTGTCAATATTTTAAAGATACTTTCAAGTTGATGGACCATGATGGACCAATGGTAATTTCACGCATTGGGAGGCAGAAACCTCTAATTAAAGAACTGATTTTATTAAATATTTTTTGTAGGGTAGGGGGCTTATGTTTTGACACGAAACTTAACGACTTCTTGTTGGTATGACAATGAAGTTATCTAATGGTTAGTTGATATCTAATGGACAGGAGAATGTTTGCTTTGTTTGTTTAGGGTTCAAAATTATGAGCATTTGACCGGGGTTCAAATTTATGAGCTTTGTCCCAAAATAGCTTTAGTGTTGTTGTTAAAATGGGACATTAATATATCTGAACTAAGCTTCTAAAAAACAAATATAATTCTTAAAAAATGACATTAAATTGTAGTTTCAAAACTTTTAAAACATGAGGATAACTTTTGCTTTATTTATATGCATTCATAAGGGTAAAAATATATTTTTATGTTACTATATTCACAATGTATTGTTATTAATAATTGATAATTTTCAAATTTAGTATAACAAGAATTATATAATTTATTTCATTTTTCAATTTCTGCTTAAAAGAATCTATCTTAGATAATGGTTAGCTTGAAAGTCATACAGTATTTGTTGGTCAGTTGTGTACTTGATAATCTTGCTAGTTAATAAATATTTTCTTGATTCAATGTTTTAATAATAAACAATTTCCTTCAAAAATAATCATGATGCAGTTGGATGTATTGTCAATGATAGCAGAAAAGCTAGAGAAAATTTACAATTTCCCTGTAATTGTATCTAGAATAGTTTGAAAGTAAACAAACATGACATCTCAAACTCATTTTTCCTTGGCAGCACATTTGACTACCTACTTCGTGTCTTCTCTCATACTTGCCTTTTATTACAAATCAGGTAAGTTCTGTCCAATTTGATTCCGTTTCCTTAATTTTAGGTTATGTACTTTCATAACAACTTAATGTATCATCATCCAAATCAGATATCTGGACGCTGATCTTTTCATTTTTGAATAATAGTAAAGAACTCGCTAGTACTGTCTTTTCATCTTATGGCAGGTTTTTCAAGCGCTAAGCTTACTAATGAACTGTTCTGGATACCTATGCCAAAGGCAGTTTGAAAAAATCAACATTACTATCTCTAATAATGACCATTGGGTGAAAGTGAATCTTTCTTGTTCTTTTCAATTAAAAGCATTTATCAAATACCCAAGTAGCACATACTGTTGCACAATGTTATACAATACTGTGTGATATTATATAATTTAATATTTAACAATTTACGAATATTGTTAAATATCATGCAATATTGTACAATATATGTGTGCTACTAGGGAAAGAGGCAATTGAACAATCGAATATCATTAATACGTGGTACCCTCATCAAAGCAAAGCCCCCCTTTTCCACCTCGGACCCTATGCAGTTAAGGTTCTTACCTTCTATAAAGTTTTTGATACTCAACTATCTACAGATCTGATATTGAGAAATTTTCGATTTTTCATTGCAAACTTCACTCGAAGGATTATCAATACCCATATGTGAAGATTCGTGCAAAAATCTTATCGCACGAAACCTCATCAATTCTTGTGACTATTCTTGGCATCGATAAATTAAGTAGAAATCTGGCTCATAACTCTAGCTTCAAACGAGATAATACATAAAATGTCTTAGCTTTTTTCTTCTTCATCCAAATACAGTTCGTCTAGCGCATATCATGTGTATGATATGGTTTACACTGCTCTACATCAAGAGTCTGCAAAGTGCAGTTTTAGAGTTAAAGTCAAAGAACTGTTCTACAATAGGAAAAGATAGAAATTCTGCAGTCACATCTTCAACGCAAAGTATGTAAAATCAATACGATAATGTATCAAGCAGTAAAAGCAAACATGTAATAACGTATTAGATCATCAAAAATTTCGAAAACACAGTGCATCAAAAAACGGAATCTATCATGTAATCCCTTCATGAAAAATTCTCTAAAGATAATATTGAAAAAATAGCTAAGATTCTGCTCCAGGATTTTTTTCAGTATGACGAAACAAATACAAATCGCCATCTGGAAAGGAAAATGTAGAGTAAAATCATGCAGTTCTCCATACATTTAGGTAAAGAGGGTTCGGCGTCCAGGCATAGGGGGTAGTGCGTCTTCTCCCTCATCTCAGTTTTCTGTCAATGGGCTTGTAAAGTGTCGTAAGTAACAACATAATACACATAATGTAGTGAAGAAAATTGATATATGTATATTAATTGCAAGTTACTGGCCAGCAATAGTTACGGAAGATTAATCTTTGACCGGAAAGAAGCTTTGGAATAATTGGTTACTGAGTTTTTAGTCTCTTTCATTAAATGTAGGGTTCAAAAAGTTCATCATTTAGCATCAGTTTCTTTGATGGAAAATTTATTCTACTACATCTAAACTGATTTTATTCGCAGGAATTGATTACCTTCTGAACATTAATCTGTACTCTACTTCAATTTATCACCAGATTGATTGTTCGGTTTCGGATTCTACTTTTATGATCACAATTCTTGTTTACTCTTGGAACAGAACTCAAAAATTATTAAAACGGTTAACAGGAGCTTCATCGGGACAAATTCTCAATAATGGTTTTCTTCAGTAAGTGTTTATCTTCATACAGTGATGCACTAAGTCTCCAAATTGAAGTCGCTACTTAGGATTGGATTGTGCAGATAAAATTAGATTTAACATAAAAACAGCAATTACAAATTATTCGGGTAAAAAGTCTGGTCTTGTTTGGAACTATGACATGTTTTGTTGATTGATTAAAAGAACAATTATAATCATTCAAATCGAGAATCAAATTTTCAAGTTCAACTTACACAATAATCATTACGTTTTGAATTATTTGCAATATAGCAATATATTTTGTGGATATTTTTTTCTCCCGTAATAAGATTCACGATCTTATTCTTTTAGATTTTAAAGATGGAAAATACATAAAAGACTCTGATAAATCTCGAGTAAATACGTAACGCGATCTAGAAAATTAAAAATATTTTTTTTTTCAGATTTCGCCAGTATCCCTGCAAATTGTACCAATAATCTCTTCAAGTTAATCATATTTTCCATGAAATTTTCTCTATATTCCGGAGAAATGGAAACATTAACTCATAATTCCTATTCCAAACCAAATAATAGAAATCCGAGATTAACTAATTTGGATTCATGGTTCTACTTTCGTCTGCTCAAAAATTTAGAAATGATTTCTATGCACCTAATTATCAATTTAAAAAATACCATCTTGCATATATAGATTTTTATTCCTCCTAAATAACCAATTTACAATTTATAATGTACACACTTTTACACCAACGGAAACGCTTTTTTTTTTTTTTATTCGAATCAATTTACATTTCAGAAGTGTATACGACACAATGTGTATAGAAATGTACGATGTGCACAGATTGCTTTGAATTCGTCTGCTAATTATGATGCAGTTATAGAAGAATATATCACAAATGCTGCTGTTCATAATTTTGATAAGCTTTTGATGTTTCAACGAGAATTAGTGAAAGAATGCGTCTTGGGATAAACCATTGATTAAGGTTCTAGATTTAATAATGGAATTTCTCCAGTCTATTTCAATAGCTCTGTATTGAATAAAATTGAAAATCCGGCTTGCCATTTTCCCTCAAATTCCAAGTTTAGGCAATTAGAAATAAGTTTATCGATAAGGAATCAGTCGAAGCGCCCTAAATATTTAAATTGACACCTATAATAACTTTCTATGGTTCATCTGATTCTGCAATTTTCGTATGAATGTTACATATTGTGGCTTCGTTTTCACAGAAAGAAATAGAATTATTTATATTATTTTTCGGGTAATTTTGTGAGAAATTATGCATTTGAAAAATTTTCAGAAATCTTAATTTTGTTATGTCAGAATATGATGTTGTTTTGGTTTGAGGTTTTTTGAAACCTCAAAATACGTAGGCAACAAATTAGGGATTAATCGGCCTGGGGGCATCCATTTTTTTCCTTTTATAGGGTTATTTGAAAACGATAAAGATGATTTTCACATTTGGCAATTTACCGCCAACTAAAGTTACAACTTGATTACTAAATTATTCATTCTCTGAATTCTTTCAAATTGTTTTAGTTAATTTAAGTCATTAACTAGTTTACAACAATCAAGAGACTATAAAATTACGCATGCTTCGATATTTAGAAAAACGATGGTGTTTTTTCCCCCCCATTTTAAAATCGGTTGAGTTGCAAAACTTCGTTTGACAAAAAATTGAAAATGAATAATATGTATATGTATATATATAGAGAGAGACCGATAGAGGTCACGTGATCGTTTCAAAACCAGTTTAAATTAGTTGATGACTTAAATTAATTAAGGCAAATAATGATTTAAAAATTATAATGTTCTTACAAGGTAATTCGAGATAGCAGATTTCATATTTATTTAGTTAGTTGCTGGGAAAATCAAAGCATTTTCGAAAATTAAATTTTCGATGACTTGAAGCTGAACAGAGCTCAGGTTTTACAACCAAATGATTTGAATATTGTCGAGAATATTTAGTTAGTTAATTTTATTTATATTTATTTTATATAGAAAATACTAATTATATTATATATTATAAATTATATATTATATTTATTTCTGGCAGAGAATATTTAGGTCTGCTTAATTTTTAAATTAAAAAAATGTTGTTGAGAAGTGATTCCATTTCAGAAAAATCTAATGAAATGGGTTCAGTGTTTCTCAAACGTTTCGAAAAATGATCTGCAAAAAATTCAGTTTTACTTTGAATCACAAACATAGCGATTATTTTGGAGAATTATAATGGTATATTCAGAATTTGAAAAAGTGTCATTCGATAATTTGTGCAGTACATTGCAAAATATTCTTGGATTTCAAATTTTATTCCATTGTTATATACTGACCCTTTTTTTATGTATGGATTTATAATTGTCTGTTTTATGTAGGCAGATTCAAAAATATAATTTTCGAAGTTTATGTTATGTATTAATCCATTAAGGGGAATAAGTTTTCTTGGCAGAACTCTAATCGAAGTATTTTGAAAGTCACTTATTTTATCGTTTCCTTCGTGCTTTCTTCCAGGGAAAGTTGATGGATGTGATTAATCATTTCAGGAATGTACTGTTTCATAGTTTATTATTTTTTTAAATGCGTCGTATGCCACCAACGACAGACTAAGCAATAAAAATGGGATTAGGATTGCTTTCGAATCTCGACTCAAAAACTTAGCAAGAAGTTTGGATCAAAATGTCGGAGGAGTAATGTGTATAAAATAGATTACGTTCCTTTCAGCACAAAATACTGAACATCATTGTTTTGAAATTTTCTCGATATTGGGTGACATTCAGAACCTGAAACAGCATTTTGGGAATATCGTAAAATATGTTTTGCTAAGAGGGGTACTTATAGTTTATGAGGTCTTCGAAAGCGACATTCGTTGGAAAGTTTGCAAACGGAAAGATGGCGGATAAATGGAATGTAAACAAATCCGACATCTTGAATTCTTTTGCATATGAAGATGCCTGTCGGTTTATTGCATTGTATTTATATTTTGATAAAAATGATGCCTTTTTTTTGTTTGCCTTTAAATTTGCTGTCTGAAATCTAACTAAAATACTAAACTTGAAGGATACAGGAAAGTGAAATCAGTAGAGACAATAGTCTCTCGTAAATTTTCTTTTCAGGCAAATACCGATTTCAATGATTGAGGTGCGAACTCGGGACCATCTAGACAAACGTGTACACTCTGGTCTGGAAGTTGTTATCTGGCTTATGAATGTATCGCCACAGATATAAGGCAAACAAAAGAATAGGCTACTCTTGAATTAGAACACTAATACAGTTTATTGGAGACTTATTCGAAACTGGATGAATGGACAAGTTTTGATTTTAGGGCCGGTGTCCTGGCCTAGTGGTAATTAATCTTCCCCGTGATCTGGGCGTCCCGCGATCGAACATAGTTGTTCTTTTCCTGTGTTCTATCTGTGAGATGTGTAAATGTGCCTCCCGTAAAAAGAGGTTGAGCAAGCGAATGCCACGCATGAAATAGCCAAGTCTACTCTTGGCCTTAGTTGGCACTGCTGAAAAGGAAGGGGGAAAAACAAGAATATAAATTCACTCGGCTTTAATCGCTGTCAGATAACTGTCAGCTGGCTTTTAAAATGCCATAAGTAACAGCAATAACAAAAATCTTAGGTGACAATTCGATTTCACATAGCATTAACATTTCGGCGCTTGTAGATCGGCTGCATCTCCAATTACCTTAGTGAAAATGGCATCTAATAGGGCATCTTTTTTTTTGTTCTTTCAAAATATGTACTTATTTTAGATGCAAGTCTGCCAGAAATTTTAGAAATTACAATTCCCCCAATCCGATTGATAGCATAATCACATAACCTGCCAGAACTTGAAAAAGATAAGAAGTAGGACGTTTACTATAGTGATTTACATACCACAGGGGTTCTTCTATCATTCTTTTTCATACTGCAGATTAGATAAAATGCATTATGTATTGACAACAAATGGATTCTAGTTAAAAGTTATTTACGCATTTTTATTTGCTTATATATATATATATGTACATATTCTCTATTGGTATAACATAAAAAAATGCTTTAATTGGGTAACTATGAAAGTAACTACTTTTTGGGCAAATGCATAAAATATGTCAAACTAGGTTCAGTGTATCACATTTTGGGCAATTGTTGTAGATACTCACCTAATGCTATTTATCATTTCATTTCATTTTTTTGTAGCATTGAAATGTTGTATTTTTTTTACAATAATGAACAAATATGGATAATTAATTTTTCCTTTTACTTCGTCTAATTAAAATAGATTTTTTTTTAACTTCTAGAATTGAAGTAAAATATTATAGCGATATAATTACTATTTTTTGTCACTGATAATTAGTTGGTGAATTGTTGACCTATTAAAAACTGTCAGAGATATACACAATAAATTTAATATATAGTTGCCTTTTTAAAGGAATCTGGTGCTTTTTTTTGTATGTTTAGAAAGCACAATTGGAGGGATAGCCTGATTGGTAGGGTGTTAAATGTTAAATGAGAATTAATTTTGTCTTGAAATTCATTAAAAAAATCGTATTAAAACTTATTCAAGAATGGCACAATAACTGAAGGGAGTTTTGAAAAGCTTGGTTTTAATCTTTTTTTTAAAGGATTGTTTAGACTCTTTATTTCAATCTTTCAGCCCCAAAATAATACTAGTCTTTTCCACTGGAGGTGTCACTGAAGAAAAAAATTTCAGAATTATGTTTTTTTTTCCCTTGACGGTAAGAGAAATTATTAATATTATTTTATTATTCAACTCACTCATGCTATTAAAAGAACATTACTTCCCATTTAACACAATATTTGTGTCACATTCAAATAAAACGCGATGCCGAATTCATAAAATTATTATAATTTTAAGCCATGTGGATAATCAGAATGGATAAATAAGCTTTAAATCTCATTTGGGCTTATGATGATTGCACCGTGTGACATTCTTTTATTACATAGGCGGCACCCATGTGCAACTCAATTTCATGCCAAACCCTCCGAAGGATGTTCATGCAATAACTAAAGGCATGCAAATATCGAAATCCTTTGAAATGAGACATGCCCTCTTTCCATGCGATGGTGAATGAATGGAAGATATGCATAGAGAGTGTTTTATACGGAAATAGAAAAGTGAAAATGGATCATGGCATTGATGTCATATGTGAGAATTAAATTGTTATAACTAACATTATAACTATTATTAGGTACCGAAAAAATAACTTAAAAACTTGAGTTTTTTTTCTTGTCCTTATTTAGCACTTAGTTTAGTTATAGTAAACTAGGGCTATTATGGGACGGACTTCGTAACGTTGAACAGCGGTCAGATGATAGCGACACCTGACTATTATTTAGAAGAGAGTTATAGCCATTTATAATAATTGTTTTAAATTATCTTACATAATATTATTTAATGCGAGTGTAATAATAAATTCATGAGAATCAAATTGCAATTGGTGCATTTTAAACTAATACATAAAATTTTATCTAAATATTTTCAAGAATTATTGTATAATAAATAGGAGAAAGTTCATTGCTCTGATCAGAATAAAAATGAAATAAATCTAACAATGTGTTTAGATTTTGTAATGTAAAAAATTTTAGCACAAAATGGAAAAGCAAATTTAGATAACAAAATGATAATTTTTTTGTCTGGTTTAAATTTTAGAGGGCAATCACACCAAAAGAATTTAATATAAAATTGAATATTGCTTTGTAGGACCTCTGTGGCCAGGTGGTAAAGTCTCGGCTTCGAAAACGAAGGATTTCAAGTTCGAGACCCGATTCCACCAAATAACAGTCACGTGTAACTTTCCTCTTTCCCATTCCTAATAATTGACATTTTCAATCAGCTGTGTCACCACCTGTGAAAACCCTGAATTGTTCAATGCCTCCAGATTGACAAGATGGGGGATCTTCTTACCGCGAGTGGTCATCGCATCTGGTCATTAGTGATGTCCAGCTGAAGAACCACACGTGGGTTTTCATCGTTTAAGAGAAATTTATTGCATTTTCAAGGGGAGTGTCAAACCCTCTGGATGTTAAAATTTTACCCATTGTGGAATGGCTATACTTAACACGTGTTCCAGAATTGTCAGTTACGAGGACGCATAATTAAAGGACATTTCCACTATCCACTGGTGACCACTAAAGGGGGCATTTTAGTGAACAATTGTTGGGAGATAGAGAATTCAATAAGAAATGAGAGGCGGAGATTGGACAGAAATAAAATGCGTGTTTTTTTTTTAAATTTTTTTTGGAAAGAGAGGATAGAAAAGCTTTTTGGCTTTCGGACTGATGAATGACGATGCTCCACTAGTTGAAGTTCGATGAATTCCAAGAGTTACCCCTGGAGTAACCGGGCTGAATAACAACGAGTTAGTTTCCGGTGGTGTTATTTCTCCGAATTGATGGATAATTCTTTTCACGATAAACCTTCAAATGTTGGGTAAATATCGAACATTTTAAGCTAGATTAGAATAAATTGTTCATGGTGGTGGTGGGTCTAATGCCACTTTATCATACCAACTCCGAATGAGTGTAGCTTTTTCGAATTAAGTCAGAAGTGTAGTTCGTTGTTTACAAGCACTGTTAAGGCGAAAATACGACTTAGCTCGAACACACGACACAATCCTTTTTTAGGGGGTGGTCAAACTCATCCATACATCCGCAAGTCAGAATTTAGATCCAAATCAAAGACCGACTCATCGCCGATTTAGTACCTCCAGAGGTATAATTTGTTATGGGAACTAGGACTTTGCAGTCACGACCTATTTAACGTGCCCCAACTGCCATTAGCATACACGGCGGTCTTTGGCTGAGACGAGGACAGAACTCGTTACCTTTCGGTTACGAGACTGGCCCTCTACCAACCAGGCTACGTACATATATGGCTGTAAATAAACGAACTGACTAAAATTCCACTCTCTTATTTGATTGGCCAGGACTAAGACATTATACATATGAGCGGATCTGGTGAATGTTATATCCATCGGGACCAAATGCTATCCTTGTCTGACCTCCATTCCAAAATAAGAGGACCATCCCAAAATAGGGTTGTATGCTGTCACAAAATTTCAATAGTTGAATCAAACATATGAGTTATTTTTGATTGATATGTTATCTCCATTTTCCAGACCTAGTAAGTATTAAACATATTTTTAAAAATTAGAAACAGACACCAATATAAATATTTTTTTATTTCATCAATATAATTTTTAACATCATAAAAAAGTGAATGAAATGATATTGTAATTTGATTCGGAATGGATGAATAACATTCATAAATAATTATGTAATTTTTTTTATCCATTACTAAAATTAGACTTCTGTCCCAGATGAATTATCGATTGCACTTAATTCCTTTTTAGGCGAATAGACTTTGACTTTATAAACTTCTTTTTGCTTCAGTTTTTGTTTGCATTTAATTTCACAGATTTCATTACTGGATGAATTTTGAATTGCAGCTGGTGTTTTAAATGTATAAGAGTTCTTTGTAATTCTTGAAAAAGTTAGCATATCTTCGAAATGAGATTTTTTAGATCGAAGGATGACGATGCCCAAGATGATAAGCAATGCGGAGATTATGTACAGCAAATGATGCAGCCCGAAGTAGACATGTAGTTCTTGAGGATGAGTCACAGCAGGTGAAGTGATGGGACTAGATTCTCCTGCATCTAGATTCTCTAGGTAAAGAACCCTTATGTTTGAGCCATTACTTGGACGAGTGGTTGTTGATTCCAGTTCATCTACTGAACGAGGAATTCGAGTATTGTGGATAGGCTTTATAATATAAATAATCTGCAAGAACCACTGCTGGCTAGAGCTGATCTGAAAGAATTAAAAACAGTTTATAAATATGAGGATTTGAAAGTATAAAGTGTTTAGTTTAAGCATACCCATATAGTTAATTTTTACTAGTTGCTATCTAAATTGTAGTTATATTAATTTCTTTTTTAAAAAAAGCTCTCCATTCCTATTATTAAAATTGAACAAGTTATGAAGCTTTGGAGCCATTTTTTGACAGGCTTAGACAATTTTAATGGCTTTCTGGGGGAAGCTGTTATAAAAATGGAATTCAATCATTTTCGCAGAAAAGTGGATTTTTTTTGTTTAAAATATTAATATGTCAAATGTTTTAATAAAAATGACTGACAGATTATTAAAAATGTAAGCATCAGAAAGTTTTTAAGAAGTGATTATTAATCCAAAAAACACAAAATATATATTTTTACGTCTTCTAGAGAATTTCGCAAATTACATATCTTGCACTAAAAGTTTTAAAATTACATTTTAGGTAAAAAAGAAAATCTTATTGCTTTATATAAATAGTTTAAAAGACTGTATGATTAAAAAATAATAATGTCTGGAATTTATAGTTAGGGTAAGCGCCCTTATAACAAAGAAATAAAGACAATGGTCTACTTATTGTTTTTTTTTAAAACTAAATACTATTAATGTAAGAAATGTTGGTATATTCAGAATCCTATAACAACAAATCTTGTGTTTTTAATGTTACACACCAAAATTTATTTTTCCATTTCAATTAAAATTCTTTGGTTTCTAGATTCCAGTTGATCTCCCACTCTTTTAAATAATAAAGAAAAACGACTATTCTTTGATCAGAAAAGGTACAATATACATATTGTTTACTCTGACATGGCTCTCCTATACAATTAATCAAATAGTTAACTTTTAACTGTGAGGGATAAGTACATACTTCCTATTGGTAAAAGATTTATATTTTATGTTGTCATATCAATGAACAGCATTGCTAAAAACTTTATAAAGCCTCTAGGTACTATTAATGTATTAAAAAGATTTGAAAGAAAAAAAGTTGTTAACTTCTGCAGTTGAAGATAGATTGAGTTATGAAGCTTTGAATACCAGTACTTTAAATAATTTCAGTCAGTCAATAGGTAGCACAACATTAAGATGCTGACTGATTTGCAAGAAATAACGAAGTTCAAATCTTTCGCCAACTTTAGCTACAAAAGGAGAAGGAAATAGTGATGTCTAAAATCTTTGCATGCCAAGAATAATTCTTTAAAAGATTGTGTACATGTAAAAGAACATGTAACCATCATAAGTTCTAAAAAATCTGTTTAATGACTTAATATGAATGAGTATATTTTATATTTTTATGTAGAGTCTTTTATCAGCTAGAAGTATAAGATTTAAGTGCTTTAGAAGTAAGCTATTGGATTAGTATTAGAGTGGACGTTTGTGTGAAGAAGAACAATAAATAAATAAAATAATAATCTTACCTCATATAAAGGATCGATATTAAACACAAAACCATCAACTCCAGGAATATTAGATAAGCTTTGAAAATTGGTCACATCTTCAATAAATCTTGCATTGAAAGATTTGCCATGTATTTCTTTAGTTACTATATCAGGATCATGTTTATCCTGAAGAGAGTTATATATACAATTAGAAATTTACTTGTTATGAACTTATGTATAATTAATAGTTATTAATAACTTATGTATAAGTAATAGTTATATATATAGCTAATAGTTATTAACTTATAACTATTAACTAAATAACTATTATTTTATGTATAATACAAAAATATTTTATTTACTAATAATATAATAAAAAGTAAAAAAACTTAAAACGAAAAAATGATATAATTAAATATACACTGTACCTTTGTAACAATGCCATTTAATTAAAAAGGTTTAGAGAGTTTAATTAATAATTAAAACATCACACAAATTAAAAATGTTGAACATTCTTATGTTCTGTAATCTATTAGATGAATCTGATTGGTACAGAGCCAATAAATCCTTAATTCTTCCTGATGATATAAAACCATCTTTGCCTTTGCTGAACATATTCTAGACTGTTTAGGGAAGAGATTTATTTTTATTCTTCTCCATTCATCGTTTTTGACTTTTTTGTCAACGGATTTTTGGATTTGGTCTAAGTTAGGCCATGGATATTAGCAATAAGAATATATGAATATATTTAATTTTTTTATATAATGACTGTTTTATAAAACAAAGATCTCATCTTTTGTTTTCATTGAAAATTTAGCTGTTTTATAATAGTTTAAAATTCATATAAAATCAAATAGGCTTTTATAAATATTACCATTACTCTGTTTTACTATGTGGAAGTTTATTAAAATATATTTACTATATTTTACTACTGATACTATATAGAGTAAGGGCAAAAATGACCGTAATGCCAAAAGCCCAAATCAATCAATATGAAGTGGAAATATTATGAATAATCAGATCTCAGATCATTATCTTTGCTCAACATCTTAAAATTTTCTATCCCATAATTATCATTTTATGCTCGTATTCGTTATTCACAGAGATAAAAAAAAAATGTCTGCACCGCTAAAACAGAAAATGGCTAAACCTTAAAACAGTGTATCAGATTCCTTAGATAATTCTAATATAACGAGATAATACTAACGATTTCAAAATTAATTTTAGACTTAAAAATTGTCCAAAAGCGTTCATGAAATGCCAGCCAATATTTTTATTTTATTTATTTTTGTTGAAACTATTTCTTTACAAAAACTTACCAATAAAATAAATTTGTATTTCAAATTCTTATTAGGCAGTAAGCATCCATATTGAGGTCCTTTCCCATATGTTTTACCTGTAGGATCATAAACTGGCATAAAACCGTTTTTTCCAGAACAGATGATAACTTCATTGATGTTAAGTTGGTATGCAGATTCCAATCCTTGCTTCGGACTCCAGAAAACTCGACCATAAACATTTTCTCCTGCAAAGAAAAAGTAAATGGATATTTGTATCATATACAAAAAAGTAGCTTTCTTTTTTTATTACTAATTACCTATATATATTTTTTAAAAAATTGACATTGTATGAAAAACGACCGCTTCTTGTTCACATAAAAATATTTAGTTCAAGATTTATTTAAACTTTCATTTTAAATCAAGTCAGTAATTTTTTCTCCATAAAAAGGAAGATCAATAGTTTCAGAAGGTTTTGAATCACGCGCATGATATAAAAGGGATACATCAATTACACACAGTTATTGAAAGTTATTTTAGAAAAACATTTGCTGTGTATTATGAATTATCTTTTTTTATTTATAAACGCAGTAAATTTAAGATTTTAAAAATTAATCACTTTAAATGAATATGCTCTGCTGCCCCGCCATTCTCATCTTAACAAGTTTCAAATAAAAAAAAAATTACTTTTTAAAGTTAAATTATAATATATATAATTTAATCTATTTTGTCTTAATATTGGTTAAATAAAAATAAAAATTAGGAAATTAATTAACTTCATTCTAAAATGTTCTCTTATTTCCTGGTTCAATCCCCATTCTTTATTTAATTAGTCTTATTATACACACTAGAAAACTGAGGACTTCAACATTTTCTCAAGCTTCGATGAGGAAATCCTTACACCTTTTTTTAAGTATACTTAAGATTCTCTTTCCTAATTCTAAGAATTACTGAAGAACCACCAAAATTACCGAAAGCAAACTTTTCGATCACTTTGCTCTTAGATTCGATATAAAAACAGATTTTGATCATCGCTTGTTCCACGTACAAAAATTTATAAATAACAAAGATGCATGTGTGTGTTAGCGCGACAGGCCAGCTGGTTTGACCAATAATTACCAAATTTGATTACATATATATCTTAGAATATGGAAATGTAGAAGTCGGAGCGATTTTTTTGTAACTTTGATTGATTAAAAAATAAGCTAGATTTTGATGATTTTTTGATACTGATGACGATTTCCGAAAATATCCTCACCTAAAAATAGTTTTTATATCTTTTTAAAATACAAAAAACAATTTTTTCAATGATCCTTTCTATAATTGGCGTAAAATTCTTTAGTTTTAATTAAATTTTAAACATATTTTTTTAGTGTATTTCAGAGCAATACTTTAATTGATGTGAGCAAAACCGAAATCGTTTTAATTTTGTCCTCAAATATTTGATCATGTGATCTTTTTCCATTGTTGAAAGCTATAAAAAGATTCTGATGATTGTCTCTGTAGTTTACGGGATTAATAAGAAAATAAAGTTACAATATCCCCAAATTTAGAAAATCAATGAACATTGCGTCCTATTTATTTGATATCATAGAACTGGTCTCCGTTTGGAAAGTTCATGCACACAATAAACAGAACACATGCAAGATTATTAAAATAACATTGCTTCAAGTCTGACAATTTAAAGGAATAAAGGACATAAAGTTTTAGGTAAAGGATTGAAATCTAATTAAATGTACCCAATACTTCAATTCAATTCAGTTTCATTAACGTCCCGTTTTTAAAATACCACTAGGGCTATTTTGAGACGGATCTTGCAATTTTGAACCGTGGCCAGATGACAACACCTGAGTTGGTACTCTCTTCTCCAAACTTCCACACTTCAACAGTCGGAGAAGTTTTGGCTCCTATGGATCCTCTAACACGACGGTTCTAGGTTCCTATGCCGAGACCTTACCAACAGGCCACTGGTTAATATTTTCTGTGAACCATCTAATCGCCAAAGGCAAATAGTGTATAATATTGTATTTATCCATATCTATGAAAATAAACATGTTTAAATAAACATGCCAGTTTGCCTACATAAAAATGATAAATCGCCAAAGGCAAATAGTGTATAATATTGTATTTAGCCATATCCTTGGAAATAAACATGCCAGCTTGCCTACTCATAATGTTAAATAATTCCTTGGAAATAAATATCAATCATTACACAAAAAGTGATGGATAGAAAATAAATAAATAAAACTAACAGTATGATGTGGGGGAGGAACTATACCTTTGGAAAATGCTTCTTTGTACTCAATGTACTGTAAATTAGGAGAATTTTCAAAAGGGTTCAACTTGAATACATTTTCATTATTAAATATCTGGAAAAAGGTTTCTAAAGCATACGTAACAGGTGGAGGGCGATTGGTTTGCTGAAAGACTATCGGCAATTCGAACCTAAAAAAACACAATTCAAAAATATAATAAATTGGACTGGTTTAAATAACTACTTTAAAATATAAATATATATAAAAAAATCTGCATGCTTTTATAAATAAATAAATATTAACTTACTTCTCTGGTGTTTGGGCTATACAAGGAAGATACTTAGCTCCACTGTATAATGCAGTCTGTTTGGAAATTGTGACTTTACATGGAATCAAAAACAAGCTGTAATAGCCACTGTAATCCTGAAAAACATGTCATATCACAACATATCTAAAATTTATATTACATGGTTTAAAGGAACTTTTTTATTCATTTAACCGTAATTTTAAAATGATTTTTTTATTAAATAGTTTTAAATTTATTTTCATAATAGGTGAGTGAAGCTTATATTTTTAAGTCACTGCCGATGACAGGAAGAAAGTGGAAAAAAATCATGTTAATCACGAGTGCCGCTGGCGCCACAGAGATGCAAATTAATCATTTCTGTGATGGATTTAATTCAAAGTTTGGTGAAGATCTACATTTTAGATTCATTGATGTACATTCTACAGCAATTCCAAAAGTACATACCAACAGATGGTCAAACTCTCGACGGATTTTAATCAAGATTTAATATAGATCTACACTTTCAATGTTCAATCTATGAACCAAGATATATATTTAGCTCTTTGCATTTTGTAGTTACTGGGCTTACATGTGGTAGGAATGACTGTCTCTTGTTTGTTCAGTAGCGCCAACTATAGTCAAGAGTACTACTTGACTACTTCATGCTTCACATTCGCTTGCACAACCCCTTTTTACTGGGAGGGGGCACATTCATACAACTCACAGAAAAACAACCATGACGAACCGCGACACCCAGATCACGGGGAATACACGTTATTACCCAATGCCAGTCAGATACATACTTTCTTTAAATGGATTTTGCTCAAAATTTGTTAGAAATATACATTTTTGGTCATACCAAATTCCACCTCTACAGCTCAAAATATTTTTGTTTTTAGATGGACAGAAAATTTTTTTCAACTAGCAAGAGTGGTCTTCCCAAAGCTTTCTCGCACAATCTCCAATAAAGGGATTCTTCCAGAGAATGCCTTTGTATACATTCACGTACAATAGTTAAGAGATATTAATCTTTGGCAGGAATTCAATATTTTGACTGAATTTACAGTATGATCCTTAGCAAGTGTTTTGGTGAAGATATCAATCATGAAGATTTTGGTGAATCATGAAGAATCAAGTGTTTTGGTGAAGATATCTTCACTGTCATGAAGATATCAATATCCGAAAAATCTAATTTATGCTTTAGACATGTTTTGACGGAAACAAAAATTTGACATAGTATTACAATTGTAATTACAAAATCCAATTGTAAATTTTATATATATTTAAGTCACTGCGTCTTTGAGTTACCACATTTATATATTTCTGAAAGAACAGACATACGGACGATCAATCCTTTTTTTGTACTTGACTCAACATTTGGAAGGTATCTTGACTATAGATGTTAATTCTACGTAGCGAATTTTATCTGTCTAGCACTCTTCATTTTGCAGCTATCGTGTTAAATTATTTACGAACAACTGGATAGACAGACTTCCTTTAAGCGGATTTTCCTTAAAATTTGATAGAAATCTACAAATTTGATATAAAGGCCGTATACCAAATTTCATACGTCTTGCAACATTCCCCGTCTCCCTTTAGAGATAAAATATTTCCGCCAGCTGTGTTGCCTTTGTGTTTACTAGACACCTTGAGATAACCTGATGTTGCAGATGGACTCCTTTCGGGACCTGAGGCATCTATAGCTGAAAGAGCACACGTGGAAATTCCTCGTCCAGAAGACATTGATAGTGCTTTCAGAGACAATGGAACATCTCAACATCTGGATGCCAAATTTCCCCATTGTAAGCGGATCCCATGTTCCAGATTTTTCTGCGCGCCTTAAATTACTTTCCGACGACAGACTTACGCCACTGAAAGCACTCTTTTGCTGGATATGATTGGCCGGAAGTGAGGACGAGTAGCCACTGGGGAAGAGGAGGCGGAGACTGTCGCTGAGATAAAATACGCAGTGTGTTTGGGAAAAAAAAAGAGTTCCTGGGAGACTGCTGGATTACGCCCACGAGTTCGGGAGATTTGGAGTGCCGCCTGAAATGATCGCTGACTGACCAACCCGTAAATTACCAGTGGTGTTGAATTGACGATTTGATGGAGAACTGATCTTCAAGTAAAACCCTTTACCTTCGACTGTTGTGGTGTAAATAGCAACTATTTAATCAAGATAAGAACAAGTTGTTCTTTGTGTGTATATATAGGGCTGTTAAAGTAAGAAATGTCTACAAATTCTGAGTATTCTTTGATTATCGAGATCACGACATTACAGTCTAGATCAGAGTTTCCCAAACTTTTCTGTGTCGTAGACCCCTTGTCATGTTTTTCCGTATTGAATAGACCCTTTACTTACCTGATATTGATTTCCTGTAAATTTCTAACTGTAGTGAAGTTTACTGTTAAAAACTTAAAGTAAAAACACATGTTAATTTATACATTTATTAATTGAATTTAAATTTATACTACTCAAAATAAAATTTCGTATCTGTTATGTAAAATCTATGTAACATGAAATAAACATAAAATAAACTAACATAAGCAAAAAGTCAATATTTTTAATGAGAAGGATGAGCCTGATGCTTTAACAATAAATTATCAACATTTGGCGTCAATTTTGTAAGGGTTAATCTTAAATCTCCTCGGCTAATGATGTCCAGTCTGTTTCTTTTATTCGTTAAGAGATTAGTAACAGCGCTAAACCCCTTTTCCACTAGGTATGACGATGGAAAGGAGATTAAAAATTTCCTCGCTATATTCCATAATACGGGATAAGTAACGGGTATGTTGCAAAGAAGCCAGAATTGCTGATATCCGTTTTTAAACTGAACCTTAAGTTCTTCGTTTGTACTTAGTTCTGTCAGTTCCTCTCTTGTATTATGACATTCGTTTCTTCTATGTCACCATATGGATTAATTATCCATGGTGGTATAACCATAGTCAAAATATCCTCAAACCTAGATTCAAAATCTGAATGGACGGCATTTAAATGTTGAACGTAAGTTAAAACGTCGTCTTCCTGGCAGCTTATCTGTGACAAATTGGGGAACTGAGAAAATTCACCCCGTCCAATATTTTGCTTCATTAGTTTAACTTTGGCAAGAAACGCTGATAAGATGGACTTTGTTTTAATCAAATTTAAACTGTCGCCTTGTAATTGCAAATTAACCATATTAAATTTTGTAAACAAATCTGTTAAATAGGCAATGTCTGTTTTCCTCTTCAATAAATTTTCTTTTAAAATTTTATCTTTAGTATCCAGAAATTCTAAAATTGTCTCAAAAAGCGCAAAAAATCTTGTCAAACATGAGCCTTTCGACAGCCAGCGTACTTCAGTGTGAAGGAGTAATTGATGAAAGTGTTCGTCATTTGCTTCACACAACTGCGCAAATAACCGTGTATTCAACGCGTTGCTTCGGATTCGATTTACTGCATCAATGACTAAATGAAGTGATTCATGCAATCTAAAACTCAAATTTTTAGCAACTAAATGTTGTCGATGGATGACGCAATGTATTGCTAACACCCCTGACACATTTCTTCTTCTCAGATGATCTTGCAGTTTAGATGGTTTCATAGCATCATTGTTCAAAACTTTGTTGCATAAAAGGCACATAGGCAATTTTTTGTCCGCCAATGATGGAATGAAGCCATATTTCAAATAATCAACACTGTACTGTCTACATTTCATTTTAGATTCGGACATGGCATCAGTCATCTATGGGCAAAATAAAATTATTTAAATAAGACAGAAAATACAGCAGCTGTATATTCAAAATATTTTTTGATTTTTCCGAAAATATTCCATAATTCGAACATCTTCTTGCAAGAATTAGCTCGAATTACGGAGATTGCACCGTAATTATAATACCGATTGCTAAAACTTTTAAAAAGAAATTATTGAGGAGCACTCGTGTAATTTTGCATGATTGAATTTTGAACTACTTATAACTAAAGTCTTGATTGGCGTAATTTATTTATCTTTGCTAACTACGAGTACAAAACTAAATTTTAATTAAAAAAAATATGTACTTACTTTTCTCTAGCACTCTCAAACAAAATAACACTGACTCACTATAATTTATATGATATACTATCTGTTTATATTTTTAAAAATATTTTCTTACAGCTTTCCTTTTCAATATTCAGGAAACGAATAAACGTATTTGTCCCACATTAGTATTTATAGAGTGACGAATTGAATAAGTCAGTGCAAAGTAGCGAAGCTCTGAGACTGCGACTCTCGGGTTTTTACGGGTTCAAAACCACAAATCGAATACCAACACCCTACAGCTTACACAATTTTATAAACATATATAAAATTTTTTTTACTTCATAGGTACTTTTATGAATAATGTAAATGTTTTGATATTATAAGATAGTATGATGTGAGTAAATAGGTACTATCAGTGTATGTGTTGAGATTTACTATCGTGGATCCCCATTTTCATTTCACGGACCCCCAATTTTTTTTTTCGCTGACGTAGACCCCTTGCAGGTTGTCATAGACCCCTAGGGGTCGATATAGACCACTTTGGGAATCACTGGTCTAGATCAAAGCAATTTTGAGTCATTCTTGTCAGAGACAGACAGATATTTTATAAAAATGCGTTTTTTGAACTCTGGGAAGGCTAAAACAAGGATATTCATCAAAATCTCGAATTCGAATTTTCTGACGATTACTATACTTCGTATAAGAGAAAATAAAAACTGCCTTTTCGAATCTTGAGTAGTGAAGGAGGAGACTAAAAATTCGAGTTCGTATTTTTTGACGATTATCAAAATTTCTCTTTGCACATTTCGTATAACATACATTAAATAAAGGCAATTTAATCTCAGAAGTAGATGATGATGAAAATTAAATCTACTTATAATTTACCATTAGATTGTATTTGCTCGTCGATCTCCAAAACTGGATTGGGCCATCAAACGTCTGTTCACTCCATAGTAATTCCAAATCAAACTGCACATCTAGATTATTTGGAGCAGACACAGAGCTTTTGACACCTGGTAAGGTATGGTGATCCAATACAAAACATCCTTAAAAAACAGAACCATATTATTAGTTTATGTATTAACAGAGGTAAGTAGTTCAAAATAAAGGAAAGATTTATTTAAATGTATTTTTTAAATTAACGTTTTTTCCTCCATGTCTCTAACTAAATTCTTTTTCAAACAATTTGTTTTAGAACAATTTTTTGTTTTGTTTTAGATAATTTGCTTTATTATCTTTTTTTACAATATTAAATATTCTGAAAATTTGTTTGAAAATTAATTTTTTGATAATATTGTAACTAAACTTGTTCTAACCAGCGCAGACTGAATGGCTCAGTGGTAAAATGTTATGAACTGAAACCGACAGTTTTTAAATTCCTATCTGAACTGCAGGCAAGTTGAATAAAAATGGTTTTGTTATTGAATTACTTCCGGTTATTTCTCGTTTGTTCTAGAATGATCTTATATGTTCTGCATCTTTCTGAATATGAAGGTTCGATTCATTTCGTTAGGTGGATATAAACAGATGTAAGATTTAGTTTCTGGAATAAAATCTCGAATTGAGATTAGCGAGTACTGTCTTTGACTTAAGGTATCTGACTACGTTCGAAGGGAATATTTTTAAAGAATGGGTTTTTAAAAAACTATTTAAAACTATGGTTTTTAGATGTATTGTCAACTATAATACAAAATGCAATGAATACAAAAAAATTGTTTGAAAATATAATATGTTTTGAGAAATAGGAAAATGTGTAATAAATTCTAATGAAATTTAACTAAAACGGTAATACTCTATAGAAAATTGTAATAGAGCAATCCTATTTCTCATTGTACACAAGCTATAGAATACAATGATGAATGAAATGAACCAAAATCTAAGAACAGTTTTGAGATGCAAAGAAGTTATGGATAAAAATATACGCATATATGCATTTCCCCATAAATTTAAAACGCAATTTTTCTAAAAACCCATGTAAATGAAAAAGTATTTCACCAACAATAAAATTTTTAGTTCATTTTATTGACCCTATTATTTAAAACACACGATGGAAATTTTATGTAAAAACCTCAAATAGTATTTGAGATATCAGGTTAAAGGTGGAGAATTTTTATGAGAGTTAAAGGTTTTGAGAAAATTGTAGTTAAAAAAAAAGTTTAGCTGAAAAAAATATGTGACCTAGAATGACAAGACTGGCCTTCCTTTTCCTAAAAAAAGATAAACCATTTTGGAAAGAGAGAAACCTGACTAGAAGAAATAACAAAAAAAAAAAATTCTCCATTGTGACCGATAACCAGTGTTTTTAAAGTAGTCGGTTACCTTAAGTTAACACACGAGTTATCTACGCTAACTTCATCTACCGTATTATGTATTGAAGTAGTTACTTGAGTTTCGTATTGTTATCACCTATTAGTTACAGTTATGAAGTGCCCACCATGATAATACAGCTTATGGTAAGCATAAAACTTATTGATCCTATGAGTAAAAGCTATGGGCAAATTATGTCCTCTAGGGCTCCTTAAGTAATGCATATTCGGATGCTTTCATTTCCAATCTCTAAATTCCTATTGTTCTTAATTTTATATATAGGCAATTTTATGCAAATAATTAAGAATAATTTATTTACATAAGCAGTACAATAGAAATATTTTATTTATTCTGATAATCTAACAAAATATTCAATTACCGTCTCTTTTGTAAAAATTGGTTTCAATTATTTTTTTCTAATAAAATAGTCCTCAAAACCCAAATTTAATGACATTTTAAATAAATTTGAGAATAATCTAAATGCTATTTATTTTAGAATCAGTCTTATTTTTTAAAAATGTAAAACAAAATATTTTTTCACATGTTTGAAACAACATATTATAAAACTTTTCAAAATTAATTAAGAATGTTATAATAACGTTTTAAAGCTCAATCAATACTTGATTTGAATTAAAATAAGGTATCGTGCATTGACATTGTAAATTAAATGAAAGAATAAAATTAATGTACTGTTCGTTTCAGCATCTCATGACTATTACTTTTCGATCAGATGAGCGAAGGGATGAGCCACTTCCAAAATTCCTTGACCTTGATTTCTGTCCCATTAAATATTTTTTTCCTTTTTTTTTCTATGTATATGTGAATTGTAGTTTCTGATCAGACTATTTTATTTTAACTCAAATTTACATATTTATTTCCTTTACAGTTAGTTCAAGTAGCTAAAAAAGCTTTCAGGAGAAATATATTTATTATATCATTAATTGTGACTGAGATTATATACAGTTGTTAATATCAAAATACAAAAAAGAGGTTTTAATATTAAACTTATTATCATTTTATATAAAAAATGAATTACTGAATTTTAAGAACATGAATCTACCATTTCTTTATTACACTTTAATGTTTAGGCCCTTCACTGTAGATAAAAGTTGTTCTAAAGTATTTTTTTGTGAATTAGTATTTTTTCTTGACAATGTTACGAATTACACACAATTTTTACACATCCTAAGTCCGCGAATAATCTGAATTTGTCTCGTTGCTAAATGTAAACGTCTCCTCTTTCCATATCTCCTCTCACCCCTCTTTCCACTTAATAAACTCATCCTGACGTAAGCATAAAAATGTGAAGGTAATCAATAAATATAGAAAAAAAAGTCGAATTGTGTGGTAAGACAGATAAATTCCAATTTAAGACATTAGCTGTAAGCAGATTATATTTAGGAGAAGTATATTTGATATTTACTATGTAAAAAATGCACTAAAAGCAATTTTATGTCAAAAAAAAAACAATTTAAATATGGAGGTTACGTTTCTGTTATAAATTGATGACGTAAATTTTTTTACCATAGAATTTTGCCACTGTTTTGAATTCAAAGAACATATGTCCCGCAGAATTCGTACCAACTCGAAGCATTCCAACAGTGGCATTCAATGAGCTATCGCTGTGTGAGCCTGCCTTCCATAGAAATGTATCATAGTAGAAAGAAAATTCCATTTCTGTCCGATGTTCGAAAGATGTCCAGCCAGTTGGAGCAGCAGCAAAAACATATGTCACATACAAAGGGATAAGTACTGTCACATAGGTTTGATCCGTATCTCGGGCCTGAAAATAAAATGTTTGAAGAATGATTCTTAAATTGTAGAAAAATCTTAGCTACGATTAATTTTAATCAAACGACGAGGTTAATTTATTTACGTAAGAAATGAATATCATCCATTCTTTATTTAGAGATAAAATTGCTTTAAAGAATTTTCAATAGCTACTTCGTTTTTTTATATCCTAATTGAACTATTAAATATTATTTATATAAATGAAATTAATAAGCGTAGTAATATTATTTATATAAATGAAAAATTTATTGAATTACTGGTCAGATAAAGATGGTATATAATATAAATAAAAAGATTTCCCTTTTGCAGTAACCAAGATTTAAAAAGTATAAGTATAGTAAAAGTATAAAAGCTAATTTAATAAGTATTTAAAGTATAAAAGCTAAT